>VXAX01007885.1:418372-520085 GCA_013399835.1 Leptocoma aspasia | reverse complement strand
GATTTATGGCAAGAATAATGTTTTGGCTGTTGCTAAGTAGTGTTTATCCCAAGTAAACACTATTTTCAGTGTCTGACACTGCTGCTGAGGAGCTGCACTCAATGTTGGCAGAGAAGGAGGCCAGGTAAGCTGACACAAACTGGCCAAAGGGATGTTTCACACCAGAGAAGGTCATGCCCAGTATGTAAAGTGGAGGAGTTACCTGGGAGGGGTCTGGCTGCTCTTTGGGGATATGCTGAGTGGTGAGCAGTTGTATTGTGCATCACTTTTTTCTCTCATGTTTCTAACTCTCTCTACCCCCCCCTTATCATTACAATTATTATTAACATATTTATTATTGTTGTACTGTTTTGTTCTATCGTGAAATTCTTATCACATCTATGAGGTTTGTCTTCTCTTTCCAATGCTTCTCCTAATCAAGGGGACTGTCGTTTGGCCCAGCATTCTCTGACATGGCTGCTCATCTAGCTTAGATTCCCAAATGAAAGAAAAAAAAAATCTATTGTAGAGCTTATAATTTCAAGGATATTTTTTTCTTTTAGGTAAAGAGCTTAGCAAGAGGTTTATCTTAAAATAGTAGGGAACTTCTGTGAAGCATTGAAATTCGTCCATAGAAGAGACTGAATGAGTCTGCTCTGTTGTGGCAGTTCTTATGTTTTAAGTACATAAATGCTGTCAGAAACTTATTTTTAATGTACCATTTCCAAGCTCTGTCAATGTGATCTTGAAAGTAAGGTGAATTAATTTTTCTCTTTTGGCTACAGCTTTCCTCTTTCCACTTGTTCCAAACACTGGAACACTTAATAAATTTTTCATGTTTATTTCTTCCCTAGGAGACAGGTAATTAATTAATCATTCATTGTCACTGCAAACATCCCCTAAAAGACTGATTATTTTTTTTACTCAAGTATTTTTTGAATGGGGGAAGTAGATTTCTTTTTCTGTTTAGTGAATCATGTTAAGATCTGTGTATTCTTGAAGGTCTATCAGAAATTTGTCACTGGATTCTGTAGACTTGTTGGACTGTTTATTCTTATTATTCCCTTCTCTGTGGAGACGTGAAGCATAAGAAATGGTTCACTGGGCTCATAAATAGTTGATGTAGGGATTAGGGTATTTATAATTTACAAGTCTGTCTTCCCAGCTGAATCAAGTGGGTGGCATGGCAGAAATGAAACCAGTTGCTGTGCAGGAGAGCCAGGCTTGGGCAGGACCCAGGCTTGCTCTGCCTGTGCTCTTCCCTGGGTAGGAAGAGCAGGATTGTGTTTCCTAGGAAAAGCAGCTGTGCTCCAAGTGAGCTGTCTGGCATCCTCTCACTTGTTGCTGGATGATTAATAGGGGTGAGAGGGGAAGTCACGACTCCATCAAAAACTGAGTGTGTTTTCTAGATGAAAGATCTTGGAGAAGATTCACATTTAGGTTTGTGCTTAAATGAAATCATTATAAATAATAAACATGAACAAACAGAATGTTTTATTTGACCTCAGTCTTTATTTACAGCCTCATGAGGCAAATGACATTTAGGATTTAATTCTGTGGATTGATGTGTTTGTGGAATGAGTTATTAATTAGATTCTTTAGAAGGTAATGGACTTCATTCATCTGCACTTTCGAATATTTTTTGTTGACTCTGTAGTACACCATTTTAAAAAATAATTGTTAAGAGGTAAGTAATTTAAGTATTTTAGGTTGCATTAAAGTGCAGCAGTCTCCCCAAATTTATTTATAAATTGCTGCGTTATGTGGAAAGCTTTTCTTCCTCTCCCTGCGGTGGAGCAAGTTGTTTTACACAGTATTCAGACATCTATTTCTATTAACACTGTACTAATGTTTGTGTTCAGTGACATTCATCACCCTGTTATTTGCTTTTACATGGACATGCTTATGTATTTAATCTTTCTGGTTTCTGGATATACTGAGTATGTCTGAGGAAAGACAAATTGATCTATTTGTATAATAATATGGATTATGATGCAATGTCTATAAAGACTGCAGTAGTGTTGATAGTGGAAGTATTTTGCTCAGCTGCATTAAATAGAGTTCTGTGAATAAATGAGTTAATTAGTTTGACTGATGAGGACAATACACCCTGGTGTCAATTGCTAGTCTGATAGCACAAGAAATGAATATTCAAATAGTGAGTTTTAGAATCAAATTTATTTTGAATAGGTAATACAATTTAGTGACACAGTGTGTCAGCCAATGACTATTATAAGAGAACAAAGGGTGTTTGCAAAGAACTGATGAACAAAACCATCAAGCTTCAGTTACTGAATAAATGTCTCTTTTGTGCATGTGTCAATACACACACATTTTTAGGAATGTGTATATATGTTTACTTGTATTATGTATATGCTACGTGTGACTGGACCTGGCTAAGTCTATAAATCTCTACCCTGTAGAAAGGAAGTCCTGGCATGGTTATTTCTGATAATAGTTTATTTCCTATAGAAAGCTACTGTTTCCAAGGTTACATTTTTTTCACTATGATAACTAAACTTTTCAAATGGACAAGAGGCCATGTTCTGTTTCTCTCCAGTTGTATGTTTTAGGCACACAACCTGTTTATGTAGTAGTTTTAGCCTGTTTTTATAAAAATGGTGTGAGAGGAGGGCAGAACAGAATACCAAACTCTGGTACTTGCCAGTTGATTGCCCTCCTGCACTGGACCTGCTCCTATTTCTCCTCATAAAATACATCACACTTTAGATGGTGTGCTTATTCCTCCTGCAGAAGCAAAGTCAGAGATATACAGTCTGCCTATATATATATATATATATATAAAATTACACTTTTTGCAAAAGCATGGGAAGTGTCCTCTTAAACATTTTCTAATTAAAAGAGAATTTTGGAGAGTGTGTGTGTGGTTCTTGGAAGAAAAAATATATTCTAGATTTGCTCTTCATTTTAGATATATTTCTTCCTCCAGCTCTAAGCAAAGAAAGAGATCTTGTTCACTTCTTTTCAGGTGAAAAGACTAATTTGACTCAGAAGGTGATACTGCGCATGCAATAGGTTGCCATCGGCTTCAAGCTAAGAAATAACATTTGTTTTTCTTCCTTACGTGGCATTAGGTAGTGAGTCAGCATATCTACAGAAGTCAGTGTTGTCTTTCTCTCCCCTTGGTGTCCAAACACCATCCTGTTCTCACAGGTAGGTTGGAAGGGAGGCAATAGCCAAGGTTTGGCAGATGCTGGCGTGAGGTCATCCTGTTTCTCCGTCTTTCCTCTCCTGCCTTCATGAGAAATCCAGATTATTCATTGTGATAATGAGCTTGAAATGAGGCCCATTGTGATAGGACATAAGCCTACCACTGATTAATTGATGACATTAGTGAAGAAAATTCACATTTGAACTGGTGTTTAGAAATGAGGTAACACAGGTAACATTTGTGAGATGTGCCTTGTCCTTCACTGGCAGTGCAAATGCTGTAAGTCAAATACTTTGAGACAGAGAAAGAAGCAAACCTGTATGTTTATGATAGTACACAGCATTATGACTTTCAAAAGGCAGTGTGTATTAGTCAATATTACTGTGTGCAGAGTCCTGTTACTAACAAGATTAAAACAGAAAATATAGACAGTCTTTTGTTAAAAGCACAGAATGAGTAATCTACTTTTAACTGACCTGGGGATGAGTTCCCATAGGACAGACATTTGCTAAGTGCATTATAATACACAGATTGTGTCTCTTTCTTTAAAAGTGGAAGATGCAAGTGTGGCTAAATTAATTTGCATAGCATCCAGCTAAACTTAAAAAATCAAGCAATAGTTTACATTAAGGTAGAAACTAGGGTGAAATGAAAAAGAAAGCTTTTCTGGATAAATTTCTGTCAAAATATGAACACTTAAATTTCTAGATACTGATCTATTGAGTCTTTCGCAATTATCAGTAGTTGAGGTATCTAAATCAGGCTTGCCATACTGCTACTTGCTTTTAAAAGTTCTCCTGGGTTTTAAGTATATACTCACAACTTTAGATATCCAGTTCTTAGCCACAATTTTAACTGTTTCTCAGACCTAAGATGCTGGATCAGGATCCTTCAGTAGTGTGGTGGAGATGCTCTCATGGGCAGAGGTTGTCCTGAGATACTTCCCAAGAAGATCTTTCTGTGTCTTGAAATTCAGGTTGGCAGATCTATCTACTGGCTGTGGTAGGGCTCTAAGAATCTACACAAAGTCAAACTGGAGAAGGGGGTGGGGGGGGTAACGACATAGGGGTGTAAGAACTCAGAAAAAAACTTTACAGCTTCAGGTCACACAAACAGCAAATGGGATTCTTGATCTTGCTTATTATTTAAGGTGTAATGTCTATGCTGTTGTGCAGTAGAAAGTCATAATTTTAAATGCAGGAAAGTCATAATTTTAAATGCGCCTGTGGGGACTCGGCGCACTTTTCAAGAGGCTTGTTCATTTTCTTCTTTCAGAGAAGATTGAAATCCCTTCATATCCTGTTTTACTTTGCTCTTCCAGGGAACACTTTGTCTAAGAAGCTTTCTTCTTTTCTTGCAGTCCTCATTCCATCCCAGATCGCCTGCGGATCAGAGTGAACAGGATTAATTTACAAGAATACGAGGGGCTACATTATGACAAGGAAAAACTCCGGGAAGCTTGTAAGTTGGAAGAAGCCAGATTGTAGCTGCTTGTGGTAGAACATTCTGTACAAATCTTACATTGACCAGAACAGCCCCTACCCCAAAAATAACAACTAAAACCCCCAAACACAGAGTCAAGCGTACATTTTTGGATGAGTAATGTAGAGAGCATGCTCATCTGTATGTGCATATGTACAAATGTGTTCTCTCTATATAAATAGCCCCTATAAAGATTATGTATAGAGATTCCACCTGCTTTCTTATTTAACTGTTTCTGCCCTCTGATTATATTTACTGTAAAATAAGTGTTTTTTCATACAGAGTATTTTTTATTCATGTCTTTCTGTTGGTTCTGCTGGGTTTCTAGTATATGAAACTGTACCAGATTTTATGATTAGCATCAGATTTCAAACTGAGTGGGAGACCATGATATATTTGATATTGAGAATGTGCACTGACCTGGAACATGGTTCTTGCACAGGTACATTTATCTTGGGGAACAAATCTGGGCTCCCCACACCCTTATTCTTTACCAGCATTCAGTTTTCCATTTCAGAGAATAATCACTGTTTTGTTTCCTCATGTAATGGTTTAATTGCTGTGTTTAGGAATAAGTCAAAAGCAGGCAGTGGTTACTTTGGCAACACTGATGATGACAATCTGAACTTAAAAATGGAATTCCTTTCCTTGGTGACACACAGAGTCATTAATCAATGAGGGACAGGGCTGCTTGTGATAACAATTTAATAGTCTTGTTATGCATCTGGCTCATTATTCATATTAAATTACAAGCATGACTGTTTGTTGTGCAACAGAGGTTCAGTTCCCTCTGCAAAACAGAATGCTCTGGTAATTACAGGATGACAATCTTTTTAATTGTCTTGCTTATCTTATTGTTGGAAGATAGTTAAACTGTTTCCATTTCACTCTTCTAGTCCCACCCCTCCTCAATCTACCGTCTCTCCTTACAACAAAAGATTTGAAATGGCTTCAATTTTGACATAGGTCTTGACAGCCTTAACTGAAGTTAGTGGATTTTGGTCATACTTAAAGCAATCAAAGCCTTCTTCGCTGGACTGAGAAGAATTTTAACAGGATCAGGATTATTCCTCACTGGAGGAGAACTTGCTTCAAGTTTAAATTGAGAGTTTGACATTGAGTAGATTTCAGGCCACACTGAACACACAACTCCTCAACACTGTCAGAAACAACTTGGTTCATTTGAGGGTTTCCCATCTGAGGGAGAACTATCCTCATCCATCCTCAGTATGGATGTATATTTCCTGTGTCTGTTTGTCCTTAGGAGCCATTACATGTTCTAACACAAAATATGCAACTTTTTACACTATTGTCACTGCAGTGGTAATTGTGTATTTATGTTGTCATCTGCCAAAATTCATAATGATAACATTATAAGAAAAGGCCAGCAACTGATCTAACGTCTCGGTTTTAGATTTTGTATGGATTTGATCACTTACTAGGGAGTGTGCTTAAGAGGTTATCATTCAAAAAACAGGTGGTTGTTCATCAAGAGTTAAAATTATTGCTTTTGGACATCACTGGGTCATTTATAATAAAACCCTTTGTCTCTTTGAAGTTAATGCATGTCTACCTTGATAATATAACATAACTGGACTGGACTATTCTCCCCAGATATTTTTCATTGAGTTTTTTTTTCCTACCAATCCTCTTTTAACTGTCCCAGTAATGCTTGTGCAGTACTGTTGTTACTTACTGTAAGAATATGAGAAAGCAAATATCCCCATTATCCTAAAAGAGACCAGAAAAGACACATCACCTTAGCCTTTGCAATAGGAATGTCCTGTGAGAGGGCATGTAACTTGCACTATACACTGGTGGTCATAAGCCTACATCTCTGGTTATATAACTTTAAAATGCCTCTTTTACTGGGGAGTTTTTACTGAAGAGGTGCTGGTTTCCTTCAGCAGGACTGTAGCTCTTGTGTGCATGGATATCTCACTAGATGCTTGCAGGAGACTGAGTTTATGTACTTGCTCAGGCTTTGGCAGAATACCTACAACTGAATCCAGAATGCTGTACTTAATATCCATTCTCCATCCACAAGGATTAAAAACAGTTCGACCTCCCTAAATAATTTGAGAACAAAGCAGACTCTCGCAGCAATCTGAACAGGAAAAGGAAGCCAGTTAATAAGGAGTTATCCCTGAAGGAAAAATAGCAAACAACCTATTATGGTTTTTGCCTGTTACATGTCTCCATAATACAGTTTTAAAAGCTCTGACCTCACTGTAATAATCTGGATCATTTTAACTCACAGTGGCTACATTAATCCCCCTTGTTTGCTTGAAATACTGATTTGAATCTATCAACTATTTCACCTAAGATTGCGCTTCTCGACACAGAGGAGCTCATGATACAAACTGTTCCATGAAGATTAATCTTCACTCTGCTGGAGGTAGACACCTCATTTTGAAAGCCTCCAAAACAATTAAAGAATGTCATTTTGTCCTTTGAAGGGCATGACTGTCCTTAGCACATTCTCCTTCTGTTGTTTTCTACTTTTCTTGTCAATGCAGCTGGCATTTAACCCAGATGCTGTTTCTGAATTGTCCCTTTCTTCTCTCCCCTTGCTCCTTCTTTTCTTCTGTCAGCATCTCAGTATTGTGTGGGGGATGATTAATGATGGTACCGAGGGTGCTTATTGATCCTTCAGTGAGGAGGAATGGATGCTTTGATGCAGCATTTTAAGAAAGGGATATATGTTGGCATTTTAATTATGTTGTAATATTCTTCACTGCAAATGTAGTTGTCTTTTCTAACGCCTCCTTATTCATGTCCTAAGCACTTGTCACCTTAGTCACAAGCTTCCCCATCTCTGGCCAATATGAGAGTTGTACCTTACAATGACCATAACTAAGATTATCTTACTCAAGAAGTGAGCTGGACTGATGTTTCTAGATGGACAGAATTTAATTCTGCCTCTGTTGCCTGCTTATCTTGTGTACACTCTCTGTGGCTTCCTGTTATAGCAGGGATGTGTGAGCCAAAGCAGCACTGGGGGTGAATAACTGAGTTATTTTTAAGCCAGCAAAATCTTTCTGTGTGACACCCTATTTTCTCCTTTCCAATATAACTAAGAATTTCCTGACAATGGAGGCATATACAGAAACTAATTATGTTTAAAAAAAAAGCAACAAACAAACCAAACATAAGCTAGCTAGTGACCTAGTGATCTTCAGTGCTTCTTAGTTCTTCCTAGCAGCACCATTTCAGATTTGCACCATAAAACTGTATCAGTGACATAACTCACCATAAGCAGTAACTGAACAGTTGTGGGATTTTTTAATAGGGTGTGTCAGCCCTTACTGCCCTTAACTTGTTGTGTGTGCCCTAGCCATGGACAATAATAATCTGAGCTTCCTCAGCACCACTAAGATTAAGGAGGAATCATACCCAATTGCAGTGGTGATATATCAGAAAAAACTCTCAGCCCTGTATCAGCTCTGGGTTTCCCATACTTTCTTTTACACAGCTGCTCCTTATGCCCTCTAGAATATAATAGCACACCAGGCTCAAGAGAAATTTAAAGAGAAAAGTTAGTTCCAAGTGTTTAACGATTGGACTGTCTGTAACCTAAAAACCCTTTTCTGTGCAGGGTAAAACCTCCTTGCTCTGTGTGTGTGCATGATGCTGTAACATGATGGGATCTTAGCCTTGAATTCTTGTCTCTTTGATTATCTGTAGCTAAATGTCTACAATGTGTGTGCCTCTAATATCTGTGGGTTACCTGAAGGTTTCTGGGTCATCCTAGGAGTTCTTACCAGACACATGGGGGTACACAGACTGACAAGCTTGTGAGTCATTGTGATGGGTACATGTACAGTGATACTGCAGCTTCCTCATACCAGAGATGCACTTAGAATCCTTGATCTATCAAAGCCATTCTGACTCTTTAAAACCTAGGGATATCACAGGTGAAACTAATTTGGAGGCTAGTTCATGTGATTGAACAACTAGCTAAGTAAGAAAGGGTCAGCACTTAGGACTTGGTATTTATATGCTGAATATGTAATATAAAAGTCAGCAGGGAGCAGAAGACTTCCTGTGGGGCCATGAAGGAAATGTGCTTATATTGGGAAGCAACTTTGGGCTGGATGGATTTAGACAAGGCAGGTTGTGCAGCTACAAACCTTCTCTTTCATCCTGTAAAGGGTGCCCCAATGGGCATTTATTTGTCAAGAGATCTCTTTGGGCACATGATAGAAGCTCCATAAAAGACAACATTACCTTCACTCTGCTTAGAAGCCAGTGCCTTGCTCTACCAACTTTGTTTCGTCAATATGTGTTGCGTACACATTGGCTAATTAAGCTTTTCTTCATCACAGTGATTTCATAAGACCTGAAACTAAGAGGGGTTGAGTGGATTGCTTAAAGGCTCCCAGCAAAGTGAAAGCAAGAGGATTAGAAGCCAGTAGTGAGTTAAATATTGGAAATTGTTATTGCCTGAGATTGGGGGAAGGAGGAAACCCAAGCCATTGAAATTTCATATAATGGGGTTATAGAATCATAGAATGATTTGAATGGGAAGAGATCTTTAAAAATCATCTAGTTCCAACTCACTGTCATGGGCAGGTACCTCCTCCACTAGAGCAGACTGCTCTAAGTCCCTGACCTTGAGCTCTTCCAGGGATGGGACATCTACCACTTATCTGGGCTACCCATTCCAGGGTCTTGCCACTCTCTTACTTCACTGTTTTAGAGAATTTCTTCCTAATATCTAATCTAAATCTACCTTGTCTTGACACCTCACAGGGCATATTCAGTACAGTCCTCTGCTTTTAGAGTTAATGGGAAATTGTCATGCATTAAGTTTGTCATCTTCTTTAAACTAGAAGAGATAGGCAGTATTTCAAATAGGTACAAATTTATATTTACCTTACAGAAGAGGGAAGAAGCAAGAACATTAAGCTCCTTTTTAAACTTTGCAGGAAATCACACTGTAGTTTGTCTTTCTTGTGCAGGCTTTTCTGTGAGGTTCTTCTGTTCATATTCTACTTGCATGTTTCCTTAGTGCTTTTCTGATTTGATTTCCTCTTACTGTTTCAGTTCTGGTTGTCCCCTTTGGATAACTCATCCCACGCACATCCTTCCTGTCTTAGTCTGTCTCTGCAGACCTCATAGCTCAGGTTCCTGCTCTTTTTCTTTACCCTAAATATTTATTTGTTGTTTATCCAGATCTCTACTGTCAGCTCTTAGTCCCAGTATCCATTCCCAGCCAGCTTCAATTCCCAGCTCTCCAATTTTTTTTCTATAATCTGTTCCTTTTTGTGTGGTGTTTGGCACAGGTTCTCTCTTCCTTTGACTTGGGCAGCTTCTTCCCTTTTGGCAGGGCATTGGAGAAATCACTGAGAGACTGGAATGGATGACTGCCTTTTCAAACATGGTCTGGTTTAATCTGATAACCTCCACTGTGTTTTACCTCCTTATTTGTGAGGATTTTGCAAGCGGGCTAAAAAACAGAAGTAACCAATGAACCTAGGGAGAATGTGGTTTTCTCAATATAATAAGCAGAAGGGATATGAAGAGACACGTGGCTTAGATTTGTGTGGTAAGAAAATGTTTTTGTACAAACTCAGTTTTATTAAAACCATACTGGCGAAAGCCAAATCTCTTGATATAAATGTCTGAATATTTTATAATTCTCTACCATGTATTTGCTTGGTCCTTCATATGCTTAATATCAGTGGAAGCCCTTCAGGAAAATGGCATTCTTATGACATATTCAGTAGTGAGGATCCTTTATTTGTTACATTAAACATTTACAGTCCAATGTCTAATCTCCCCAGTTCCCTGAGGTATGTCAGAATCAGAATGAGTTTTCCTGGCATTCACATCTACTGTAATGTTCTGTCTCAAGGCTGTTTTTTTTGGGATTTGAGTGGGTTAATCGTTGTATTAAGATCAGAAATTGAATCCTTTCCTAACAATAAATAGGTAAGTTAATTGAATTTTATAATAGATATAAAAATATATTTGGGTTTCCTTCATTTGTGTCCTCAATACTATTAAAGAGTTCACTAGCTCTAGGTATTCAGCATAATGGACACTTAATAGATGGACGATTTGTTTGTTATTTATAAATTCCATCGCTAATTTAATGAGGACTTAGGAAATCTCTCCTAATCTTGCAGTTAATTAGAATACCAGGCTGGCCATACTGCTGCATCTGCCCAACCCTCCTCCTGCTGATCGTTGGTTTTGGTTAGTGTTGCTAGGAACAAAAACCTTTCTGCAGTACTGGTTCAGATTATGAAGCAACTGTCTGCCTGTCTCATTTCCTGGGGTTCTTGCACTGCTGCTCATCACAGCTGCCTGGACAAAACCCTTTTTCATCATTCAGGGAGCACAAAGGAACTGGGAGATGGATGCAAGTGGCCAGAAGAGCAGGCGCCTCAGGAGAAAGACATCTGGCACTTGAGTGCTGTGGCTTGGCTCATGATTTGAGACTATCCCTTATTTTTGGCATATTCACGTGTGTGGGTTTATCCATACCCATAACCATTCACAGGAGTGGGCAGTGTGTGGGTGCATGGAAAGTTGTTTTGTAGTGCCTGTGCCCTTAATGTGTTTGCACTCCCACCTCTCTCCTGGCATATCCAGTAATCCCCGTGCCCCACAGCACAGTTCTGTACTGTCCACATCCTCATCCACACAGCAAATGCAGAGGCTCCTTTAGTCCTGGATGAAAGTGCCCACAATGTTACTGTCTGCTATGCACTGGGCCTTGAACTGATTTATCATAAATTAACTCATTTTGCCTCTATTGCATGGTGTTGCACTATCTGTAGAATAAGCAGCAACCCCAGAGTTTCTATCCCATTATCAATCACTAAGCATTTGCTTTTGCTTTAGAGCAGCAATTATTGTGAAGCACTTTGCAAGTTTTGACTGTGTGGTGCATTTTGGTTGCTTATTGTGGTTTATGATAAAAATGAGGGCTGTGAACATTTTCCTCGCTGAAAGCCAAATGGGTCTTGCAAAAGGACCCAACCAAGCAACAAACAAAAAACAGCAACAAAAATTGGAAAGCAACATTTTAGCATATATTGTAGTGTTGTCCAGGAATGACTTTAAAGGCTTTTCAAAGGCCATGAACCATATGGAATGGAATCACTTGAGACCCACCTCACACATTACACCTTAGCTAGCTATTGACCCAAAAGCCATAGATCATGCTAATTCACGATTTCCAAACAGTTAAGGCAGCGCTTTTCTTTTTAAGGACAAAGTCACACAGCCCAGAGTTTCAGAACTGTTCTTTGACCACTAAGAACCAGTATGACATAATTTAATTAAAGCTGTGAATCACTACTTCTTCAATCATTAGATGAGACTGACAAAGTATCACCACTAAGATATCTATTGCACGCTAGCTTTTTCTTTTTAGATATTTTGGTGGATTTCTTTAAAATTACAAATGTTTTAAGGTCCTTCTCCTTTGGTCTATCAGGAATGGTGATAGTTAAGGATTCCAGTTCTGTTATCTGTGTTGTTCAGTCAGGTCAAAGCTTTAGTCCCCATTAAGTGTATAGAAGAGAGAAGAAAATCTGTGGTGACAGGTCTGTGAGCCAGTGCTGTAACTCCCTAGTGCTCTGTAGCTGTTGGAGGTGTAGCCATGTCTGCTACAATTCAGTTTTTAGTGCTATAAATGAATTTAACAAACACTTCTCTCAGTAAGGGCTGCAAAGGGATCTGCTCAATTGAATCTAAATAGCCATTAAGAAATCTCTGCAAAGAGCTTAAGGGGCTCCTGCCAAAGCAGGTTAAGCAATAATAAACACTAAGGAAAGAAAATCAGTCTGTAACCCAGAGCACTGGAGTGTTTGAAGCAAGCCCTGTTTCTGACTCTCCTTCCAGTCACTTGTCTCTCAGTCTGTGTTCTGTACTGACAGAATCTGGGAGGCCTCCATGAGCACTTTTTCCACCTGGCCCTTCTGAAAATGTGCAGGGGGATTGTCATCACTGTTGGATGTCAGTTTTGTTTCAGGAGATGTGTGATCTCTTCCTTCCTGCTTATTCCTCCTTTATGTCCTTGTTCTCACTCCAGCATTTTTTTCCCTGCCTCCTGTTTTCCTGGGTCTGTAGCTCTTCTGCTCAATTTGCTTTCCAAACACAATTCTGGCAACGTTCTGTGCTGGCCTCTGAGGTCCACAGTGACCTTGACTGCAGTAGGTGCTCCCCAGCTCTTCTCCCTGGAAAACACTGAGCTCCTCTTTGTGCTTCAAGCCTTGGTGGACCAGAAAAATAGGAGCTCTCTTCCCCAATACCTTTTAGGACTGTCTTGTTCTCTTAATCAGAATGAAGAACTTGTCAGTATTTAAAGATCTCTCCCAGTTAATCAACTTCTTTTCAACAGCAGGAAGGGTTGCAGCACAGTTGTGTTTTCTGTTTATCTCAGAAACCTTGGTGATTTTATGTTGCTCCTCGTTATCCAGTTATCAAAATTGTTTATGAGTTGATATTCTGTCCTCCTTCTGGAATATTTCATGTGAGGATTTAAATATCTTTCCCGCTGCTCCCATAAATTTTTTGGCCATTATTTGATTAAAGACCCTTCACGGAGAAAAAAAAGGAACTTAATTCAGTGATTCCCTTTGACAAAATCAGGTACTCAAGAGTTTTCACTTGTTTTCTTTTTATTTAATGAGATCTTAGTAGGTAGCTCTCTTGGTACCTTTCTTGTTGACTCACTTTTTTCTCTGTTATCGTGTTCTTTATTATTTAGTTTTCTTTTTTTGTGGTTTTGTTTTGGACTCTTTTTGGTGGCAAGAACAGAATGAATGTGGAAACCACAATCTCCTGTTATAAAAAATTCTGCCCTAACCTGAAAGGTTTTGCTGTATTTTCAAAAGTAATCTTTTTTTAATCTGTCTGACTAAATATGGAAATGTGTTGATTCTGTGTGTAAATGGAATAATGTCTGTTTTGATTTAAAAGCAGCCTTACCTCAAAATAACCTGGCATTGGATAGTTCTCCCTGAACCAGGCTGGGATTTCCATTGCTTTAAATCTGTAGACTTGGAGTTCTGTGAATGAAATATCACTCTTATTTCAAGATATAAGTTATGCCCTCCATAACTCTTGTTCTGGCGTATGTTCCTTTGTTTTACAGATAATATTTGATGTTCAGATCTGAAAATGAAGTACTCAATTTAACTGAATATGTTTTAACTTCTTTCATGAAACCATGAAAGACGGCTGAAAATGAAATATTTGATAATTATAAATGGGTGAAACTAATGATGAACAATATGCTCTTGCTTTTACATAACTGTTAAGGTTTAGATAGCAGAAAACATTTATGAGGATATTAAAAAAACTATGTTGGAAACCGTTGCAAGTCTGTTACAGTTCAAGAGACTTTAGTTAAAGAGGTTTTTCCTTTGTTTTTGATTTTCTCAGCCATTCCCTTAGGAATCATAGTTGTACGAGGAGATTGTGACTTGGAGACTTGTCGTATGTACGTTGACCGTCTGCAGGAGGTGAGGCTTTTGTGCATTCAGGTATCATTCACAAACCTATTTTTTGCTTCTTTCAGTTCTGAGTGTGGGGGTCTAATTGCAACAATCATGTATCAAGAGTGTTGCAGTTTGCCTACCACTGAAACAAAAATTCTAGAATTAAGATACGTTAATAAAAGTACTGAAAAATATTCCCTAAAAAGGAAATTAAAAATCATACTGATTCCTTTTAAATGATAACAGAATTGAAGTGGATGGGTGTGCTTACTTCTCCTTGATTTATAATGGAATACTAGGACTTTCCATATACCTTGTTGAAATTACATAAATTATGGATTAGGAGGTATGTTATGCAAGGATAAACACTGTGGTATTTGAGTGGGTCTAATTATGCAAATGCCATTCTCTAATAATGGAGTAATATGAGATACCCCTAAACACAGCAAATATCAACTAGATATTTTCAAAGACACAGAAATGGGTGTTCATGCAGCTAACAATGGTTTTGCTCTTATTCTTGAGCACCTTGCCTCATGAGAGTTCATTCTACAATACAGCCTGGGAAATGCAGACTCCAAATGCCTCATCACCCAATTCATTTTAAGTGTGAACCCCTTTAGTGATAAAACTAATGGATTTTCTTTAATGGATTGTCTCTGATTTTTTTCAATCTCTTAGTGATAGCTTTCAATAACATTTGCAAGTCTGATGACATTACACTTATAAACAATTTATATATGAACATTTATAATAATTTATAAATTTTTGGTAGGAACTATGAACCTCATCCCTTCCAGCGAACTCTTTGGTAGCCATTGACTTCCCACAGATTTTGGAACTCTGCACTTGCAGTCTGAATATTAAACTTAGTATCTCACTTCAGGCTTTCACTTCTTTGCATTTCAGCCAGGATTCCCTTCATCAAATGCACTTTTGGACATTCAGACCTGGGGTGTGACTATTATTATCAGACATAAAAAACCATATTGTAAGATGGTGCCTATTTGAAGTATCCAGTACAGAAAATTACAGTGAAATAATAATGAGGGTGATCTCATCAGATTAGATATGTGATCTCACACTGAGTTCAGGCAATTTTAGGTACAACCCCTGAGGGAAGCACAGCTAGATATTTTGGTTAAATTACCCATAGTGGCTTTGGAGGAGCTGTGTTTTTCCAACCTTTTGCAGGGTTTGTACTAATTTTTGTGTGTGTGTGTGCTGGATTTGGCTCAGTCCCATTTGCTGGGAGTAGAGATGCCAAGGTTTACTGGGCTCTGCCAAATTCCATGCTGCTGGAGGGCAATGGTCTGCAGGCCAGGCTCTTTAGCAGACTGTGTCATGTGCTATAACTATTTGACAAAATCTCTATTAAAATAAATTAGATGCCTGAACCCTGTTAAATGTCAGGATCGTTCTGATATGACCTTCTTGGAGTGAGGTTGTCTTAAAATAGAGAGAAGTGCCAGTGGTTTTCTTTAGTGCATTAATCACTCAGAAATATTTGCAAAAGTGTCCTAAAGATTTCTGACATATTTTCATTAATTTTGTATGCTGATATTATAAATTTAGATAGTTGTCTTGGAACAAATAGATTTTTTACCATGACAAAGATACATTAGTGTAATCTCTTTTTTTTTTTTTGAAACTATTTTTTTGGGCCAAATGCATAGAAATCTAAACTTTGAGTGAGCTTTCTTTGACTTTTCTGTGGAGTTTGTTTCATATTCTTAAAACCAGCGAAAAATATTTGCAAAGTGATTTGTGTTTGCCCAACGACTTCAGGTAGTGGAACTACAAACAGCTCTTGTCGTTGCTTTAATCTTTTTCATCGCTGCCATGTCTTTCATTCTCCTGCTAGGACCTACAGTCAGTAACATCTACTACACAAAGAGTTCATTACCAGGTAAGATAAGCTTTCCTTTAAGTATCAGAACAGAAAGAGGCTTAAAAATGGGAATGACACTCTTTGCATTTGAACCTATAGGTTCTTGGGTGAAAGACCCATATGCTAGATGAATTTGTAATTAGCTGATTACCTTATTTACCCTTAAACATTGGAAGCTAGTTCTGCTTTCTCTTGGACAAGTTTTATGGAATCACCTTTACAATTAGCAGAGCTTGATGATGCTAGTGATATTGCAATAGCAGTGTTTTCCATATTGAAGTGAATGAGAAAATGTGTCCTGTGGGACAGATGACAAAAGTAAAATTTCTGTCTGAGAAACTGAAAAATGACATGTTCTATTGCATAGCTGTTGTACTGAAGTCTATCACTGAGAAAAAAAGGTGTTTTAGTAGGCCCAACTCTTAATAATTCTGTACAAGACAGTCATCTACCTTTACTTTACATAATCTTCAGGGTAATTTTTTAGTCCATTCTAAGCACATGTGTTTTGTGCATGAGATAAATAGGTTTTAGTTTAGGTGGATATTTCTTAAAATTGGTCTCTTTGTGTTTTACAACTTTATTCTACAATTTATGCAATACAACACTTGTCTTTTCAGCTGGAAGTATCATTCAAGAACACGTGTTTCCTTCAGTAAAATAATTCATTGTAGAGTGGTTAAATTGAAAGTAAACTAAGTGAGACTAGCTCTACTGACTCCTGAAATGATCTGATATTGGCATGGAAACTTGGCACAAACCATGGTCACTTGACATAGGATCGCAGGACAAGTTTGCATGGTGCTGATAGCGTTTTCCTGGAAATAACAATGCAAATCTTGTTGGATCAGCAAGAATGAGTTCACTGAGAAATCAAACAGAGACCCAACCCACAGGAACCAATTGTGGCGAAATTGCAGATAATTTCTTTGGGGTTAATGATTTGCAGTTTTCCAGTTTCATGAGAATGCCTGTAGATGCACTGACTGCAGACACTATAAGAAAATGCAATTTGGCATGTTTTCCTGGACTTGCCTTCTTTATATCAGTTCATGGTTTGTTTCTTTGTTTACCTATCCAATGCTAGCTTCATATTCTTGTCATTTCCATCAATCATTGCCCTGGAACTGAGTTTTAGAACAGTATTAGTGTCTAGCAAATTGACTAATAAACCAGCATGTATGATTCTGTTCCACTCATTATAAATTAACCTAAGTGGTTTCTGACTGCTCCATGTGTAGGAAACTGCCTGAGGTAAAATGAAGAACAAAATCTGTGTATATGGGGAGATGTACAAGAGAGTATGAAATGTCAGAAATCAGCTCCATACTTGGCTCTAACCTCTGCAGTTACAGCAGTATATAAATTAGTTGCCTACCCATCTTCTCTAGTGCACAGCAGCGTGAAATCCCTAACATACCATTCATTTTTTATGATGCTACATTTGAAATGCACCCTCTCTGTGTTTTGTCTTCAGTACTTGTTTGTCTAGGATTCTTGTTTTTTTTCCCCCTCAGTGGGTCATTTCTGCAAATTGTCTCATTAGGTTAATTTGAGATATGTTCCATATTTGTTGGTATCCCTCTACATATTACAGAAATAGGAAAAAAAGGGGGATAAAGGGCATGAATAGGGTGCTTGAGCTGATGGATCTGTCTTCATACCTCACTAATAAAGTGTCATGGGTACTTTTAAGTCTCATAAATGCAGTTCTCTTGTGTGATTCCTCTGCAGTTCAAAACATAGGATGTCAGCAGAAATATTAGCAAACCAGGTGCAAATGAGAAAAAAATATACTGGAGCATTTTCTCATTCAGTTTTGTTTCTCTAATGAGTTTAATGCTCACAAAATATCATTCTCGTGGGCCTGAGACTTTGCAAGCTGGTTCTGTAGTTGAACTGTAATGAAGTCTTGGAGGGAGTATGTCACAATGCACAATTTGTGACTTGAGTTGACATTTACCAACAGCATTCCTATCTTCATTTTCTCAGCATTTTCTACTCTATGAATTTTACTAATTTCTCCTCTTTTTATAAACTGCCTTTTAGTACACACCACTGGATGTTTTCTTCCTTTTGTCCTTTGTGTTGCAGTCCCCTCCATTCCACACAGAGTGGACTAAATATTAAGATACATAAAGCTTTGTGCCTGTAGACACAACGATGTCAGTAAGCCTAGAGAATTTCAGGGATCCTTGATTTTCCCACAAACACTCCAGTGGCAATACAATCAAACCTAAAAATCCCACAAGTCTGTTCGTCCGTAAGAGACAAAATCGTATTTTAAATCTGATTATATTAAACCCCTGAGATGTTATTTCCTCCCCATGTACAGTTATAGCTCATTTTATGGGATGTTTTGCTGTCATTGTCTCCATCTGTGATGCACAGAGGCTGGGTACCGTAGGCTGTACATGAGAATAAGATTTATGGGATCAAGTAAAATCTTCCCTGTTGCTTTTGCTTTTTCTTTTCCTGCCACATGACTTGGCATACTACTCTGTTGTCTGAAAGAGGAGTGAAGTTTAATCTTGAGCCAACATGTACCTGAATTGACAACATTTACAGATGTGCTGATTGTACTGCTTAAGATGAGAATAAGGATAGAATGTGTCTATACAAATTGTGTGTGTCAGAGATCCATGCTACTCTGTTTTGCCCTGTGCAGGTATATTTGTGTTTACATGTTATATGCAACAGATTTAGGAAGTTGGCTGACCATTCACTAGCAGCATGGAGCAGAGCCATGATCATCCTCTGCTCTCTTAGATCCCTTTTGATCCCTTTTGCCTCTCCAGTAAGAGCTAAAAGCACACGGGATAGCCTGTTTGAGTCTTTGATAAGTACAGGTCAGGAAGAAATTCTTAATTCCTCCCCAATAATTTAATTTGGTTCCTGGGTTATATAGATTTTGCACATTGTGCAATGTCAGTAAACCAAAATGAAAAAGTCACGAAGTCTAGAAAATAGTCCTTTTAAGAGAAGAAACAGTGTGTTGGGGTTTTTAATAATGTAATTTTCATGCCCTATCCAGGACCAGGAAAGCTCTTTCCCCAGAGTCCTTTCTGTTCAGAGGCTCTCTCCTAGGTGGTGCTTCCTAGATGGTAAGTGCATCTCCCTTCTCCTGTGCCAGCATGCTGCCTGCTTCTGGTGTGCTTATGGAGGATGGCTCTGACTGTATTACTAGAGAGGTTCCTTCTTGTTACACTGAGCAGGTAAAAAATGAGCTGAGTGCCCCCCTTTCCCATCTGAAAAAATGAAGCAGGCCCTTCATCTAACAACCAAAATATCTGCTGTCCCGCAGAGAGGCATTCCCCTGAGGCAGGTCAGAAGCTTGGTTTATCAGAAATATTATTATTTCTCTGCTGTGATGAGCAGGCTTTACTGCATGCACTGCCCAAGCTCAGAGTGCAGCCAGTTGTGGCAATTGACTGCTGCTGGTAAGGCTGAGTTCTTCACCCTGGTTTCTCTGCAGGTGCTGTAGTCCTCAGGCACTAACAGTGTTTAGGTGACAGAAAGGTACCTCCCTTTCCTTGTAACTCTGGAGAGCTGCACTTGTATGTGACCCAGACTTTGTCCAAGCAGATGACTTTTCTGGGCTTTACATCAGGCTCCAGAGCACAAGAATTAGCAGCTGAAATGGATGGCATCTGCTTTTTACAAAAGCTTCAGCTTTTGTAAAGCATGGGGAGACTTAAATTTTTAATGCTCAAAAAAACCCCAAATTCTCCTTGGCAATTTCTAATCACCATTCCTTGTCTCTCATGAAGGACATTGATAAAAGCCATAGAGAGAATGTTTGGTTTTTGGAGAAAGCTGGATGGGTAGATGTGTTCAGTTTTTGTCTTTAGTATTTGATATTCCTGTGAAGTGCCAAAACCTTCAATGCTACATCACTGTGCTCTTGTGTCAAAACTGCAGAGTGAATGAACCTGATTTCACTCAGCCAAATAAATGCAAAGCAGATACAAAAAAATCGCATCTGGAGAAGTACATTGTAGATGATAAATACTTTTGGAAATACTTTTGGGGTTAGTAATATAAATTATTTGGCAATGACAAGATTCATAATACGTGCTTTATTTAGTGAATACCCCTATTTTCGTGTGTTTTTCATGAGTAGCATAATTTTCCTTGAGCATATTGCTAATTCAGAGTCAATATTTGTGGCCAAGCATTTGATTTATAAAGAGCTCCCAAGCATATTAGCGTTCTTTAGATTCAGAATTTGAATTAATCCCATTAGACCTATCAAATTCAATATATGCTTGCTATACTCTCATCCGAACAAAGCAGCTTTTTCTGTCACGTATTTCAATGTAATCAATTCTTTTTATGAGACTGAAATCGATATAATACATTTTTAAAATATTTATTTTAAGTTAATATTTTCAGTGACTACTGTTTCATTAAGCCTTATCTTTAAATTCAACATTTAGAGGATAGGAAAATCACAGAACTGTAGAATGTTAGGGGTTGGAAGGGACCTTAAAGATCATCTAGGTCCAACCTCCCCTGCCATGGGCAGGAATACTTGTCACTAGCCCAGGTTGCTCAAGGCCCTACCCAGCCTGACCCTGAACACTGCCAGGGCTGGGGCATTCACCAGTTCCCTGGGCAACCTGTTCAACGATCTCACCACTCTCACAGTAGTTTCTTCCTAATATCCAGCCTAAATTTCCCCTTTTTTCAGTCTGTACTGTACTGTACTCTGTGTCCTGTCACCAGAGTTCATGATGAAGAGTGTGTCTTCAGCCTCCCTGTAGACTTCTTCAGGTGCTGGACCTTGCTTTGAGGTCTCCGTGCAACCTTCTGTTCTCCAGGCTGAACAGCCCCAACTTTCTCAGTCTGTCTTTGTAAGGGAGGTGCTCCAGTCCCCATATCAACTTCACAGCACTCCTCTGGGCTTGCTCTGACAGTTCCAGGTCCTTCTTCTGTTGGGGGCAGCAGAACTGTGCACAGTGCCCCAAGCAGGGTCTCACAAGAGCAGAGTAGAGGCAGAGAATCCCTTCCCTTGACCTGCTGTCCACTTTCCTTTTTACAGAAGCCCAGCACATGGTTGGCTGGGCATGTCCAGCCCAGCTGGCTCATGCTGAGTTTTTCACCAGCCATCATCCCCAAGTCCTTCCTGGAGGGCTGCTCTCAATCCCTTCTGCCTGTAGCTGTGCTGGGATTGCCATGGCTCCTGTGTAGGACCTTGCACTTAGTTGAACTCCATGAGTTTTGCACCACTTCTCAAGGTCCCCCTGGCTGCTGTCCCTTTCCTCCAGTGTGTTCACTGCTCCACCAAGGCTGGTGTGAGCAGAGAACTTGCCAAGGGCATGCTTGACCCCACGGTCGTTGCCGCTGACAAAGATGCTGGCCACAGGACTGACCCGAGACACAGCACTCACATGGACATAAGGAATTCACTTACCTTCTTGTGGAGCCACCGTGACCTCCCTGACACAGGGGTTGTTTCATGAGCCAGTGATGTTAGTGCAGCCCATCTTGTCCATGCTCAGACTATTTTCTGCTGTTGTTTCTCTGTCTTGCAGCAACTTCTGCTGATCGTTTTTACCGCATTGACAGATCTCAGGTAAATCCTTATTCATTTTTTGTTTCTATAGATTTAGTTTTTTTTTTTTTTTTTTAAAGCTATGTCAAATGCAGCTTAAAATGAGTTATCTGCCACACTTCCTGTGTATTGCAAAATGTTACTCATGATGTCTCATGAGAAGTAGAGAAAAAAAATCTGGGCTGTTTTTTAGTTGGTGTAATTCACATTGTTTCACTGAAGTCTTGTATCTGTTGACCATCTGCCATTCTGGTTACTACCAATCTGATACAGATCAGAATTTTCTGCAATTGTGTTTTCCTTATCAAGTCTTACTAGGAGCGTCTGTGTGGCACCAATGTATTTGTATTTATCTTTTCACTGATGTTTTTAGGCACCAGAAGTCTTGATTGTGTGTGTGTGTGTACGCCATGAAATAGCTATGGAAATTAGGATGTTGTTACAGTTTGAGAATTATGAACAGAGATCCATAAAATATTCACAAGGAACCTCAAAACAATGTGTATCTCTGCTGGATTCAAACCTGTGGCATAGATCTGTCTATCTGAATATATTTTCTAAAAGACACTGAATATTTTACAGGACTTTTGATGTTTCTGATTTGTAGCCAAAACAGGGCAATTAGTAGCTCAGCATTAAGTGCAAATTGTTGATTTCACACTGTGGTTGTTTGTATCTGGTCCCCCTGAGAACTGTGTAAGCTGTTTCTGATTCACATGAGCATGTTACTGTTTCTTAGCAAAAGCAGCTGGTGCTTTAGCTCAAGCAGAAGGAGCTGTGACTTTCATTCAGAGTTCCCATGTTCAGTGTCTGCATGCAGACTCCGTGGGACTTCTTTGCACACAGTCAAATAAATGGTTTGAGGTTGTAATCTAATGTTAGGAAGGCAGGGGTGAAGAAGATGCTGCTACAGATTAAACTGGGCAATTTCACTCTGGTTTATTCTGCATTTCTCTAGTACCTGACACTGTACTAATGGTCATTTTTAATGCCTACTCTTTCATCCCGCTATTCTGTGGGGAAAAAAAAAAAGAACTGTATGTTGGTCCCAGCACACAAACAGTGGCAAATTTCCTGTCCATTGCCCTACATAGACAGGCATACTCACACTCAGTGTTATTTTGAAAGACAATGAGCCTTCAGTGTCAATAACAAAAACAAAAGATTGAGAAAGAGAGCTTTGGTAATAGAGATGTGAAAACAGAATGTACAAGTGGTGGAGATCTGGAAGAGCACCTCCAAACAAAACTTCTGTCAACCATCATCAAAGAGGAGACCTCTGGTGTGGGTCCTCATTTCAAAATGCAAACCTCAGCTTCATGGGTAGACCTCCAGGTTTAATCAGAGCGGTATAGCCATCGAGTAACAGGCTTTAGAGTGTTGCTGTGAGTGTGCAGCTTGCTCATGGGGAATCTTATTTGGCTTGAAATCAATGCCATATTAATTGGTGACTTGTGTGGCATTGATTTTAATCAATGTGTGTGTAAGAGATACACAGAGATAAATACACAGAGTCCCTTGAATATTCTTCGGGGAACCTGACATGCACTTGACTCATTCTGGGGCAGATGGGTGCTCTGAGAGACCAATGATGCTGCAGGTTCATTATTTGTTGCTTGTGTCACTCCAACAGGAACATTTGCACTTTGTGACGGAAATTTCGCAGGACGAGATTTTTATTCTGGACCCAGAGATGGTAATGTCACAGCAGGTGGGAACACCACCAGGAATGCCTGACCTGGTAGTGGAGCAGGCAACTGGGTGAGTGCTGCTGGAATCTGGTCTTCAGCAGTGGTATTAGAGATGGGCATCTCTTTCTGGTCCCCTTTTCTGAAAGATTAGCAGATGTGGGAGGTGTATTGGGTAGGAACAAATCCAGCTGTGGTAATGACAGGAGGACTGTAGTGTAACATCTACTTCATGAGGCTTCCTGGAACACACAGCAGAACTCTAGCACCTTTTAACTACCTGACCCTAAATCCAGCCATAAATCTCTAACAATTGACTTATAAACTTCTGTGCATGGTCAGAGTTCTGATTCCACTGTGCAAGGCCCTGAAGCCCTTTGTGTCTAAGAATGATCATGAAGTGTCTCTGTTTCTTATCATTCTCTTAACAGACCAGAAATGCTTCTGAAATTCGTCCTTAGGAGCAGTACTCATAGGGAATTAATCTATTTTAACTTGCTGTGAGCTGAAAAATGCTGGCAACCAATGAGCAGCTTTGAAGTGGAGCACACAAGGGATGTGAATGCCTTTCTCTTCCTCCTCCTCTCCTTAGAATATCGGATCGGTGGAACCCCGCGGTTCGGAAGAGGATGCTGAGCGACAGCGGCCTCGGAAAGGTTTCTCCCCACTACGAGGTACCTGACAAACAAAAGGACGCCAGCCAGACACACATGCTGCAGTAAGAGCCCTCTGCATTTCTCTGCTTGATGATGTCCTGTCACCACAGACAACTCCTAATGTCTCCTTCAAGCTCAATGAATTGTGCTGACGTGCTGAAATTGCAAATACTTTTTGCTATTTCTCTTTTGTTTCTCCATTCTGTTCTTCCTCTTTGTCGGTTATTTTATGTTCTTGCCTTTGTTGCATTGCCTGTGGCAACCTCCCCTTTTAATAAACCTAAATCCAAGTTTTTGAAAGAAAATACTTTATTTTGGATGTCTGAAGTTCCAGCTAAGAAAATCTTCTTGGCAACTGGTTTGGTGAAAGGTCAAAGCATTCACCCTCAAGGCAGCTCTGATGCAATGTGATAAAGCAAAAACCTCTAGAACTGCTACTTGCTGTCAAAGACGTAGGCAATGGTTTTTATATAATCTTGAACCATGTAGGATGGCTGTAGAGTGGTTTTGTTTTTGATAATTTCCCCATATAAGAAATTTTTACCACCTTAGTACAATCTACTATGTTTGGATTGATTTAAAAATATCTCTTATTCTGCTTACCTACATTAGAAATTGTTCACAACTTTTTGGTTATTTCACTTTAAATTTTCAAAATCATTAGTGGATCACTACCAAAGATTAGATGGGAAACATCTGTCAGAACTCTGTTGCTGGCTTTGAAAGTTATTTGTGTTTTAGGGTTGTATTCCCCCCATCCCCCAAGTAAATAATGTATAATTGTGTTTGTAGTTCTACTGTATCAGCAACCCTATGGGCAGGTTTTAAAACTTAGTACAGAAAAATTAGGACTAGTGACAATGTGGCCTTTTTTTCAGATTTTTTTTCTGTCAGGATGTGTGGGAGAGGGATGAAAGGTACAGGGCAGGCAGAGCCTACAGCTCTGGGACAGGTGCAGTGTGGATGGCAGGCTGTCTAGCCATGAGGCTACCAACTGGAAACTTTCCAGCTAACTGGAAAGTGCTGTCAGGAGGAGACGTCATGGCAAGAAAGGGTGATCAAAGTAGCACTGCCAGGAGAAAATTGCCTGGTTTTCCTCCCGACAGATTCTGGGTCAGTTCTTGATATTCTTTGCAAAGTGAAAAATGGTAAATTCAGGTTCATTTTTCCATAGGCTGGAATGGCAGGGCCCAAAATCTGAAGCTGGCAAAGCTGTGAGAAAAAATATGCTTAGACAGTTTTAGGCGCTGTGGAGAGATGGTGAGGACATGAGGACTAATTTCTTATTGATAAGAAGAATGATTCTGTTTACATCAGCATGACTGGAAATGTTTGCCTAGCTGTAACAATTACATTTGGTAGATTTATTAAGTACAAAGTAAGCTGGTAGTGTTGCTCAGAGTAAAGTGTCCCTGTCACCGCCTACTATGAGGAATTGTTTTCCTTACAATTTCTCTAAACTTTAATTGTTTTGGCTGAAATTTTTAATGCTAAGACTCAGTTTATGACTGATTCTTTTTCTTTTAGTAAAAACTTTAACAAAAAAAGTTCAGTTCTTCAGTTCTTTCTGAAGACATGATTTGCGGGAAATGTGCTCCTTTAAATGACCTTCTTTCAAATAAATAAATCCAGTGGTTCTTTCCTGAGATGTGTTAGTGCTGGTAGTGGAATGAACCTCATTGGGATGAAATTTTGGAAGCTTGACATTTAGTAAAATGTCATCATAATACCAGGGAGATGCCTTTTGCTGTCTTGAAAATTACCCCTGAATTTGCCCTGCTGATGAGGTTGTTCGTGCACTTTGGAGACACCTCAGATTCAAGAGCTTTGCTTTCAAAAGTTTCTGTCTGTACATGCTCACAGAGGAGTTATGCTCCTCTGTGCTTAATTCAGGTTGCAGACCTGCCCACAGGGCTGAGGGAAGTGGGACTTGTGCTGCTCATTAGCTGACCTCCAGCAGCAGGGAGAGAAGGGATGCAGTAGCCATGGTCAGATGGAGATGGTCAGGAGAAGGTGTATGGAGGAACAAGGAATAGAAGTTGCCAGAGCCAAAGGAGTAGAAGCAAAAAAGGAGCATATGCAGTAATGTGGGGAACAGCGTTAAAGGATGGGAGCTGTTCAGGCCACAGAGGATAACCAGGTGTCTGGGGAGTCAGAATGGGAATAATGAAACGGAGGAGATGGGAAATCTGTCTGGGGTACAGGTAGGTAAAGAGATGAATGAGACACACTAGGGGCATGGGGGAAGGGTCTGTGGCTGTTTCTGTCCAGAATAGAGAATTCTGGATTTATGCAGGTTATTACACAGGTGGGCAAGCTCTGAAATATGTTTAGACACTGCCTCACTTGCTAGCAAGGTGGAAGGTGTATGATAAATGAGTCAGGGGACTGTAGTGGAGGCAACAAGGTATTATTAAATGTAAGACAGTTGGATGATGCTCTGTGGGACTGGCTTCTCTTTCCAGCATCCATGACAGAATTTCTGAATGGTGAAGATTTACAACAAGCTTTCTGCAAGTGGCCAGTTAACCATGGGGTCCTCAGTCTGTGCATGTCCACTGTGAAATAGGTTTGGTTACTGGGAAGCCACTACAAGATTTTGAAAGAGTATGGAGGGCTGGAAACTGAGAAATAGTATTTCTGTTGCCTCAGGTTTTTTTACTGAAATGAAAGGCAAGTTTGTGCCTGCTTTCCCAGCTGCAGAATACAGATAATATTGCAACCTCACCTTAAAGAAGCAGAGTGAGGGTAAATTTCATGGTCATGAGAAACCTGGATAGTGTGGGAAGACCGTCAGAGATGCTTAGCAGGACATGAATAATTTTGCATTCTGTGCATAGTTTTGGCAGTGTGGAAGAAATAAATCTTGAAGATGTGCAGTGCATATATGGGAGGATATCAAGCAGATTTCGACTTAAACACTGAGGAAAGAGTCCAGTAGAAGAAGATAGACAGTGGCAATGCGACTAAAAGTTGTCACAACATTTGAGTGCAACAGCGTTGCAGAATAATGTGAGATCCCAAATTTCCAAGCTTCTGGATATTTGACTTAGCAATCTAAAAAATTCTCTCTAACACGGCACTTTAAAGAAAAGAATTAGTACTTTAGAAAGCACTATTATATTTTGGCAGCTGGTTCTTTGCAGAGATTTGTCCCTTCAGAAATTATTTTTCAATTAAAACTTGAGAAAAGGATTTCAGCAAAATTCCTGAACAGGAATATGGCAGAGAACAGAGGAGTCAATTCCTCCTGTACACAGAGCTCTCATGGATGATCTAAGAGTCATCAGCATCCAATGTTTTCATCTAGTCAGAGCTACTGTACAGCTCAAAATGCATTATCCTATAGCCTGGGGCAAATGGCAAGGGACTTGGTGTGAGGGAAAGTGTCATAGTTGACTCACTGGGAGTGCTTTCTCATTTTTTTTCTCCTAAACGGGGTATGACCACAGCTGGTCATAATACAGCTTCAGGATGCTTAAAGTGTATCTGTCACTATACACACATAGACGTGTGTATATGCATATATATATATATATGCATACATATAAAACTTCTTTAAGATGAAGTAATTATTTCTGACAAGTGGGGCATGTAGCTAAAAATTCAAAGTTGAATGATCCCTTATATTATTTCAATAAATGAAAGCAGAGAACAGAATATGTGATCTAAAAATAATTATAATTTTAGGTGTTGCTTTTGATCACAAGCTTGTTTGGTTAAAGCATAGTGTGAATATAATGGTTTTGAGGCAGGGGTCTTTCTGAGAGAAAAATTATGCTTTTGTTCTCAATTAACTGAACTTCTTGTTATTTTCAGGTAGCTGTTGATCAGTAATATTTCATGTTTTGTTCCTTATTTGATGGCTCTTTGATCTGTGATGGATTGGACAGGACATGAAAGAGTGTCTTGATGCAGTAACCATGAGCTGGGGCAGATTGTAGTTTAATAGGAACGTCAATTAGTATGAACACTGTATTAAAAAAACCCACATTGAGAAGACAATTTACTAGGACTAGAGGTGCTTGATCTTGAAAAAAGATAAATATTATGGTCTGACTGCACTGATACAGGAAATTGGAACCTTTCTTTGTACCATGAGTAGGTTCATCCTATGATTAAATGGTGCAGTGAGATGCAGAAGACCTCACAGCCTGCTGTGTGTTTGTTGTTGGCCACATATTTCTCTTCTTAGTTGTTTGTCACCCTGTTATATGATGAGAGCTGGAAAATTCAATAAAATAAAAACCCCAACAGCATACAGAGATGAAAAGGTGACTCTATCTTGGTAGAGGTTTAATCTACATCTTTTAATTGAAGCCATTAATTTTCCCACTATTCGGGGCAGTAACCTGCTCTTTTCTAGCATCTGTCCAGCTGTGATGGTAATGTGTTTCCCAAGCTGCTGGCTGCATTTTCTGAATGGAGTGCATGGCTTGTGAAGGGTGGGCAAAGGTTGGCCAGGATGCCATCTGGTCTTGTCAGGGAGAGGAAGAAGAAAATAAAATGCCTGTAGGTGCTGAAAGATGGCTGCAGCCCTTTCCACTAAATAGACATTAATTAGCTAGTAATACCATCCAGGCACTGCTTATGAAGCTATAATAACCTGGTTTCTCAGAGGGAAGAGGAAAAAGGCTAAATGCCAAGTGTTTCACTCAGCCACAAGAATCTGATTGTTGCCCAAGAAATCAGTGTGACAACACAGATTTAACAAGGTGGTTTAGGGTATTTTTTAAAGAGAAACCTTTATGTGTTACATGATGAGATGAGCATCAGGGATAAAAATATGCATGTAGAAAGGAGAAAGAATGCTTGTTTAGTGGAAGTTTAGAAAATATAAAGAGATGATTCAGAACATGTTAGGCAGGAGCTGTGAATCTTTAAAATTTCAAAGGTTGGTAAGGACTTGAGAAATCCAAGGGTTTGCCTGAAAACTATTGCACTGGAAAACTCAGCATCAGTTCCTAAATAGGCACAGTTGTCTACTCTGGTGTTTTTGGTAGCAAAATCTGAATTAATTTTCAGGCTCAGATTTAGTTCAAGCTGCATTTATAAAATTACACTGCAAGAGTGAAGTGGGTATGTCTTAATTGGGTATTTGTACCGCTGTAAGAATTGCTTTCCATTTTGCAGATGGGGCTCCATGAGTACTGATTGCTTTCAAACAAACCTTATTTTAGTGAAGACCTGAATCACCATTACCTTTTCTGTACACTCCTGTGTAGTCCTGATAATAGAACTCGAATATAACAGAGTCCAGCATCTGTTTTTTGCTCAACTCTCCCTTTCCTTTCTCTTCTGTTGTCTTGGATACTTTTACAAATAGCTTGTAAGGCATGTCTCTCCCTACCTAAAAGTGGAGCATGAGAGATTTGCCTAAAGCAACTCTGCCTCTTGCTAGGAAAGTGATGTAAAAAAGGTGGGGTTGTCACTGGAAAGGAGGATGTACACTCAAAGAAGAGAGAAAGTGTTGTAAAGAGGACTTAAAATTATTCAGAAGATAAACATGGGTTAAATAGGGAGAGAACTTAGAAGAAAGCAAAGAAAAATAAATTATAAGAATACAGCAAATGAATAAGAAATTGTTTGGAGGGAAAGCAAGTTCCCTATGTGAGACTGAGTGTGAAAAAAGTGACACATTTTGGTGTGGGGTCTGGTCCTGTATTTTTAAAGCTTTTACTATTTGTCAGCATGATGCAGTCACAGTACTTAAAATTTTATACACATCCCAGATAGAAGCTACAATTTATCCACCATTAGGCAAACCTTTCTTCAGTTCCTCTATAAATCTTCCCTCACCCCCACTTATGAAGAATTCCTTGCCAAGGATGGCACCCGTTAATTTTTTTAGTCTAGTGCACAGGTGTGGTAAACAATGTCATGGATTTTAAGCTTCTGTTGTGAATCTGGTTTCTCTATATACATCGAGTTCTTATCCATGTTCATTGTTTTGGGAGATTTTCAGTGGGGAAAAAATGCAAAAATTTTTCAGGGACTCCTGGCCATGTCTGATTAATAGACACACCTTGACGCAGCTGTAGAAGAAAGACGGAGTTGGGAGAGGAAAATGAGAAAAATGCTAAAAAGAGAGAGAGAATGGAGAGGAATGTTCATACTAAATTACCTTTGCAAAGAGTGGCCTGCATGAGGTATGCTCTTGGTTTATCCTGAGTGGGTAGAACATGAGAACAGATGCTCTAAACTCAGGATTCAAGAGGCTTTGTGCTACTTCAGCTGGAGTGGTACCATCTCAGGGATGGTTCTGGGCATGCAAAGATCCTGGCATTTAGTTCTGATATCTGAAGGCACAAAAGCACGACAAAGGAAAGTGTTGCCACATACAAGCCCTACTAGGTCAGGGGATGAGCCATGGCTTTGTGCTGATTGCATTGCACTGGACCTGAGGGACCTCTGCAAACAGTGAGAATCAGATGGTTCTGGAAACTATTCAACACAAACTTTCAGCAGCTTCTGATGTTGCCTTTAAGTGATTGCATACAGACAAAACCTTATTTAATCATCTCTTCCTCTGTTTTGATTAGTAGAATTTTTATGTCACTACTGTCAAGTCTGGCCTTATCTACAGAGAACTGGGCTGTAGAAAATTCATGGGTTTTACTTCTAAAAATTTTCTACAACCATCATTAGTAATTGGTACTTACACATCATCCTGACAACCCCAGCCCAGTAATACTGAGCTTTAAGACACAACTTTTGCTTCTGCTCTTGTTAACCATAATTGGGAAAAGAAGAAATCAGAAACTGGTTTAGATTTGCACATCTATAACCTTGTTTGTGTATATGACTGCAGTGCAAAGAATGTGTTTTCTTCAAGAATGAGGTCTCCAGCCTTTGCTGTTGAGGCAAAGGGGTTTTAGTAACAGTGGGCATGTGTGAGGTGGGTTGTGCATCTGCCCCTTCACTAGATGGCAGAAATAGAGCACATCCTGTTCTGTGTCCTGTACAGTGTTCTTTTTCTCATCAGTACTTGTTACCAATACATTTTATCATTCAGCATTTAGCTCCCCAGAGTGGATTGGGTGGGATTTTGGCTTCCTCTTTTCTCACCAACCTGCCCCCTCTTAATGACTTTCGTGGCATCTCAACACCTGATGCACAGCTGAGGAAATTCACCCTGCTGACAAATTATTTTGACAGACAGTGACATGCAAAACACTCCCACACATGATGAGACTACAAATTGGCTTCTTTAGAGAGATCTTGCTTCTTGACTGGCATCCCACATTCCAAAAGGGAAATGCAAGCAGTCCAGCTCTTCTCTCCTCAGGGCAACTTCAAGTAACAGGATGCACAAGAACTTGACAAAGGACCCATCTTACCTGAATGTTAAAAAGTCAACCTAGTTTGAAAATGCTTTCTGAAGATTTATAGTAGATAAAGGGGCAAAGCCAGGTTTTCCACATGGAATGCATGCTTTTATTTTGGAGTGCATTTAAAGGATTTAAAAAATGATGCTGGCAAAGTAGAGATAGCTGGGTACCTTGGTTTCCTTTAAGTGGTTTACCATAACAGTTATTAATCTGATTTGCACTCTCTGGCTGATAGCCAAGACTGAAGCAGTAGAGTATCTTTTGTCTTTTTTTTTTAACAACTGTGTTCTTTTCCCCCTTTGCTTCCATCCTTGCTTGCCTGCTTTAGTCCTTAGTTTGCAAAGCAGAATCTTTGAGAAGTAAACAGCTTTACAGCAAAGAAGGCAGGAATATATCAAGAGAATAACTTCTCATAATATTATTTTCTTTTTGTCTGGGAAAAAGAAAATGACATTTGATAATTTAATTTTTAGGGCCTATTGCTTTCCCTGCAAGCCTTGGACATGTGGTAACTGTACCTGGCAGGAGCAGGGTAGCAAGAGTGGATCTGACAATGCCACTGTAGAATGTGAATATCCCTTTCTCCAGCTTTATGGACTGGAAACAGCAGACCTACGGTCCTCAGTGACATTAAAGGTGCTAAAAAAGGGGATGGATGGGTTTACTGGGGTGATAAAGGATGGTTGACAGAAAGATATATTCTTCTGAGTATACTTTAAGCACTGTTATAGGTCAAATATTCTCCAGCATGGCAGGCTTACAAGCCAATCAAGGCTGGAAAAGTTGTGTACCTTGTAGTTTTAGACATGTATATCTGTATTTATGTGTACTTCTTACCCATTTGTAAGAGTTGAAGTAAGAAAAAACCAACCAAAACAACAAAAAACCAACCCCCAAACCTGCCAGTCCTAGTTTTCTGAGCGTTGCACAGGAATAGCAAGCCTGTGTCCATGTGCTCTGTCCCTGCCATAAGGAGCTGCCATCTGCTTGGAGAGAAGACTGGTTCTTAATGTGTTCTCACTCAGCACCAAGCTGTCTTATCAAAGCCAAAACTAGCAACCTTCAGAGGCTGGGTAAGAAACACAGCCCTGTACATGTGTTACACACACATTGGGCTACATACTGTGTTCAAGCTTTCACACCTGGACATCTCATTACATGCATTCAGGCTGTATTTCTATTCCTGTTCATATCCCTAAATTCTGGTTTAACAGGCTTTCAAAAAGAATAGAAGTGTAGTTTGGTAAAATTGCTGCCCTAAGCTATCACACAGAAGTACTTCTTCACCTAGTTGACTGTGTTAAACTTAAAAAAGCCAAACCTACATACATAATTCTTCAAATTACAAACAAATTCTTCAAACCTACAAACATAATTCTTCAAATAGCTTCGCGTTTGTATTTCTGCTGTGGCTGAAAACTGGGAAATGTCAAAACCACCATCCGACAAAAAAACTAAAGACCAAGCATAGTTGTGTGAAAAGAGGTAATCTCTTGAGGTTTTTGCAATGGAATATTTTAGACCTGCAAAGATTAGTGTTTGGGTGAGGCTGTGAATGATATTCTGATATGAACCTTCACCTGACTCATGGAATAAAAAGTGAGATTTTTCACTGGGGCTGCTTGGAAAGTTCATTGTTTCCCAGGTTGTGTGCCTTGGAATAGCTGCCCTGCAGCTCTGTCCTTTCTGTTCCATGTCTGGGTCCCCTGGCTCTGGGCTTGTATGTCAGGGTGTGGGAGGTACAATGCCTCTTTAACATGCCTGCCAGAGGACTTGGGTGAGCAGAGAAACTTCTGAAAGCTTAAAAACATTCAATTTGTGCCTGCTTGCCTGCTGCTGCTCTGCACTAGGAAAGGACCTCTAAAACCCACAGCTTTGTCTTGGTAGCTGAGACAGAGAGTGTTTAGCAGGGCTGGCACAGTGGTGTGTGCAAGGCAGGGAAATGCATGGGGAGCAGGGCCATAGGAGAGAGCCTTGCTGAGGTTCTGGCTGTGCTGATGCCCATGGGCAAGCAGGGACAGATGGACCTGGCTAAACTATGCCAAGAGCTGAAATCAGAGAGCCAGAGGTAGCTTGGAGCCAGTGTAACCCTGACTCCTAAATTCCTGTTTCTGTGCCAGACATCTAAAAGTGCAGCACAAAAGCCATATCTGAAACTCCCAACAGAAGTTTTTTCTCCATCAATTAGTCTATAGCAGGAGTGTAAAAGGCTCAGCAGTTCTGCTCTGCCTAGGATCTGTGTGTTATGCATATTAACTAAGGTGATTTCTTAAGTTTTAGATTATTTTTTAAAAGATGGCAGGAATGTGAGAGTTTCTTAGTGTTTAGCACTTGTGAAAATCAGACCAATTATTTTTAAACATAATTGCAAGAATCTGTTTCTGAGGGATTCATGTGTTTCAGGAACAAAATGCTGTTTTTCAAAAGTGACTGGTTTGCATTGTTGTGAAAAACTCACCATTTAGCGTAGCTTCTGGATTGTTTAGAAACCCAAACTAGCCTAAAATTATTTGGGTAGTATCTCAAGACACCAAGCAGCTGATGTGCTTCACCTCCATCTAGCCTGAGGGCCAAGTGGAGATGTGTCTTATGAACCAGGTTATACCTGAGTTGCTCAAAATGAGGTTGTCATGGCATTGTGACTAGCAAAATAATTTCTTTCCCTGGGTTAAATATAAAAGTTGAAGTCCTAGCCAAGTGACCTCTGCTTTAATATTTTCCTGGAAGAGGTAAAAGCACTGATTTGTTGTTGAGGAAAAGCCAAATGTTTTGTTACCTAATAGATATGCTTTTATTCTCATGTAGAATGCTAAAGAAGTGCATAAATGTAGCCATTTCATCTCCTGTTCCAGGTCTTAATAATGAACTCTGTCAAACAACATCCAATCCCTTGACATCCAGGTGGTTGTTTCACTAAAGCATTACATGGTGTGCCTAGATCTCACTTTCTGTAGGTCAGGATTTGCTATAGGATTTTGAAGATTTAATTAAAATCTGGAAATGGGAGAAGAGCATTTCAAAGAAGCTGGGATAAGGCCCTCCTCAAAATAATTTGCTTGCCTTCCACTGAGATATTTTGGTGCCATGTAATGATAAGAGAAAGAAAGACCAAGTATTTATAAAAAGACAAAAAAAAAAAAATTTAAAAAAAGTGATTATCCTACTGTGATCTTGCTGCTCATTTGGAAATACCTTCTTTTTCAAGTAAATACCAAGCCAGCTTGCTCAGGTCATGTTTTGAGGTGGAGCTATCTTATCCAAGATGAATTTCATAAAACATTTATCTATCCTTCTTCTCATTTTTAAAAATTAACGATAGGCATGTTTGGGTTTATATCTGATTTTGCAATAAAATCTTCTATTCCTTTTTTAAGCAGCAATTCTCAGACAACTCCTCTGGGTGTCAGTACAGCTTCAGGTATAGCTACATTGTGGTGTTACAAGTCTTCATTAAAACATTCCACAGTGGACAGAGGGAAGGTAAGAGATAAAAAGCAGTAGTGCAAAAAGAAATGTGGCAATACAAGGGACTCTGACATGCCTGAGACCCAGCATGGAACACATCTGAGCTGCCCTGGTTTCCCTAAGAAGCACCAAATATTTTCCTGTATGTTGGACTGCATGTGAACAGCCTGAGGCAGTGATTGCTGTGCAGGTGGGGATGGAGACTGCTGAAGGAAGTTGCAGAGATGCCAGAAGGAATACTGGTCTTGTCCTTTAGCAGCCTTAGGAAAGAATAATTTCTCTAGTGTTTGTCTCTAGATTGTTGTTGTAGGTTACAGGACATGTCCAAGCAGATTTCTACAAACTAATAAATTACTTGAATGTCATTTCTTAGATTCAGGGGGCTTTGCTGGTCAGCATTTTCCCATGTGTGTGAGACAGTATGGCCATTGTCTATGAGAAATATCTGACAGGAGAGAAAGACAGGAAAAATAGGGTAGTAAAACCAGAAGGCTTTGTAGAGAGACGTAAGGAATTGCAGAAAAACTTGGGTTGGGAAGAACTCTGAAGGTCATCTAATAAAAATCTTCAAAATAGATCCAGCTAGGTGAAGTTCAGACACTTTTTCAGATGAGTTTTGAATATCTGCAAAACTGGGGATTAAACAATCTCTTTACACAGCCTGTTCTTCTCTTTGATCATCCACATGATAAAATTTCTTTTCCTTAACATCCCATCTGAATTTCCCATGTGCCAGCTTGTGACTGTTGCTTCTTTCTTCATGCAGACTCTGTCTTCTCTATCCTTTCCTGTTAAGTAGCTGAAGGCAGCAATTAGATTTTGCCCAAACCTTCTCTTCTTACTGAACAAACCCAGCTTCCATAGCCTGTCCTCCTGTGCCCACACCATCTCTGCAGCCTTTTCTGGAACTCAGTCCAACGTGTCAATGTCTGTCTTGTTCTCAAGCCTCACAAGCATGGAGTAGAGGGTCAAAAATCACTTCCATCTACTTTATGGCTCTGCTTTAGCAGATTCAGCTCAGTGTGTCACTGGCCCTTTCTAACACAGGGAACTCTGCTGACACAACTTGTACTCTGCTACCATCAGGCATCCTTTCTGAAAAGCTGTTCTCAGGTGTTAGACCTCAGCCTGTCTTGTTGCATGGGTTTACTCCTCCTGAAGAGCAGGGCTTTGCATTTGCCTTTGCTGAACTTGTTTCAGCCTCTGATGGTCCCTCTGACCTGGGAATGTATAAGCTCAAAGTGAAACTGTGGGGAAGCTCTCAGAAATTCTTAGGCTTTTCTTTCTCATCAAGTGCCATGACAGAAAAAGGTGATGCCCAGACTGAGCATTATCTGGCCAGGGACCAGGAAAGCAAGCAGTTCTGCCTTTCTACAGTAAAATTAGATACTGTTTGCAGCTGGGACTGCAAGGGACTCACAGTTACAGATGTATTGATACAAATTGCTGAATGAGAGGGTTTCCTCACCTATATTTTAAAAATACTTTATGTGCTAAAAATTTTCTTCATTGCAATCTAGGGATATGTGAATAAATCCCATCAGGGATGTCACTTTTGATTCTGAAGAGATGCACTTGCAAAATGAGAAGAAATGGGTTTAATTTGACAGCTCTTCCTCTCTCCTCATCACAGGCAGCTGTCGTCAGACTGAATGATAAAGTTTGCAGAAATACATTCCTTAAGCAGGAAAAAAGTGGAATGGTCATAAACCCCAGTAGAATTGCTGCATAGAGATTGTTATTTGGCTTTTAAATATTAAATGGCTGGTTTTAAATAGGCCTGGTGCAGATGGTTTCTGCTACAGGTTTATTGATTAAAATAGCTGCTTTACATCAGCTCCAAGTTTGTTTCTCCAGAGGCTTTTGTCTTCATGAATAATGTACTCTTTTGCTGAAATTTTGTTAGAATTCATCTCCTGGAGTCTGGCTGTATATCTCTAGGTTCCTAAGTCTCAGTTGACTAGGCTCAGAATTGTGACATTCCCTGCACTTCCCTCCTTAGAAACGAATATTCCTCCTTCCACCCATCTAGTGCTGAACAAACCTAGTGCTTGCACGCTGGAGAGTGCACTTGGAAAAGAGCTCTGCCTGTTTGGCTCTTTGAGAGAGGCTTGTATGATACTGATATTCCTATACTTGCCTATACTGAGGATTAGATTTCTGCAGCAACTCATCCAAACCCTGCAAGAGTGAGTGGGAAAATTCCAGTGAGCTTTGGATCAGACAGTGAACTTGGAGGCCTGTCGTGGTTTTAGGTGGGCAGGTCTCATGCCTTCAATACTGTAAGTATTCCAATTTGCTGGATGCATCTCATGTATGTATGATCAGGCTTTTTTGACACCATTTTTATGGCTTTTTAATGCATTTCTAAGTATGTGTACCTTGACTTCTGGAAGATGCTTGTGGGTTTTATGTTAAGCCCAAAGGGTGTTGCTTTGCTTGCATAAGGGGTGGTGGAACAGCCCTTGCACAGCTTCCCCTTGCAGGTTGAGGCTTGCAAGTTCTCTTACCCCTCTGGATTGAGTTTGCCACTCTGCTGCAGGACCTGTAAGATGGGAGGGCTATGAACAGCGTGGAAAGCAAACAGAGGTGATAAGACCTTTCTTGACAACCTGCTTTTCCTCCTCCTCCCTTCTGATCCTCTTTCCTATCACAGAAATATGTCTTTACTCAAACTATCTGCTACAATAATAGCTGTTTGTAAAACCAGAGCAGGAACAAAGTCAGATTAAAGCCTTTGGTGAAAATATGTGAAATCAGGCTCCCCAGTTTCATTTATGCATGGGAAAATAAATATCATTGTTGGTAGAAGAGATAATTGAATCTCATGACTCTGGAAATGTAGCCAGTCACAATCTGGCCTGCCTTTACTCTCTTGGGGAGATGGTGACCCTTTCTTTCTACAAGTTAATTTTACACCAAGATAAAACCAGAAGAAAAACTCAGTTGATGTGTGCATATATATACAAAGAAAAAAGTAACTCCATTCTGAAATGGCCAAGAACAGGATATTGCAGAGCCTGAACCTTTTCCTGAAGATTTTTTTTTTCTGTTTTGTTTAACCAAATGAAAATCTCTTCAAGATGTCATTTGGCAAAGTGTTTTGACCCAGGTGAGACCACAGATCTTGACAGTATATCAGTTTTCCTGCAGAATCTCTGACTTGTCTCTAATTTTTTTTAGGGCATGGAGGCTGTGAAGATGATAACTTGCTTCTTTATGGCAGTAAAACACATAGCCAGGATCATGCTGGGAGGGTAGCTGACAGGCACTAGACAGATGGGTCCTGTGTGGATGTTAGCAGATGAGAATCCTCCCTTCTTGGAACACCTGTGTGGTGACCAGTGCTGCCACAGTACATCTCTCACACTTCTTACAGACCTGAGAGAAAGATGTGTGACCGGAAATATGAGCATCTACTGGATTTTTTTTTTCCTGTCAGGAAAGCCCCCTGTGGCTGTGGAGTGAGTGGATGTGGTTTGGAGCAGGTCATTAGGCTTTCTCTCTTTCCTCCCTTGGAGCCTGTCATGAGCATGGGGTGGAGGAGTCAGTGCATAAAATGCCCAATTCTATTTAGTGTGGAGGTTTCTGCAGTCTTACTTCCTTCCATCGTAGCTGTGAGCAAGACTCCCCTTGGTGTAGTTAGGACAGGACTTGGGCAGTTAGGAAAGCCTCCCCCTTGCTAAATTGTATGGCCTGGAATTGTAGGAGGATGCTGAAAGTCCTCTCCACTCTTTGCCAAAATACTTCATGTCAGTAGTGGAACAAAGGAAGCCCAGTTCATTGTGGTTGAGCCTTTGGTATCTCCAGTGGTGGAAGCTCTCATTGAGGCTTTTCCTGTGGCTGGGGTATTCAAAACCTTCCTTTGTGGCTTTGCTGCTACATCAGAAAAGTTGAGCTTATGCTATTATGTTTCCTGCTGTGTGAAAGCAGGAATTGACTCTCTGTCAATTAACAAGGGATGAAATGAGCCAACAAGCTCAGAGTTTACCAGGGTGAGACAGAGGTGCATATGTACACATCAAGATACTGGTATGAACCTGATGAAACTGATATAAATAAGGTTGTATAAACCTTATTTTCTTATTTTCTCAGGCTACACAGTTATTTGATGGTTCCTTTCAAATAAAATCATTGATAGTAGTATCAGTAGTAATGTTAAATTTCTTACAAACACTTTATTCGGGGCATGCAACAAAGCAAAAAGGCAGTAATATTTTGAAAAATATATAATAATTTTAGGCGAATAAAATATGCATAAACATATTTTTCATCCTTTCTTCAATCAATGTTTTAATTGAGAAGGCATTGGTATTGTAATAGCCTCTCTTCTGTTGTTGATGCTTTAAGGAACTAATGACATCTGTTTCACCAAGCATAAAGAAGAGCAAGTTATAGGATAATCTGTATTGTTTATTTTATTGTTTCAAATAAAGAACTGAAAGGTGATGAAACTGGGCAATTAAGCAACAAAACAAAGGAATATATTCTGCTGATGCAGTGGAATGCAGCATTAGCAATGGGTGCAGAGTCAGAATACATGAGCCAAGGAACCTTGCATGATTCCTGCATGTAAAAATATTTTCAAGTATCTAAAAACTTTCACCTCTTGATATGACCCATTCTGAATTGTTTAACCTTGTAGAAAATGCAGTGAGTTTTGATCTTCAGGAGGGGTTCTGCTAGGAATTAAGGACAAAAGTCTGTAACCAACTGGTCAAAGCAGGACAGTTCTAGTGGCACCTGCTAAATCCTTTGGGTTCCTGCATTCCTGCTGTATTTCCACACACATGGCTGAAGGGTGAGGGCAGAGCTGGCCTGGCTGGCAGCAGAGCAGGATACATGCTTAGGATGTTCAGCAGCAATCAGAGCCTTTAATGGGAGTAGAGGATTAATTAATTCTGATCCATACAGACACATTGGCTTCTTGTGCAGCCAGAATCCTAATTAGGCAATCAAATTTTTTCCTTTCACAGTGACCATTGCTCCAGCTGTGCTCTAACTCTTTCCCCTCTTTATTTGCAAATCTCTCTCTATTTTACAGCAAAAAATTTACATACTTTGGCAGGAAAGCTTCCTTCTTTTCTTTCAACTTTTCCTGTTTGCATCTACATATTTGCATATCTGCTTCTGATGTTCTATAATCCCTCAACCTCCATTTTCAAACCCTTGTTATGAAATGAGATCATGGCTCCTTCCTCAGCTCCTTTATTCCTTTAACCTTCACTTCTTTTCCCCCCTCCAGCCCTCAGCCCCTGCTGACTCAGTTAAATATACATGTGCTCTTTTCCCCTTTGTTCCTTCTTTTCCCTTCACCCCTCTGCGGCTGCTTTTCTTTATGTTGGCTTTGATCTGTTTGCTGGCAACACTAACATTTTTAATTCTTTTATAATTTGTTATTTTTGTACATTGTTGTGAAATTAAACATCTTGGAAAGGAAACGTGGGTTGCCCCACTGGCTGCAGGAACAAGCTCCTTGTTCCTTGGATGGGAAGGCTGTGTATGCAACTGGGATCTGTGCTGGGGAAGGGCTGAGGAATGCTCCAGTCCACTGGACTGTGTGCTGTCAGTCTGGTCTAAGTAATGGAGGTACATCCCAGATTCAGCTCCATGGTTAGACTCAGTTTTGCTAAACCATGCTCCTGCAGCAAAGGTAAAACTGGAGGGCCAGTACTTCTGTGGTCCTTTGTTCTGGGTGGTGACCAAAACCATGGGGAGAGTGATCCTTAGTCATGGGAACTGTGTCACAAATCCCTGGAATTCACTGGGGTTCTTCTCTTCATCAGCAGGGACACTGAGAGGTCACCTGTGTTTTATGACCCTTCCCTCTCTAGGGGTATTTTCAGAGTCCTAATCCACTGGTTAGGGTATCCTATAACTCTTTTGCTGCTGCTGGTATGTTGCTTTTTTCTGTACTTACCTCTCCAGACATATTTTTTTCTTTTTGATCTGTTGTGTTAATTTTGTGAAGATGGCATGAATTGTTATTAATCATGACTACTGTTTTATGCTAACCACTACATTGATTTATGGCAAAAAAATGGCCACTGTAATGACTGTGAGTTCCTAGCAAGATGTAGTGTCCTTGACCACCCCTAGCTGTGAGGTTTTCTCCTGGCAGTGGCAGTAGCAGATGAGTTTCTGCCAAGTATCTACGGACAGTCTTTGCATCAGTCCTCACAGAGATGGCTCCATATGGTCACTCTGGCCTGCAGAATCTGCTGCTAGATGGCCTGTTCAGCTCTCTTTCTTTTTTTTTTTTTTATTTTTTTGTCAGATGCCTTTCAGTCCTCTCCTAAGGAATAAACAATAAAAATTTTAAATTACTCCATATCCCATTCCCCAGACTGAGACTGAACTTTGTTTGTGACCTTTTTTTAACCCAAGATTGACTGGATTTTGTTGTTTTATTCCAGGTCACCAGTTTCTTCAGAAGATCAAGGTAAGACCTGTTTTATAGATACTAACAGCATATTAAAAATGAGACCAAAGACCAGCGAGTAAGCTCTGTTTTAACACAGTTGTGGCGGAGAAGAATGTTTTTATAAAAATGAAACTTTGATGTTGATGAAACTTTGTTCACTCCTAGGCATTAAGTGCTTGATCATTTAGTTAGTTTAATTGGGACTGACAGAAGTTGTTGAGTTATTTGTAAAAAGGATCTTGCTTAATCAAACAGAACAATTGCAAGAGTTTACAGTTTATTCATCCAACTGTGTAGAGCTTCACCTGTGGAAAATGATGTGTGGCTTAAAGGACAATACATGTTTTTTTGTAAAGATAAGCACATCTTTTATTACTCTCATAGGACAGCATCTTTGTCACTGAGAGGAGAGTGCATTGTGTTTTAAAGGCTTGAACACACATTATCTTGGGTTACCAGTAAAGTCAGTTTAGTAGGACAGTGTGGAATTTAGCACAGCTAGGCTCTTCTACATGGGAAAATCTCATGGCTTGAGAAGCAGGAGTTTCAGGTTATGGCAATATGCTTGCTGTGAGGGAGACTTGAAGGATCTGATCTTTCCCTATGGGCTAAAGAGGGAGTTTGTGGTGACCAGCTGCTTAATAATGTGGCAAACTTAAGTCCATCTACAGTATATCAATATATGGCTATGTTGGTACTGAAATCCAGAGACATACTATGAAGGGGGGAGTAATTGAACTGCCAGGGCTGCATAAAGAATGAAGAACAAAAAAAGGGAGACTGACTGAGAGGAGAAAGTTCATCATGTGGCTCTGAACTGGGAATACTACTTTGGTCCAAAAAAGAAATATCTGTTTTCTTCTGGCATCCAATTTGTATGCTGTCACACAATCAGAACATTTTCTGGCCAATACCATAAGCATTACTCAAGAAAGGTCCAGATGGGAATAATAAGGACTGTTGCAAATGGAGGTGTAAGGAGGTCTGAGCCTGGAAGTGTGTCACTGAGCTATGTTCACTTGGAGTGTGGGGTGACTAGTTAGGTATCAGCCTACGTTGTCCTTGGCTCCAGACAGGGTTTTCAGTCCAGTATAATGGATGTCAAACATATTGTCATTAATACACTCTCTTCCATTAATAAACTGTCCTTGGCAAGTTCTTTCTCAATAACAAAAGTTGTAAAGAAAGCCATAAAAGTGAGCAAACATGCAAGACCAAAGATACATCTGGTCCATCTAGTCCATTCCTAGTGTCTGGTAGCAGCAGATCCTGTGACAAATAAAAGTATGAGACTGGCAGAAGTATACAGGTTTAATTTCCTGGTATGCCCTATTAGGTTTTTATGATTTACAGCTCATTGATTTTGTGAACCAGATGGAGTTTTCCTTTTTAATAGTTCATCTGCTTTTTACCATGACCACAGCTTCTAATATGCAGTGCAGGACTGTGAGAAGTTAACAGTTCTCGTCATGTCTCCAACTCTCAGAAGAGGTTTGAAATCATTATGGTCTAATACACTATTTCAGGACCTGGATTCAAGCTGCATCTCAGTGCATAAACCTGTTAGTGATAGGTAGGCTGCTCTTGCTATTTCATTTCCCTTGCATTTACTCTATTGCTTCATCTTTATCTATTAATGGAGCAACAGACGGTGTATATGCATTTCCTTGTGTATCTTTAAAGGTTAGTATTTCATGCTGTCAGAATGCTTTCCTTCTTCCCACTATTTTTATACTCTTCTAGTTTTTCACAAAACCTTCCTGTTTGCCATCTACCATCTGCTGCCATGGTTTGGCTTTTCAGGTTTGATCAACATCTCTGAATAGCCTCTTATTCCTTGCCTTTCTTCCCTTTCTCTCACAAGCAACCTCTTCTGAAATGCAGAGTGAAAGGCCTTGGCCAATTAGTGACATGATAGTGCTGGTTGTTAGAAGTTTTGTGACCATGGAGTATCTAAGTTTGTCATCCATATAAATATGTAGGAACTTCTCTCAAGCACAAAAGATTTCCCATTCTCCAGTGACTTTTCAGAAAGAAGGGTCCAATACTTGGATTTCCTCTATCCCACTATGCCAGCTACAGACCATGGTAAATGGGCACAGTACAAAAAGGAAAACGTGATAGAAGTGCTCCAGCATAACCTCTTTAGAGTCTAGAAAGTTCTCAGTCTACTGAGTGGTAGACTGTGTGGCGATGCATCTCAAATTAGCCTTAGATCTCAAATCTCTTATCTAAAAAAAAAAAGAGGGTCCATGAGAGAGCTGAATTGCCTTTTTTAGCGTTTATGCAGATGTCTCTTGGCATATTATTCTTGGAGTCAGTTTTGAGACTTATATGTTCTTTAATAAGAACATACTATATGTTCTTATATGTTATTATATGTTATATGTTCATTAATAATCAGTACTCAACTGTGTACATATTCAATGTGTTAAACACTTTTTTTTTTTTTTTGATAAGGCAATAATGCTTTGGGCTACAAAGTGAGGAAAGATGCAACAGTGGAATAATGTACCTTCACTGTACCTACATTCTGCCCTGCCCACAGCTGCTCTTCCCTATTATGGACACCATTCTAGTGCTGATTTTCTGATGATGTGATATGCTGATCATTACTGAGAAAAGGCTCTTTCTCTGTTGTGTTAGATCTTTTAACCTCCCTCTTGGTTCCTGATCTAATATTCAGTTGTCACTTTTTCTTTTACTGTTTGTCTGTGGAGTTTTTATTATCGTCCCCTTCTTGATTTTTAAATGGCTCTTTCCCATTGACCACAAGGCTGCATTCTGGGTAGGTTTTTGCATCGTGCTCCTCACCTTGGTTTCTGAATGTCCTGCTTCTGCTCCAGTGTGGACTGACTGCTACAAGCACTAGTGGGAAACAGTAGCTGTAGCATCTGTAGTGTTCTAACAGACTTGTACCAGAATTAGCATCTAATGTGAGTGGCACTTCCATTAATCCCTGACAGGACAATGCATTATGCTGTCTTGACAAGTGGGTGAAGATAAAGGACCATCTGTCTGGGGCTGGGCATCTATTGAACAATTGTAACTGCACACAATGCTCGTTGTTGTGGACACGTGTTAGAGGCACCTTTATCAGTTACAAAACAGAGCCATTTTAATTGGCACAGAAAGGGAAAGAGCACTGCTAGAGAATCCCAAACTTCAAAAGAAAAAATTCACAAAGCCTCTTAAGGTTTGTATCTTTGTTCTTGGTACAGGTAGCTAGGAAATAGATAACTAAAGAGTGAAATCCATCTTTTTTTTTTTTCTCTTTTTTTAATTAACAAAAAGAGTAGACAAAACCTCGAACCCTCAAACGCTCTAACTGATTGACAAAACGATACAAGCCAAGTAAATCCTAAAGCATAGCAGTTGAGACAGGGGATTGATGACACTGAAGAATGACCTGTTCAGTCAGGTGCAGTCTGGTGCAGCTAAGTGCCCTGCAGCCTTGGAAGTCAGTGGTTTTCTTTGGGTGTTGGGGTTAGTGGGCAAGTGTCAGGCCCACAGAAGGTCTGGTAGATGTCATGATGGAGGGCCAGGCAAGTCATCTTTTAGTGAAGGATATCACCTGCTATATTTTTGCTGTATAAAACGTCCTGGTGACAAGCTCAAGAGGGCTGACACTGTTGGAGGTTATTGCATCCATTGTTTCTGGAGCAGGTATGGTAGTGTGATGGGAATGCAGACTTCTAATACATCATGTTGCCACTACACAGCCATTGTCTGGTTATCCAGTGCACACTTGTTGTCTGGTTATTGTTAGCTGAATGGTTTAGGCTTACCAAACCCTTCATTCACCCAGCACCTTTCAGAGCTGCACTGTATTTTGTGTGCACACTGGATCATGCCCTGCCCACTGCTATTTCCAGCCACTCTGCAGAAATCTGCATCAAATATCCATATCTGTAGTTTCATCTGGCCAAAGTTAGGTTCTCTCTACTATTCTTTGTTTATCTTGTGTATTTGAGTTCATTCTTCACCATCATGTGAGCAATTGAAGGAAGTGGCCTTAAAAAGAGTACAATGAGTTCTATTTCCATTTCAACTATTCTGAAAAAAGCCCAGCAAACTCTTGAGTGTTGCTGTTAATGGTGTAGGGACATTGGTGTGTTATTCATGTCATGGCAACTTGGAGCTGATGCTGCTCAATATTTATGTGCCTAACTTCAAACAGAGGAGCCTTGCCTTTGATGGAATTACTCAGTTTTAAGTAGCTGTACTAATGCACCTCAAGTAGCAGTCAACCAGAGCTTAATCCTTACACACCTGAGTTGCATTCTGATTGGGAGACAAGAGATTCCAAATATTTATGTCACTGCTCTCCTACTCATTTCTCTATAAACCAATGAAATTGGGCTTTTTTTGCCTTGTTTGCTTCCAGCAGACGTGGTTTTGCTGCATCAGCATAATTTCTGTGATTTAGGGTTTGTGGTTTTGGCAATTTTGTGTGTAATAGATTCAAAATTCATGAGGGAATAGGGCACAATTGAGAAATTAAGACAAGAGGGGAAATACATTCAATGGAGCAATTTTGAAGACAGTTATTACAAAGTAATAATATTATACAAGAGATTAAGCTAAAGGATGGGTTTTCTGCTTGAAAAGACAAATAGCATCACTCAAAGGTCTTTCAGATTCTGCCAGATGCTGACTCCATGCCATGGAGTCACTCCTAGGAGGGATTTGTGTAGAGCCAGGAGTGCATTAGAAGTAAAGTGAGTTTATAATGGTGACTTCTAAATTAGTTTCTATTAGAAAAAAAAAGTTGCCACAGACATTGCTTGGCATGGGTTCAAACTGGAAGTTTTAGGTGGGAGGTGTAATTCTGTCTCTGGATATCCCTCTGAATAGAGAGAGGTGCTATCTGAGTTATAAGGAAGGGACTGATCAAGTGCATGGAAGGCAGTGGTGGCTCCATCCCACACAGGAAAATGCTTTGCTATGCAGTATCTGCTCCTGCCTTGGAGGCAGAATGCCCTGTACACTCTGGTATTTGCTCCAGCACCATCTGCTCTGTTAAAGAGAGGAAATCTAAACACATGCAAGGAGGAAGATGGTTGCAGGAGTCCCAGAAAATAGCACAAGAAGGAATAACACTTCCTGGAACCTCCAATAAATGGGATTTCCTGTTGCCCATGGTGACCTGTGGGAACACAGACTTCACTCTCTCAACCTCCTTTCTTCTTTCTGGAGCCACCTTCCACTCATCTTGATAGTCACAGTCTGCAAAGGGATGTTGTCCTCTAGAGTTTGAAGCAGTCTGCCATACTGATTAAAAGGATGAGCTGCAGATGAACCCAAGCATCTCAGTGCTGGTAGAATTAAAAAAATAAAGATTAAAAAAAAATGAATGGCTATTTTGTACACCAGAGGCCTTCAAAAGAGAGAGAGGAGATGCTGTGTTCTTCATGGTGATGCTGCAGCTGTTTACCCAGCAACAAATTGAGATGTCTTGGAATGCTTTCTCTGTACAAATTAAAGAGAGTATGGGAGGGGTTGGAGGGAGGCTCCTGACTGCAGGTATTTATTTTGATTAATTAGCCACTTTGGGAAGAAAGGCCTCCTGGATAGTGTTTTGAAAGTGTCTGTGGCCAGCTGAGGCAATGATGCCTTGGGATCTGCTCTGGGTTTGTTCACTGGCTTCTCAGCTCAGCAGAGGCTGGTATTGATGCAGACCCAGGGTCCCCCTGGCAAGAGAAAGCATTCTGTGAAAGCACATATGATTTCTGAGGGAGGTCCTTCCTGGATAAAACCTTTAAAAGGTGCCTACACTCCACCTCTCATCATATCCAAGCAGCCTGAGGGGTCAGCAGGCAGCTGAGAGGGAGATTTCTGGCAGATGTGGGCATCTGAATCAGTAATAGATGAAAACAGAAAAACATTTATTTCACTATGTCCACTGCCATTGTCCTTTTCCCCTCTGGAGGAAGCATGAGTAAGGAGTATGTTGTCTGAATTGGAGTGCTTGTTTCCAAGCAGAAGCCCTGGGTAACCTTGCAACCTACTTTGCTTCTGTTTGTTTTCTGATGGAGGTCTGCTCATAGTCAGATAAGAGTGGTAATCACTTCACCCACTGAAGAACTTGGCTAGAAAAAATATTCTTGAACTGAATTTCAAATTATTTAGTCTTTCTGTGAAGCCCTAACCTTTTGAGGGAGGCTTACTTAGACATTGCCAGGCAAAGGCACTGCAGCCAGTGTTGCAGTGGCAAAAACCTGAAGGGAGTGTGCTAAGAGTGCCTGTGATGGGAATGTCCACACAGCCAGAGAAGATGAACAGTGTGGCCCACAATGCTTATTTTTTGCTGTCCTATTTATTTTTAAATTAAAAATAAACCACCGTTCAATTATTTTACCTAGAATTCTCTTTCTGCCAAGGTAGTGCCACTCTATTGATAAAATTACTGCATTAGTCAGCCCAAGTCTTCCCTGCCTTGCATTCTCACTTCATCACAGACATTTTCTTCCACTGCATCACTCCTGAGAATGACATTAATTGTTGTCTTGGCTTAAAAATATAAATGGTGGAAGGGAAAAGGAAGGCAAAAAGTGATGATGTGAGCCAGATGGTGCTTGGTTTATCTACCACTGTTCTTTGGGGTTCTGAACCATTTACAAATGGAGTCTTTTTTTTTTTTTTTTACTATCCTTTCCTTTTGTAAATCTGAGTTAAATGGTCTTGCAGCAAAAGTTCAACATTAGGGTCTGAATACTTCCACTCCTAACTATCAACTGCACTCTCAGCTCTGCACTAATGCCACATAAACAATTCAGGTTGGACTCTAATTGGCATCAAAATAGCTTTAAACTAGTCTGAGTGAAAATGGGGCTTTAAAGGCAGCTTGAGTGTAATTTACATCTGCTTGAAAGCCTCTTTATCCTTCCAGAGTTGTATGAAGGGACTTCTGTGTAAGTGAGAATTTAGCCTTTCTTTCCCTTCAGCAAGCATGTGTGGCTATTTTTGCCTTCCCCCCTCCCTTCTCTCTTACCAGTGTTTTGGTGCAGTTGTTTGAATTCTAAATTCTTAAAAGGTTCATAATGCATATTTATAGCCACCTGAGTAATGATTGATTTTTTTACATGTTAATTTTTTTTTAATTCACAAGTTAGGCAAACAGGTGCAATCCCAACTGTGTCAGTTCTCAGTCTGCATGGGGTGCAGTGCTTTTGTAACTAAAGGACAGCCCTCAAATTTTTAGAAGCGTTCTCTACCTCTTTGTGCAATGCTAGAAATAGATGCTATTGAGGCATGACTTATTCAGAGGGCCAGCAGACTTCACAAGTGCCTCTCTCAAACCACAAGAGGATGTGTGCTTGTGCAGGTTTTCCTGTCCAGATGAAATAGCTCAGGATGCTGTGTGAAGGCTCTCCTCATCTCCCTCTTGCTGAGCACTCAGCAGAGGTGTGAGCCTGGCTGCTGCTCAGCTGATGTGCTTCTGAGCTCTCAGCTGCAGCAGGTTGCTGCACTGTCAGTGTTCTTGGTCTCTTGGGAGTAACTTGAGCTCTCAGGCTCTTTGTTCAGTTGTCTTTCATGGAAACAGTGCCCCACAGCAGAGCTGGTGGGACTGGTGGCATTGCCCTCAGGTTCCATAAGAAGCCCAAGACTTTTGTGAGTCTGAAAACCTGTGGAGAACCCTTGTTTAACACCTGTTTCTTTGGGGCAGTGGTAGCCAACAGATACATTTTGGAGAAAAAAAATGAAAAATCAATGAGTCTTTGCTTTATTCAGCACAAGGGATATTATGATTTAGGCAGGAAACCTCTAAACTGCGTGTATTTTTTGCTGTCATATTTCCATCATGCTTCTTATGCAGTCTTTGGGCTGAGGTAGAACTCCTCCAGCAAGTTCAGGAACCTTTTTCCATTCCCTGTGTGATGTAAAGTACTTTTGCAGTGAATACAGAATAAGTGATTTTACCATTTATTTCTGGATTTTTTTTTTTTGCCAGCATCCAGAAGACCACTTAACCTGCAAGGTTTAATTTCTGTTTAATTTTTTTCATGGTTTTCAGNGGGCTGAGGTAGAACTCCTCCAGCAAGTTCAGGAACCTTTTTCCATTCCCTGTGTGATGTAAAGTACTTTTGCAGTGAATACAGAATAAGTGATTTTACCATTTATTTCTGGATTTTTTTTTTTTTTGCCAGCATCCAGAAGACCACTTAACCTGCAAGGTTTAATTTCTGTTTAATTTTTTCATGGTTTTCAGTTGTCACTTCCACTACTTGCAGGTGCATAAAGTACATGAAGAGAAATTTAATTGCTCCTTTCACTCAGTTTATCTTCAAAGGAAATATTTAAGCATCATCAGCTTTGGTGAAGCTTGAGATTGTCTGTAGATCAAAGACCTGTGAGCTCACAGTCATTCCAACAAAGTGTTATTAGTCTTGTAATGTAATTTCTCAGTTATGTAGACAGTTTGGCATGTGTATTTTATAGGTGGTTTGTGTTTCTTTCTGTAACTTTAAAAGCAGATAAAATGTTGGAAAGAGGTAAAGTTTTTGTAAAAGCTCAAGTGCAGAGATTTGCAGCTTCTCTTCATGGTCCCTAAAATTGTTCTATGGGACTGGCAAGCCCTTCAGAAATACCAAGTGAATTCACTGCTCAGTATCTTAGGTGCATTTCTCACAGTCCTCTCAGAAGGGAAGTAATCCACAAAGCAATTGTCTGTGGTACTCCCCACCCCCTTAATCTGCAGGTCAAGGCTGAAGATCATGGCTAGAGTAGAAAAAAATCAGTTCTGTACATTTCTGGGTAAGTTATATTACTGTCAGTTTGTCATAAAGCTTTTATGAGCAAATTGTTGTTTACAGAGAAAAGAGTGTATTTCTGAATGATAATCTACATGGACTCCAGTCTTTTGATAGCATATCTTTTGGAGTGATTGAAATAGAAGTTATTATTGATTTCTGTAAAACTGGTGAAAAATAAACCCTGAGGGCTTCTTTTGTTATCTTTTCTGTAATGCTGATCTTTAACGGCTCAGAAGACTCCAACTGTGTAAAGTACTCTTCTAATCAGAGTCAGCTTTTAACTTCTCAATATGTAAAGCAGTAATTACTTTCAATTTCTGACTCTACCAATTACACAAAGACTAAAACAGCAATAAAGGGTTGGAAATGTTCTGAAAGCTAATGATAGTCCAAGTTAAGCTTAATAACTCCAAAAAATCTGATGATGTCACCTTCTCCTATAGTTTCTTCTTCATTATCAGCTCTACAAGGTTTGAAGGAGGCAGCATTTTATGAGGTATTCCTTAAGAGTTCCCCTGAGCACTCGAGTAGGAGATGGTGGCAAACACTGACACTCAAATTCTGGGCACTCCACACCAAAGCTCTTATATTTTTTATTAGCTGCCTCCAACCAGTAAGAAGCATTCAGCACTGAAATGCTGGTGGCATACCAATTCCAAATGCTGAATCAGTGCAGTGTAGATGTGTCTTAGAAAGGGCTGGGCAGATGCAGGCATTGTCTGTTACAGGAGGTTTCTGCAAGGAGCTGATCACTTCAGATTGTCAACTGTCTTACTGTGTCTTTTGAAAGAGCTAAAGGATTTATGATCCCTAATTCTGCTTGAGATCAGAGCATCATAGGATGGTTTGGATAGGAAGAAACCTTAAAGAATACCTAGCTCCAACTCCCCTGCCATGGGCAGGGATGCCACCCACCAAACCCACCAAAAAGTTTGGTCAAAGTACCCTCCTCCAACCAGGTCTTGAGTTATGGTAGCTGAATTCTGCCATAATTTCCCATGTGCTTAAATATTGTCATACTCTGATTAGATCCATTGATGCCCTGGTATTTTTTAACTCGTGGTAGGATATTTGCATTATTGCAAATAATGTTCTGCTGTCACGCTGCATTTTATTAATAGGTCTATAATTGCCTGTCTTTTTAGTCATGAATGTGACTCATTGGTGTGGTACTTTGTAACATAGTTTTAAATAATTCTGCTCCCTTCAGTCACAAGTTTCGGATCTTCACTAAAGAATCGCTTGTAAAAGTTGAAAACTTCAAAGTTGGTGTACATTTTTATCAGCATTCCTTGTGGCTTAGTCGGTACAAAAGTAATGGTTTTAAATATGGCATTGAAAGGGTCAGATCAGGTGTGCAATCTGACTAATAAAATCTGGAGGATATTTCTGGTTTATGAATAACTTTTACTCGAGTGAAAAGACACGTTACCCCTGTACTGCTGACAGTGGCAGGCTGTAGAGTCACCCTGTTCTTTGAGATGCTTTTCAGTGCAGACCATCTCCTTTTACTGTCTTACTAATGATTATTCAACTAACTTACTTAATATCTTCCATGTCAACCTACTTGAAGCAAAGAACCTTGTGATCCTGAGATGTTACTTACAAGGTTTTGTAAGAACTTTTGTCTTCATGTTCCTGCTGAAAGTGTTTTAGCAGCAAAGTTTGATGGCAACCTGGCGATGAGCCGCACGTCTGTCCTTGGTGTTAAGCTGATCAGCAGCTTTGGGATTAGGAGAAAATTTTTCTGCAGGGCACACAGGAAGGGGGAGTTGTTTGAGGTTTTTTCCTTGCTTGTGATGCTCCTGGGAATTTTCATGGCTTTTGAAGTGAGCAAGGTGATGGTGATGACTTCTGCCCCTCTCCTGCTGTGTTCTTCTGATGTGCGGCAGTCGTGGGTTTGTCTTTGTCAGCCCTTACATTTATGAGACATTCTCATTCTGTGCCTGTATGGTATATGAAGAACTGAAATTTCCAAGACCACGAGCATTGCCTGGTGCTAGGAGTATCACATCTTGGAAAACCTCAAAAGACCTCTCATTTTGCCCTTGTTTGGTTGTCATTCCTGAAGGTGATTAGACATGTCTTCTGGAGTTATGCCATTCTGAAGGATCCCTTCTCTGTCCTAGTTTGACTCTTAATTTAGGTGCTGCAAGTTGGAAGTAATTTTCTCTAGAGCTTCTTTAGCCTGTGGAGCACAACATGGACTGTTGCAGGGCAAACTAGGTTATTTTCTGTGGAGAGTTATTTTCTCTTCTGACCATCCAAACAACCCTGTGAGACCTCTCAGGCATCTTGCAGCCTTTGAAGTTATGGAGTATGAATACTTCACTCCTCCTTTCTCTGATGCCCAGTGTTTAATGACTGACTTTGCAGCACTGTTTTAATGGTGCTGGCTTCACATGCAGAGACAGAGAGCAGTTGTTATTTCAGAAATTAATTTTGTCTGGGAAGCAAAAATGTTTGATGTAACTCAGTGACATTAACATAGATTTTTAGACTATGAAATAAAAATAGCTGTTTCCGATGGAAGTAATGGACACTAACATAGAAATTAGAAGAGTGATATATGCCCTAGGAAAAGTATTGCTTTCAGCATGAGTGTGTACTAGTAGTTGTTTATCCTGTGTCTCAAGCTGTATTAGCTTGCAGCATTACCACAATTCAATTAGCAGCCTTTACAACATGATTTTTTTTCCTGTTGGTGCATTATCCACTTGTATCTGCTTAATAATAATTTATAAGTCAGGTGTGTGTGTGAGGGGGTTTCTTTTGGAGTGGGTGGTTTTCTGGTGTTCTTGCTAGGAATTTTTTGTGTGTTTGCTGGCAGGCCTGGGTAGGGTAGGGTTTTTTTGTTTGTTTCTTTGAGATTTTTTGTTGGTTTTTTTTTTGGTTGTTTGTTTTATTTTTTAATGAAGATTCTTTTCTAAGTTGGGTAGTTAGAGCTTTGCTGAGGAGGCAGCCTGGGGACTGAGTGCTTCCTCAATATATGAACAGGGCACTCCAGTTGCCAGTTTTGCCAAGCTGTCACCTTACATCAGCAATAAAGCTACTTGCTAAATAAATATAAAAGGTAATAAAACACTTTTACTAGTAATGAGAAATGCTTTTCCTGGGAGAAATTGAGAAAACAGTGTCTTGATTAAAATAATTAAATCAAGTGATTTTTGAGACATCTTTAAGACCTAAAGGTATATTATATATGATAAAACAGTGGCATAGTTAATTTTATATATTACACCAGCAGTGCAGTGTTTCTTAGAAGAAATAAAACAATTCTCACTTTAATGTTTCTTATTTTAAGCTAGCCTGGCATTGGATATTAACAGCATTTTTCTCCAACTTCCCAGTCTGCTCTCTCTTGTCAGTGCCATCTGCTTGCTTGCTTCACCACCTCTTTAACAACCAGGTGATTTTTGCCATCTTCACCCTCCTCCTCAATATGCCCAGCAGTCCCATTTGGGTTTATGGGGTTAGTGTGCTAAGCAATATCCATAAATTTATGTAAACATGCTCCTGATTCTAAAGAACCTTTCTCCATTTCTAGCTCAATAGCTTCTAAATCTTCCTGTGTCGGGGCGTACAGCTCTGAATTATTTTACTGTAGTCTAATCTCTTGTTATGCCAGCTGGTTTTGTTGATCTGTAATGTATTCACTTATCCAATAGGTTCTACTGTAGCAAAGCACTTAATTTTAAGAGTGCAGGTAGACTTGGCATGAAAAGAATATAATTAACTCAAAGCTAAGCACTTGCCTAAATGCTTTGCTGGATTTGAGGCTTAGGAAAGAGATGAAAAGATTGGGCTAATTATGTTGAATTTGTTTTAGAGCTGCTTTATCCTAATAGCCTTATCCCCAGACCAGTTCTAGTTACAGATATTCAGCATAGAAGATTTTTCACATCTTGTCAGGCTTTTCATAGAATCATAGCTCTGTCTCCTGTTTTTTTTGAACTGTAATCTTCAGTGTGGCTTGCATAAGAAAATGTAGCACTGCCTCTTAGGAAAGTGACTTCAGAGAAGCCATGTCTTAAGAAATCAATGTAGAAAGCAATGAAAAACTCATGTCACCAGTTCATTTGATTTTCACACACAAGGAGTGCAAAATATTTATTCTTTAGGCTACTGCAAGTTCAGATTGCAGTAGCCTAAAGAATAAAGGTGTCAGTGAGAACAGATTGACCAAAAAAAAGAGAGGGAAATAGATAAAGCAAATTACATGGGTTAAATTCTGCTCTGCTATTAATTTGGGCTGAGAAATTATTAGAACTATTGGGGGAAAAAAAGAAGGATGTCAACCATTGAAAATAAAAACTGAGGGATTTTCTAGCTCTTACCTGCTGGTATTTGCCTTCTTCAATTCCTAAAATCTGTGTGTCCTCACTCTCATAGATGCTGGGGGGAATTTTAGGATTTTAACTCATAGTCACTTAAAAGCTGCCCTACATCTGAAGTTGCAAGAATTGCTGCTGCTGCTTCCTCAAGATAGAACTTAGCTGGGCTGGGGTTTTGCTTTTCCCACTGCTGTGTGGCTGGGGCATGAGGCATTACGGAGACCAGAAAGCCACAGAGCAGCCCCAGGTGTTTTCAAAGAAAGGGATGTTTGTTGAGCTGCCTTTGAACATCTTTCCTCCTCTGCAGTGTTTAGCTTGGATGCCTTGCCATTTCTGAAGGCGTAGCAAGCTCACCATGGAGTTCCCACTGTGCAGTTTCCTGTGTGTTATTTTTCAAAGGCAGGGCTACACCGTGGTTCTCTTTCCCCCCTTGCTCCTGCTTGCGTGAACTTTTGGCATCTTTATCAAGGATGGCACTTGAGCAAAGGCTTAATTTGATTGCACTGCCTAGACACAAAGATGGAAATGGGTTTAGACACTCTTGGAAAAGTGTGAGTTGAGGCAGGTGTTTAGTGCTTTCTAAGATGCAAACTACGTAAGTGCTTTCTCAGAAAGATTATTCATCATTGTTTTTTACAATATATATCATGATAAGGAGAAGGAGGAGAAAAGAAGGAGACAGCCACATAGTGATATGTTTGTAACAGCTTCTCTGGGCAGTAGAGGGTCCGAGGGTTTTGCCTTCCTTCTGTTTTTTAATAGGCTCAGGAAAGACAGTAGTGGGTATTGAGAAGCTCCCAGCTGTTTGCAGCTCTGTCCTGCCTTGTTGTGAGCCTTTGCCCACTCTGTCTCTTTTTACTCCCATGCCTGTTTAAAATACAAAGGCTAACGAGGTGAGGACTGGCTCTTGCTCTATCTTTGACCTTGCCTGCCAAACCCAGGGGACTTGCTCCCCTCTGCCATCTCAAAATGTTTTTTGTAATACATGTAATTGTTAAGAAATTTCTCTTTTGTCACTCAATCATCTAAAATTTGGGATTCTCAGTGTATTGGGGACTGACTGACCACTCCACCACCAGTATGACAAAGTCTGACAGGTCTGTAGATAGTTTCAGGTCCTCTGTGCAGATTACACTGGTATTTTCAGTGATGGTTCAGGTGCTAGAGACTTGACTCTGTCCACCTTGTGGACACTGTTGAAAGGTCTCAGAAGTGTGCCAAGTGAAAAATTCAGCCTGCAGTTCCAGGACAGCATTGGAAATGATGGCTTGATGTCCATCATCACCATGGGTTGTTTTCTGCCTTTCCAATATGTGTCAGTGCAGGGTTTGCACTGGTTTTGGTAGTGCATGAGAGTGCAAGTGGAATGAAGGATGTCAGTCTTAACTTGCACATCCTGTGAGCTATGTCCTCAGCTGTGAAGCTGTATGCATAATGCTTTCTGCCTGACATCAGTTTTCTTTTTGTCTTTTGCAGCACTTTTACAGGCAGTCATATCTGGTGATCTACTGAAGGTAGGTACAGAGCATTGAGAGTCCACTTATTCACAGCTTTTTGCCAGTCAGATATACTGTAAATTTTATTACACCTCTGCTCAAAACATAAATAGGCTGCTGTAGGGACTTCTGGCAAGTGCCATTTTACAGCCTTTCCAGGAAACCCTGAATACTGGGGGAACACATCATTCAGGTGAGGTGTGAAATTTGCGTGAACAGGATCTGGTGTCAGACAGCACCTTTTTGCCCAGGTTTCAGAGCCCACTGCATGGAGCAATGTGCTAACAGGGAAATGACTGTATAGGCAGTGTTGAACAGCAGAGTAGTTCTGACACAGCCTCACACAGGAAAGGTATTTTACACCAGTGAGGTTGGTGGCCAAGCCCCCAAGTGCTAACTCGCTCAAAGTCTACCTAGGCAACAACCAGACCAGACAGAACAAACCTCAGCTGGTTGTTTTATCACCTGATGGATGTCTCAAAACACATACTGCCATGGTAGAGTAAGTTTGGGAGGCAAAACTACTCATGCAAAATTTTTTGGCCAGTGACTGAAGTCCCACGTCAGACTGCGTGCCTCAGTAGCCAAGTCAGGATCTGAAAACATGCCCTCGAATTTGGATGAGGACTGTGATTAATGACTGCAATTTTATCTGTGAGAAGCCAGCTTGGAGCCATTTGTAAAAATGACAGTGCTGTTAGGCCAACTTTTTGCCTGCAGGTATTTTGCCTCCCTCCTATACCACTGCCTCAGCATTTGTGGCTGCAGGATCTAGGGAACAGTCCTTCAAGCAGTCATAAAGATTTTGTCTCCTTTACACTTGTTGAAAATCTTTTGCCTGAGCTGGCTTTGATGGGGAAACTCCTTGCCCTTCTTCAGATGTACTGCATCATAAATGAGTAGCAATTCTCTCCTTTTTCTGCAGTGATCTGCACTGCAAATCTCACCCTCCCTCCCCCAAAATTTGTAGCATTTCTGGGACTTGTCTGGTTGTTCCCCTCTCATTCTAACCCCATGTAGTGGTTCCTCCTCAGCCAGCCCTGAAAAGAGCTGTGAGAAGGGAGGTCCATGACAGTCACCTCATCTCCTTGTGGAATTTTGAGTTGGCATTTTCTGATTTGGTCAGAAAATCTTTGACTCCTGTGCTGAGGAAAAATTTGAGCCTTCAGCAAAGAAGCCAGAATCTTCTATCAAGTACATATATTTTAAAATATCCCAACAGCATTGCCAGATGTGGTTTGCAAGCATTCCTAGCAAGCAATAAATCATCACCAGTAGAGTAGCAATGTCTCATTGTTTAGGAAATACAGACTGTTCTCCTTAACTCATATAATTGTCAATACTTCTGGTTTCAGATGTTTTATATCAGGGCCTAAAAGCTGGCTTTAAATTAATGTTTTTTTTTTTTTATTTTATTTTATTCCATTTTGGTACTGACTTACAATGAGAACCAATAAAGAATTTACTGAAATATTTGTTTTTCTGCTCCTCCCATCTTATCCTTCTGTATGTTTTTTTCTCTGTCCTTTTTTTTTTCCTTCCAGTTCATAGAATGTTGTAAAAAAGGAGCCAATTTGTTAATCCAAGGACCTGATCACTGCTCCTTGTTGCACCATGCTGCCAAGACTGGGAACGGCGAGATTGTGAAATACATCCTGGAACATGGTGAGTCCCAGTGGGCAAATCCACAGAGAGCTGTACTTCAGCTAAGTGTCAGTCTGGCAAAGCCACACCAGGCTGCTGGAAGTGGCCTCCCTCATCTCTGGTGACCCTCAGTGAAATGTCCACCTGCAGCATGTGTGAGCAGGAGGCTGGGAATGGGGTAGCAATGAGAGTGATGGCTCCAGATCAAGTGTGAAAAGAAGAATTAGAATGGCTTTTGAGGAGGATGGTGTTTTCAGGTTTGCATCAGCTGGGGGGCTGTGAAGAAGCAGTATGAAGCTCTGGTTAACACCTCTGGCAAAGGAATCATCTGAGCTGTTTTTCAATTAGAGCATATGTTGTAATAAATCTCTATTAAAACATTTACAGTGACAAAGAGCCCATACAAACATAGTTATTATTTCAGCATTTAGTAACACACTGATCAGGAATCTGCTTCCTTACTTCTAGATGAATTCATCTAGCTTCCATTCCAACCTTAGAATATTTTGTCTGTTAGATTCAAGACCACTCAATAGCAAAAACTTATGATCTCCATTTTGTATTTATGGACTGTGACCATGCCATTGTCCTTTTCTCCTTTTGACTCTTATCTTTGGCAGTAGCAGAGATTGCAGGCTATGCAGCAATTTTTTTGTGTCTGAGGCAGTCACATTTAGGAGCTTCTGCCTGTTGAACCACTGTCACCTTGTTCCCTCACTGCTGGAGAGAGGCATAATAATATAGTCACTGCCCTGCACACAGAGCTGAAGTCACAGTTGTCATCCTCCTTTACTGCAGGAAAAGTTTTCCAGCTGTAACTCTTCTCTCACCCCACCTCAAAATATCAATGGCTATTTTGGCTTCTGATTGTCAAAATCAGCTACATTATTTCAGCAGTGGTGTTAGCATGAGCACAGAGACTGCCCCTGACAATTAGAAGAAGTGTTAGCTAATGCTCCCAGGTATTGCACAAATTGTATAGAGAGAAGAAAAAAGCACAACTCATAAGAAAGGAAGAAGCAACAATGCATCTCTTCAAGCTTGACCCCTAAATTAGGTATTAACATATAGATGTCAGGTATTCTATAGGTCCAAGTTCCTGTACTGTCAGCAGCAGTCTGTGACTTGGTCCATTTGCTCTGGTATGACAGAGGCACTTTTGGGGGCAAATGGAAGTGAGGAGGGCATCCTTAATAGGAGCAGGCTTCTGGCATGACTAACTCAAAGGACATCTTAGTCAAAGTAGTGGTTGGAGCCCAGAAAGTGATTCAGGCAACACTTACCTGTGCACTTTATTCATTTAGAAAAAACATTAATGTCTAATGTCATTTGCCCTTGGATATCCAGGACATTTGCTTGGGTCTACAAGACAACACACAAGGCCCAGAGGGGGCCTGACCTGCACTGACAGCCAAAGCCCAAGCAAGCATGTCTGTCATTCCAAATGCATCCCAAGGCTTGCCCATAGGTACATCAAAAGGCACAAAATATCTGTGTGTGAACAACTGAACTGTGCCCCAAAAATCTGACTGAGAGGGGCTGAATTGTTCTTTTACTTCTCTATGTATAGATACCTACACATGGATAGGTCAGTGCAGGTGGCCTTATATCCAAATAATGGCTGGTTTTCTCACCAGTTCTAGCAAACCTTACCAGTGCTAACTCTGCCTCCTATTCACCTGCTCTGGATTATCACATTAGTCACAGTGCACATATGTGCCACTGAATTCTGTAGACAGGCATAATTTTGCTTTATTTTCCTACTGCCCCTGGTCTCTTTTCACACTGCACATGACCTGTGCCAATTCACTGTCACAGATGTCTCTCTAGGATTTTTATTAGACACATATACTTTAACTTAGTCACAGTTTGACCCAGTTACTGCTCTTTTGGTGGAGGCTTAAAGTGAGATAATTTAAACTGATAAGAATGTAAGCAGGGAATCCATGGGAATTTTTGAAGTAAATAGAGAAATGTGAGGGATTACAGACTGTTAGACAAAGACAAATCAGAAGGTTGAGCAAATGTCAGCTCAGTTCCTCTCTCCCTTCTTTATCCCCAAGGATGGCAGGAAGCTTTTGCAGCTTTCCAGACATATGTCCTCTGGGCTTCTCCAAATGCATTATTTGTTTAACATTCTCTGGGGATCAAGGAGTGCATGGGACAGTGCACAATCTAATAGAGGCCTCCTCTCTTCTCCCACTGAGCAATTAATGAAACTAATTTCTACTCTGGGTGCTTCTCAGCCACAAATGAGCTCTCTTGCTGAATCATCATCATCATAATGTCCTTGTTTTTCTTTGCATTCTCTGGCATTTGGCATCTTTTCAGCATTAATTACTGTGTATGACCTGATCCAATGCTACTAATATCTAAGGGTTTCCCTGTGTGGAGCTTCTTGCTTCTGCTGATATCCACCCATAAAAATTTTATAAAAATGAGTCTTACTTCTGGCAATTACCTGTTCTGGCAATTACCTCTGCCCAGTTACACTTCCTCTGGTGTTTGTCTGCTTCCCAATACATGGCTGAGGATAGTGAATGATAATAGGAGTTCCACTGTAAAATACCCTCAAGCACACAGCACAGAAAATCTATTAACCACACAGGGAAAAATCTTCTGAATATGTCTAAAAAACGACAGCAACAAAAGAAGACAAACCCCACTGCTCCAGGAACTTTAACTGTCTAGTTTGAAAAACAGTGGGGTGAATCCAATGCAATACAGGAGTGACACCCTCAGAACTAGAATTACAAAGGGAGGAAAATGGTGTAGTGGCTCTAAAGCTGTCCTTTGTGGAAATGGCTTTCTGCAGACATGCAGGGCACATTTATATGAAAGGTTATTCTGTGATCACCATCAGAATGATTTCAGGTGTTAAGGGGAGGAAAATATCTTAAATTAGAAAGAGCAGAGATTAGTCACACAGGGGGACTGCTGTGCAGTACCACCAGATAACTCACAGTGGCCCAGCACAAGCCTGGAATAGCAGCTGAAGCACCAATGTAGTAGGAGTCAGGACAACAGCTGCTTGCTGCTGCAGGAAGAGTTGTGCTGGCTGCTGCTCCAATAAAACAGTTTGTCCCCTGTGCAGGAAGGGCAGATACAGAGACACAGACCTATCCCTTGTTCAAGATTGCCCACCTAAATCAGGAGTCTTGCTTTTCGTGGAAGGGTCAGCTTTAAAAACTTGCTTGTAGCTGAGGTAAGGAGTGCTTAGCTAGAAACTGAGGGCCAAACTCAGCAGGTATCAGAACCACAGCTTTTTAATGCTGCAGTCAGCAACTGCATTGCATTCTAAGGCATGTACATTAGAGAAGAGTTAAGTACCAGAATTAAGGAAGGCTTAAGAACCTCTGTTAGAAAAGGGGCCTCCTAAATCATCTGTGTTTCATATCAGACTTGGATTGGAGTCTTCATCTGGCAGCTGTGAAAAATTTGTAATTTATAAGCATTATACAAATAATTCCATTTGCCTTGTCCTTGTCCTTTCTTCTCTAGACATTCAAAAGACAAGCAAGAATTGTGTAGTTCATCTATGGTATTTTGGTTTTAAACAAGAGAGGAAAGGTGTTTACAGTTGCCTTAGGAGGCTGTGGTGGGAACTTCTGATGCAATAGACAGTATGTAGGGCATCCCATCCAAAACGTTTCTGTGTCCTCAAACCTCAATGTCCTTGCTTCACTAGAAAGCATGCCCTGATAAAAAAAGATGATGCTTTCATTAATCTTAGCACTGCAAAGTCCAGAGCTAAGAGCCATCGGTGAATCTGGATTTGCAACCTGGCCAGATTCAGAAGTTCCTTGGAAGGCTTTGGGAAAGCAAATGTTGCTATGACAGAGATGTGTGTCAGGGACAAAGAGTGAAGAGTCATCAGAAAGCAACACTGAATGAGAGTGAGTTTGTGTGACACTTTTTAGTATGTCTAGATTTGTGGAATGTTTTAGGGTGGTGGTCATTTGTGAGGGGCCTGAGCAGAAAACGGTTTCATTTTTCTAGAAGACACAAGGTACAACATAGTCTATTTTAATTTCAAGTTTACCCAATTTTAGAGCAACGTGGCTGACAGACATGTAGCAAGGAATGTTCCCATAGCCTGACTAGCCTCTATATTACAGTGGAAATTCTGAGTTAAAAGACACTAGCAGAAAAAGAAACACTATTAATTTTCACATCAGGTAAAAAAAAGGCTGTTGAGTTGGGGAAGGCTAGAAATAGTTTTGAATTTCCAGTTTACTGTTATTTTAAAAATATTTTGAAGGTAAGGATCCACATCCAGTTTTGTCCCCCATGTAATAACCTCAATCAGGTTATTAAAGAGGGTTTTGACAGATAAACATCCAGAAATGTTGATAATGTCTGACATTACTGCTTAGAGTAAATACTCTTCTTCCCCAGTTCTATGAAGGACTAACAGGACATGGGACTGGCAGGGGTTAATATTTGTGGGTCTCCTGTGGGTAGCTGTAACCACATCCACTGCAGAGGGCTATGCTGTGGGCTCAGAGGCCTTTCAAGAATGCATGGAGCCGTATATTTTGGAAATGCCTCTGAAATATGGTCACTTAAAGTGTTTTTTTTCTTTTGTTGTAGTGAGCTCAGTGAAGGAGCAGCTGCTTTTGAGTGTCTCCTTGCCTTCCCTCCTCCCATACCCAGCTCAGGCTGCTTTGCCTTCTGAGAAACTGGAGAAGGGCTTTGGTGAGGCAAAAGAGGGCAAAAGGAGAGAAGGAAAAAAAGTTAATAATTCTGCACAGACAGTCTATGGGCGATGTTAAGGAGAGTGATCTCAGCTGGGCTTCCCCTCAGTGCGTCATGCTNTCCCTCCACCTCTCCACACATTTCTATCTTTTGTTTTTATTTCCCCCCCTGCTGTTTTCCTTGATAGAAATCTCACTCATGCATTTCCCTTCCGGATTTCTATTGGGTTATTTTGTCCTCTTTCTCTCTGTGCCTTGGTCCCCTTTTCTTTCTGTGCCTCTTGTCCCAGAGTAAAACAGCCGCCTCCCCGCTGGGTCAGGATGACAGTGCCGTTAGCTTTCCCAGTGCCAGCCCTTCCCACATCTGTGCAGCTTTTGTCCCTGGGCAGAGGGGGATTTGGAATGGTCGGTTGGCAGCGCCAGGGAGACTGATATAAAAATGAGGGCCAAAAAAGAGGGGAAAGGGAATTAGGAGGAGGGCGTGAGATGGTTTAAGAGCAGCACAAGTGAAAATAAAATAAAGAAGTAAAGGGCACCGCTCAGGCTGTGAGTTGGGATGTTCCAGCTTCAGAGATAGGCCAGAGAGAATGAAATTAAAGAATCCTGGTATCATGTTGTGCAGCTAATTATTAACCCCAGTGTCTGGCCCTTATGTATGGCTCGGATGGAGTCAGGGCTCTCCCATGGAATGCTTGATTTGGGACAGTAGCCAGGAGAGCACCCTTTGCACTTAGGTGGCATGCACTGTCACCTCCTCAGGTCTGTGCTCACAGACTGCCCTCACGGTCCTGATCACTGAGCTCCTCTGTCCTGGCCCTGCTATTTCTTCCTGCTTCACACCAGTTTCCCTTTACCCTTGGCTTCTCTCCAGACCCACTCTGCCTCAGCTTTCTTCTCCCTCTCAGGTCATATTCTTCTGAATACACTCTGTTTTACTGCCTTTACTTACCTTTTAACAGCTTCTTCTGCTTACCTGAGCAAGTACCTCTATGTCCCATAAAGCCAGACCTGTCACCCTGTTCCACCTTGGCAATACAACTTTCCTTGCTCCAGCCACCAGCAGAAATAATAGGTGGCAGTGTCTTCTCTATTCCTGCTTACCTGTCACTGGGATGTGGCATTGCAGGAGGCTATGGGGAATTACCTTTATTTTTGAGAGAACATTATTTTCTCATAGGAAATGTAAAGGACTCTTTTTCTTCATATGTATTTCTTTAATTGTCTTTTTAGTTTTTCAGGCATTATATTTCTTTTCCTCTCAACAAGAGGCTCTGCTTATCCCCCTTTATCCTTCTTTGTGGTCCTGGGAGCTCAGGGGTAGTTACTGATTCTTCTTTTTGATAGGCAGGAGTCAGGCTACATCAAATAATTGACAGTGGCTACTGAGTTTGGAGAACTGTCATGACAAGTATGCATTGGTACACAATGCCCTGTGACTGAGGACTAAGCACCACCCTTTCTCACAGAAGATGAAGTGAAGGAGCTGCCTGCAGCTCCAGGAGCCCCTGTGATACTCCATGTGCATTGTAAAAGCAGTGAGGTGAAGACAGGCTGCTCTGATCCGTTTTGACGCACACTCAGAGTAGAAGGAGTGGAGGGAGCTTGTGTGCAGGCCTTTGTAAGCAAGTAGAGAGAAATTCCTCAGTTTCAGGTGAGATTTGCTGTAAGCTCTTGAGGACTCTTGAATTTCAAAGTCACAGTGTGCTGGAGAGAAGTATTCATGCACAGGAAGGGAAAGTCTTGTAAAGTTTCCCTGTTCCCCTTGCTAACTACCCTATGCCACCTAACACTACACTCCAGAGCAGTGGAGAGAAGAATAATACGACAGACTGCAAAGGAAAAGTTGTTTTTTTCAAATGATATCCAGATCTTAGCCTTTCCATATCACTGTAATTCAGTGATGGAATTTGCTGCTATAAATGTCTGCCAGTAGTGAATACCAAGGACAAAAGGACATTAACATAAATGTATTATCTTTTTCCCACTTAACAAAAATCTTTTCTGTTTTTCTTAATCTTACTTTCCTGATCATTGCTAGCCAGTAGAGTACAGGATTTGCATATCAATATAAAGACTGCTGGGAATATTCCACCCTGATCTACACTTTGTATAACACTATTAAATGGAGTAGCACAGGGATGTCACTCAGGATAGAATTGGCTAATTTCAACTTCCTAATGACATTTTCCCTCTAATACCAACAATAGATTTTAACTTGCAATATATCAGGGTTTCCAGTATATCAGCATTTTCAATGTACTGTACTTATGTGAACCACTTAATTGAGCAAGGTGAAGAGTGAGAAAATAAACTCCATGAATATTCATTCCCAGTATAATTTAGAGGCTGCCACTCCCTGTTGCTGACACTCCAGCAGTGACTGTGCATTCAGAATTTTATTAGTGCAAGGGCTCACACAAGCAAATATTACATTGAACTTTGATATATTTGTGCAGGTTGAGCTTTCACTTGGCTTCTTTTATATATTTTTACTGGGAATCTTCTCCTGCTAGATATTTTTTTTTTTTTTGTCATGCAGACAAATGCTTTATGACATACCTGACTATCTTTTGCAGGTCCATCTGAATTACTGGACATGGCAGACAGTGAAACGTAAGTACAACCTACCCTGTCCTTCATGTTACGTGTGTTAAACTAGCAGATGCCTCTTGGTTTTCAAGTGCAAACTGTTAAATAGGAAAAAGCTTGTAAAATTGCACAACTCTTCAAAAACAAACAAACAGAAGGCCCCCTAAAAACCAGACATCAACCACCTCATATGTGGCTTCCTTGCCTTAAAACAAGCACTTATTGGATTCACAGAGGACCTTCTCCCTATTGCTTCCCATACTTCCTTAATCTTTCTAGAGGAATAGAAGCCCTGCCATGTGTTTTGATGTTTCTGGACTCCAGCTACTAAGGGACCAACCTGAAGAGTAAATTCCGAAAGTCAGGAAATTACTTTTCTTGCTCTACACCTTTTTTTTCAGTCCCTTCTTGATTCATTCAGGGTGCTCTGCCTTAGCTCTCCCAAGTGGCCAGGACTTGTGCAGTTGAAGGTTTCCATCAAGTAGTTAAAATATCAATCAGCTCTGTTCTTATATAAAAAACCCAACCCAAACAAATTACTTTCCAGTTTCCAATTTTTTTACACCTTGTATAATCAAAGTTTCACAAAAGTGTGTAAGGGAAGCATGAATAATCCTGGGAAATATGTGTAATACATGTGAAACAAAAGCAGTCTTTCTCATAGGGATCAAGGCTACCATTTCTCATCCCACAGTGCCCTCCTCTGCTAACAGAGAACACCTTTTGCACAAAGGTGTGTGACTGAAGTCCAGAGGTGACAGGGGCTGGAAGGAATGCCTGGTCCTTTTCATCCAGGAGTGTAGCACAACCAGATAAAGTGTCAGTGAGCACAGCTGTGAGGGTTCCCCTTTACAGAGGTTCCTTTACCTCTAACTCTTGGAAAGGGAAGGTTCAAGCTGTAACTGGCAGTATGAATTTGTCTTTTGGTCCTCAGGGGGAAATAGGATAGGGGGAAATAGTATCCTATTCTGATACCAGTTCTCATGCAGTAATGGCCTATTTATTACAAGGTTGCCTCTTAATATTTCAACATCCCCTGTCAGGGACGGGGGCTGAGATTCCTTTATGCACTCTGTGTAGGTAGGTGCAAGGTTTGTCCTGCTACATGTATTTCTTGTAATTTGTTATTTCACAGGTTATGTAACGGCCCTACTTGTTGGATGCTGGTGTTAAGGACTCCTTTTCAACCCACTCAAAGCATACTTTGCTCTTCTTCCTAGGCAAATCTAGATAGATTTCTTTACTCTCAGTAAACAGTAAGTCAGTTTCAGAATCCTGTCAGACTTAGCTCCAGTCTAAGTGAGAAGCTTTGCAGCAAATGTGCTCCCACAACACAGTCTTCTCTTCTCAAAAGCATGTATTCAATCTTCCCCAGGAGCTCAGCAGTCCAGTGGTGGAAAACACATGAGGGTTCTTGCCCTCACACATCCAAGAGAGCAGGGTATCAGAACCGGGGCAGCAAGTGCCAAGTCATAGCTTTGATGGGTAGGATTTTTCTAGGGTGACTCCAAGAATGAGGTTGAGGGAAGAAATTGCAGGAAGAAACAAACTCTGTTGCTGTTTCACCTGCTGTGAAATAAGAAGGTGGCTAGTTTGCCTTTGCAGCAGTTAACAGAGCTGGTGGTTGGATGGGAATGTGACATTCAGTGCTCGGAATACGTAAAAATCTGTCAACGTTTCTTTCCCATCCCTCAGAAGTTCTCCATCTGCTATTTGTGCGTTGCAGGCTTTCCTGCTGAGTCAAAGGATGTAGATGCTAAGGGAGAGAGTGCACAAGCCCACCTCTGCCAGCAAGAGGGAGCCTCGCAGAGATGCAGCATCCTTCTGTGTCTGTGCCCTGCAGCTCCTGCCTGGTGAATGTACATTGCTGTGGTGTGTCTCACTGCTGGTTTCTGTACTTTGGTCTAGGGGTGAGACAGCGTTACACAAGGCAGCCTGCCAGCGCCACCGCGCCGTCTGCCAGCTCCTGGTGGATGCGGGAGCCTCTCTGAGAAAGACAGACTCCAAGGTAAATAACACAGCTCCAGCAGCTCTCACCAACCCCTGCAGCCCATCAGCATCCTCCCTCAGTCATGCTCTGTATGCATGACTGAGGCTTCCCTGTGTGTGCTGAGGGCAGCTCCTTTTAAGCAGGCTGTTTTTACAGAGAAAACTGTATTGATTTAAACAAGTACAAGAGACTTCAGTTCAGTCCCCAACGTGGGTCATTGTCACCATAGTGAGAGCCTGGCCTCAAACTGTTCGGTGCGTTGGGTGTGAATGAGACATCTCCATGGCACAGCAGTATTCTCCTCCTGTGTGGTCAAAAGAGAGGCCTGTGGGCAAGGACCACCTGCAGGAGCCTTGGCTTCTGATTGCACAGCATCTGTGAGGCTTGATTATTGTGGCTGACTTGCTTTGTGAGGATGGCTAACTATTTTCTTCTGCCCTGGCTTGCCCCTATGCTCACTGAGGTGACACTAACCACAGCACTCTCTTGGTGTAAGCTTGACTGAGAAAGAAATCTGGGGAAAATGAAATCCAAGGAATATTCTGTCATTACAACAATGTAATTGCTTAGGAGCATGGTCCAGAAGCTGTCTCTCTGGTGTTTCTGAGCACAAGCACCCTGTGGTCAGCAGCTGAGAGTTGGTTCTCTGGACTCCAGAGTCAGAAGCACCTTTGCTGCAGCCAGGCAATCAAAACCAATTTCTACCTTCTTGGGCTCTATGAGGTAGCCTATAATGGGAAGAGAGATCATCTATGATTCTATCATCTCTTGTTCAGATGACAGAATTGTATGTTGCAAAAAGGTTTCTGAAACAGGTGACGTCCTGACAAGTGGCTTCTGACTTGTTATTCGCCTTCTGCCTAGAAATCATCTGTTGTTCTAAAAGTGCTAGCACAAGACTTTCTCTTCATGTTTTTTTTTACAGGGTAAGACCCCTCGGGACAGGGCTCAGCAAGCTGGTGATCCAGATCTGGCCTCCTACCTGGAGAGTCGACAAAACTATCAAATGGTTTCCCACGAGGATCTAGAGACAGCAGTCTGATGTCTGAAAACGTCCAAGAGGATCCCTGGAAATCTCGAGACTGCACATGAGGCACTCGGGCGTCGTGTGAGGAGGAAACTGATGGAATCCACGTGTCTCTCACCCTCGAGGAAAATACCTGAGGACATGCCACCAGTTTCTAAGGGCTACTGAGTCTTGCCACGGAACAGTTACGTTCCATAAGTTAGCCCATGATGGATGAGGTGGGACACTCAAAGGTCTGTGGAATCCATAGGCCACAAAAATTTACCTTTATTGCTTCCAGCAAGTAGCATGAACTTCTCCCATGTTCATCTGTACAATTTATTAAAAAAAAAAAAAAAGGAAAGAGTAAAGAGGGTGTGGGGGAACAAAATACAAACTAACTGGTACATTAAGCCACCAAACCAGGCCCTCCTCCATCCTTACAGTTTCCTGCATTGCTTTCATTCTCCTGTTCCCCTCACTTCTCATCAGTTAAATATTACCTGTTATCTCTATGTTGTCTTCACAAATGGTCAGGCAGTAGCAAAATATTTGAGGAGCTCTGGATGCCCTTAAGAAATATCCAGTGTTTTTACCAGCTACACTTCCTCCCTTGCCATCCTCTCAGAAGCTGTGTTGTCAGTACTCAGCCACCACGGAGTTTCCTTGCTTTCTGAGAGGTTGCTGCTTATTGCCTTGTTTCCCAGGGTGTGGGGCACGGTCAGATTTACAGCAGTGACAAACCCCAACCTCATCCTTGCTGGGCATGGTATCCTCATGAGACAGGCACTTGTGTGGAAAGGAGTTATGTGAGATATACCATGCTGAGTGGCAGAGCAGGAAGACACCAGGAAGGTTTCTCACATCACTCTTGTGCGTGTAATGGCTGACCCAGCTCTTCTCAGGTTTCAGGCCTGCCTAGAAGTTGATAGCTGTTCTTTACTTCTGAAAAGATGGGTTTTCCACTGGGGAGAGATTTGTGCAAGACTGAGAGAATTCTGATGGGCTGACTGACAGACCCAGTCCCCTTTGCAGCACAGCCAGAGGGAGGAAGGAGACCTGGAGCACCGGCAGCCAGCCTGGGCTCGCTGCTGCCCACAAACAAATGGGCACTGGCCTGGTCACACTGGGAATGGGAAAACCTTCTCTGACTGAACCTGCAAATGATCTGATTTTTCAAGGGAAACAAAGTTTTGGGAGTCTGTCCCTGGAGAAGGAGAAGCAGCAGCTCTTTGCCTTGTTACCCACAATAGGTTTGAAGTGTAAAGCTTAGCTGCTGTAAAGGCCAGCTGTGTCTTCTGTACTCGCCTGTTCTCTGTCTTATAACCATGAAAGAAGAGAAAGCAAACAAATACACAGGCACAAACAAAATGTTTCACCTTTGGGTTTCCAATTGCTACAGATATCTCAGCTGACAAAATAGCAGAGCTTCCACTTTTACTTTGTCAGACCAGTGCCCACGAAGATGCTCATGGCTGACTTTTGGCATAACTCTTGCAATACATTTTTGAATTTTGCTTTGTTGTTTGATTCAAAAGATCCACCAGTGTTTGTTTTCACATGCCTTGCTAAGGGTAGCTCTCTGATAGACGGTGATCATCGGGGTTACATACATTTGGATACCATGAAAATAACTCAGGTCATTATCCAGATAAGTTTTTCTTCTTTGGTAGAAGTGGAGAAAATCAAATGAGTGCAATTTTTTTTTTTTTAACCATGAGTGATTGTTGTGGTAGGGAGGCGGGAGCTGAACAATATATTTTAATTTTTTTTTTCTTCTTTTCAAAAATTCATTTGATATGGGCAAAATATTTCTTTAGTATTTCTTCCTCTGGAAGGAAACTATATATATTTGTAATCTATAGATCAATGGCGACATGAAATGTATTTTGTCTTATTTTCTGTCTCTACCTTTCTCATTTAAAAAATAAAATATGAAAGCCAAATTACCTCCCTTGATAATTATGCAGGGGCTTGCAGAGAAAATAAGTATGTGTATATATTAGAACCGAATTTGGCAACTGTTAAAATAAAAACTCAGAATATAGTTTTGGTGTATGTGATATTTCCACAAGGAAAGATCCTCACGCTGTGGTTTCATGGTAGGCCTTGCATCATTTCCCAGCAGTGAGAAAAGACATTGCTGTAATATTTCTATACATTTGATGAAAATAAGAATTATGTTACCATCACTTTAATCACTTGGTTTACTTTACTGATCTGAGAAATGGAGGAAGTTTCAATAGCACAGGAACTGGGCTCTGTCCTGTGCTGAGTATGGTCACTGAGCCTGTGACAGCTCCCTGATCCTTTAGTCCCATGAACCAGGTGGAGCAGCAAAGGCTTGCTTTAATCCCAGGTAGCCTCCAGTGGCCAGATGTGGACTGTGATAAGCGAGCTGCCTCTGGTCCCTCTGTCCCCAGCTGTCCTCCCCTTGCCAGCTCACCCCTGGTACCCAGGAGGTGCCTGCAGCTGTGGCTGGCTCTGGAGCAGCTGGTCAGGATGGGATGAATTCCCGAACAATTTTGTGCCATTTGGACTGCTCAGAGGAACTCAGAGCACGTGAGAGAGCGTGGCTTGCCTTTTCCCCTGAAAGCTGGAGTACAGTGGTGTGATCAGAGTGAGCCTGTTGTGTCTCTGGAAAGCTGCCTGTGCTGTGTGCTCAGCAGGAGACAGCTACTGTATGATAAGAAAAGCCCCCAGCACTGGAGGTAGGGCAGGGAGGGGCTGGATGCAGTGCCTTTAACACTGAAGGTGTCCTAAAGCCCTGCACACGTGATGCACTGGGTACTGGTGGTGTTTTGGGTCTCTAGGTAACAGAGCACATCTGTGGTTTTCTGCAACGGCTCATGCCTGGCAAGGAACATCAGGAGTTGGTTCACTGAGGGCAGTTTGGGTCCAGGATGCTGCAGGATTATTCCTTACCCTTTTCAAGTGTCATGGGATTACCAGAAGCAGGCAGACTCTGCAGCAGTTAAAGGTGACATGTATGTATTGAATCTCTGGAGCACTTGGGGTCTAGATTAGCATGGTACAGCTGTGCCTGCACTGGGCAGGGCCCAAATTCCAGTGTGCAGCTGGGAGCCCACTTAAATGACATGTAAAGCATTTCGATTTACTAAAGCATCTGTTCAGTGGCTGCGTCTGTTAATGTGTGTATATTACTATATATATGTATATTTATAAATATCAGTATGCATGTATATAGGTGCACACATACATATGTGAACACACTTGAGATTTGTGCCATTTGAATGACAAAGTCCCTAGGGATGCTCAGCTACTGAGATTGCTGGACTGACAAAATGTCATTTTGCATTTTAATTTGTTATTAAAGGGAAACTTTTTCGGCAGAAATGAGGAGCCTCTGAATTGTTCCATTGTACTGGTTTTACTATCTCATTTTGGAGGGATAAATGGAGGGAAGAAAAGTATTTATAATGTTGATAAAATAAACTTAATTTTGTAATTGAATAGCATCAGTTACTCTTATTATTTCATGTTTCAATGTTAGAGGTATCTTTTATGAGTTATTCAAGGCGTGATGATCACACATTTTTCACTTATTCTAGCATAGAATGGCAATGGACAGGGACACCTTGCACGAGACCAGGCTGCTCAGAGCTGTTCAGAGCTCCATCTAAGCTGGCCTTGAACACTTCCAGGGATGGGTCATCCACAACTTCTCTGGGCATCCCTCAAGACTGTGAGATGTGAGGCTCAGTTTTTGCTTATGTAAAACAGGAGTTCAAGGCAAATTTTTCCTGTTACAAAACAGGTGTCAGACTCCAGTGGCTCTTTCACCATTTCTTGTGGTGTCTTGCTTGTCTGTGTTTTAGCACTTTAAGATAAGTCTGTAGGTGTTTTTACTGAGACCTGTCACTCTTGATTTTCCCCAGCAGCAGTAGAATTGCTCAGTCTCAACCCATGGTGCTGTAGCCTGGATTCAGCCTACATGAGATGTCCCCTGCTGCATGAGGACTGTCATACAGAAGAACCATAGAGAAAGATAATAGTACAAAATCAATGTTTTGTTGCCACTGATCTTCCCAGGTGTATTTGCTGGACTGGTGCTGTTGTGTAAGAATAGATGGGACACATAGTTTTTCTGGTGGTGTGGCTGTGGGAGGTTTATTTCAGTAATTTTTTGTGGCCTCTTTGGCTCATTTTTATCTTTGTCTTTGCTGTGATGGTGAAATGCATAGTAGTGCAAGTTTCTAATACAAATTCATCTAGAAGGTGACTATTTTCCTTTCAGCCATCCCAGATGCCTTCTGTGGGACATGCTTATGTGTTGACCCTTCCAGGATGACAAAAGTATGTTGACATGATCTGTCTCTGGGGTATGAGATGAGCAAGCTACATTGGTAGCCTCAAGTTTTCTGGGAGTTTAATAGTACTCAAGAAATGTATGGGCATGCTGGGAATTGGAATGCCTTGAAAAAACCCCAAGGAAATTCTAGTACTCTATGTACTACAAGAAAAAAGCAGTTCCTTGTGCTGATCCATTTGAGGTGTGTCATTTTCCTTCTCCCACTTTTTGCTTCTTTTGCACCAAACTAACATCTATACAGAGAAGTATTTTATAAGACTTGTTTTTAAGCTTGGCAAAAGTAACATTTTGACCTCCATTTTACTTATTCTTTTCCATTCATAAGATATTGTTTCCTCTCTTTATTTTCCTCAGTGAATCTGAGCCAAAGTGACACTGAGTTATTAGCTTCCTAATTAGTCTAAAGCATCAAATGTGAGTATCTTTGGACATTTCAGCAGTCCTGAAAACATGTATTCCTGTGCCTTTCTGGATGCATGTGAGGCTATAGGAAACCGTATTAGAGTGCTCACTGTGGTACTCCTCGTTTTGCTTTCTTAGCAACTATTTTTCTTAGCAATGGATTGCTACAGCCTTAAATTCCATGATCTGCCGGCCAAAATCTGTCGATTGCAACAGCAACTCAGTAATGTGCTGCAAGCTACCCCAGGTGACCATGGCAGGTGACCATGCCTGCTTTTACCCCAGGTTCCAGGACTCCTGGGGAGTGCCTGCCCGAGATCCCCTGCAGGTAGCAGAGCTCAGGGGCTTCCCCTCCCTGGGTGTTTCCAGCACCGTGGTGCTGCCCACAGAGAGTGGTGTTCTCTCATCCCCTCTACATGTGCACTGGAGCAACACCCCCTACCTTGGCCAAGGAATTTCCTGGCCCACGTGTGGTGCCATTTGTGCAAAAGGGGAAAATTCCCTCCCTCGGGCCTTGATCACACCAGTAAATTCATTACATTTGACTTCAGTGATTAGGCAGGCTTAGAGCTGAATAACCTTACTGTATTCAGCCATCAGAGTGCATCTTGTCTCCTGCCTTATTTACAAGGTGCCACATTCCAGTCTCAGCTGCAGTTTCTTGTTTCCCTGACTGATTAAAAAAAAAAAAAAAACCAAAAAAATAAAAAACCAAACCAGAAGACAAAAAACCAATCCATCCTATGCAGTGCACATGTATCTAGTTACCCAGAGACTGAGGAAGACAGGCAGATCATTTTAAAATCCCCTCATTCTGATGTAGCACATCATGACTTCTAAAGTCTGAGCAGGGGGAAACCTTGCAACAAAAGCATTTGTTTCAATATTAACACATCTATATTTCAGGAAATAATTTGATGCTAAACCCTGTTAAAACAGTCAGCTTATGCTCTTAGATCTTCTATGTGTCAGAGATTTGGGGAATCTAAGGAGGCAGCGATTATCTTGACAGGCACGTAAAGGTAGGTGAATGCCCAAAACAGTGAAAAACCTGCTTTCTTCAAAAATTAGTTTCTATTTTGCAACCCTTATCCACTAGAATTGGAACCTTGACTTGAGAATGCTATTTCAGAGTTCACCGATATTTTAACAGCCTCAGCATTCACATGCAAGGTATACAGAAGCTGTAGCATTTTGAAATGCAAGAAATAAAGCAGTATTTCTTTGAGCAATATAATACTACGTATGTAATTGCCTCATCTCTTGCCAGCCTCCTTTTGCTGGTGAAGTGCCACACCTGGCTCTTCAATTAGTCCCTGTCTGGGAGGCTGCTTGATGTGTAACCCAGCACTCAGTGAAGTGTGCACTGTGGCAATCCAGTGTCAGAGTGCTGTTGCAATTACCTGACTACCAGTGCATGAACCACATGCAATTCATTTCTTAGTGCTGCACTTCGTTTTAATGAGAAAAATGGCCTTCTGATTCCAGCTACCTTAGTGACCTTCAGTTCCCACTCTTTTCCCCAGCCTGTGGTCAAGGAGAGGTAGAAGGTAACCTCTGTTCCTACAGAATCCAAATCCTGTCTAGGAACTGTACAAATCAGTTGGGTTTGTAGGTATGGAGAAGAAGCTCAAGAAGCTCTTCAGTCTGATGCAAGCAGACATGAGTGATTTCTACTTGGCTAATTAGGCTTTAATAAGCAGTCCCACTTTTCTAGGGCTGCTTTTCCTGTGTGACATTCACATAAAAAATGGATGATGACAAAATTAGAAAAGCAAAGTTCAGCTGGCCCCTGGGAATGAGGAATTCTACAGAATGGCTTCCACATCCATTGCTCTTTTCTAGATAGGGAATTGCAATGCTACTTCTTGAATAACATTGTAATGAGTAATTATAATTGGATATATCTGATTGTAACAGTGAGGTGGGTGCTCGCTGTGTCCAATATTTCACCCTCCTGTTTGCAAAGCTTGGAGGCTCTGTGAAGTGAGACATGAGCCTTCCCTGCCCTTACTGTGCTGGGGGTTTTCCTCCCAAATGGATGGAGCCAATGCCACATCAAAATGAACGTTCACAAAGTGAATAGCTGTCTTTCTTCTCCTGTCCCCTGCTTCAGCCCTTTTCCAGGACCATTTTTTTTCTCTTCATCAGAATGGGAAGTCTGTTGATGAATGGGAAGTCTGTTGATGTGCCTGTTTTAACAGAAGATGGGTGCAGTTGTGGGTGTTGTCTGTGGTCTTGCTACTGTTGTAATACTTTATTTTAGGGGAGATAGGGAGGAGTACGTTCATGTCAAAGCTAAGGAAAAAAAGTGATCTTTCTGGCAGCTAATGACAGGAAGGAAATAGAATAAAATATTATTTAAATTTAATTTTAAATACTCTTCAGTGCTCTTTGCTTTTCCTTTACTTCCCCTCCCTTTTTGAGTTTCTGTACTGAAGTCTTTAATCTTTCATCACTTCTTCTTTCCTTAGTTCATTCTACTTTCATTTTTTAACTGGAAAGGTCAAAATCCTGCTCATGTGCTTACCCTTGGGACACTTCTGCTTGACCAGTCACACATGGTTGGATGTCCTCCGACCATGTACAGACATGGGTAGGGAATGTTGAAATTCCCTGTACTAGGAACGAGTTGGATGTGCAGTACTAAAGGCTCCTCTGAGGGCAGTTGTAATGCCCAAGCTGTAATCTCAGGTTTAAACAGATAGGAAGTATGATGGACTTGGGTTTTTCATGCCTGAGGGCTCGGTTTCAGCCTTTCCAGACTTAGTTTTAACATCAATAGGAAAATTCTTATGTGCATTTTTTTTTTTTGTCTACTCTCATGTTTCTTCCCATTGTGATTTTCCTGTTAAATACTCTTTGCCTGGCCAAAAGTAATTGTATTGCTCTGTGCTTATGCTTGCAGGAAGAGGCAGCTGCTTCCAGCTGGCAAGCGAGTGTGCTGGTCTCTCATGCAAAATGGCTGGCTTTGCTACTGTACAGTTTTCTGCTCAGCATGTACCTCACAGAAATCACAGGGAGATGGCAGGGGCTTATCAGGATTTCTTGCTCCGTTTACATGTCACTGCAGCGTGATTCTCTTCCATCTGCCTCCTTTGATCACGCAACAGCTTCAGGAGAAAAGAAAAGAAGTGGCTGAGCCTTCAAAGCACTAAGCAGCTCTTGGGAGCTTTGTCTCTCCCTGGCTTGCTGTTGCACCTCAGAGAGCTGGGAAAGGGAAAGCAGGGGATGCTTGATGTGCAGGAAGATCAATCTCTCACCTTACTGGCAAAAGTAACAACTCTTTGAAGGTACCTATTCTGACACCCCCCCAGTGCCAGGTAGAGTGTAAAATACATATGGCCATCAGCAAGCTGTAGGAGCTGACTTCCTTTCTTAAGGGCTGCTCCAAGCTCTTTTTGATTCTCTTCCTGGTGCCTCAGGACAGGGATTCCTGCCTGTGTCTTCCCGGAGCAATCATCTTGAGAATGCCCTTTGTAATGGGTGCCATCCAGCTGCCCTCACACCCTGTGTTACATGTGTCTGTGTCCTGTAACTCTATTGGAAAATGAAATAACCAAGAGTTAAAATCCCTCTCCAAATGCTCTTAGGAGCTTGGCCACCGACCCACCAGGGTGCAGTGCACTGGGGAGGGGAACATGGACTGGAATATGACTGCCAACATTTCTCTGTAGAAATCTCAAGGTGAAATGTGCTTTCACAGTGGGAAATGAAGGTTATTTTTCTCCTGCCCATATTGTTTTGTGTTGCAAGCCCTGTGCCAGTCATTTTGGATGCAGACAGCTTTTTGGAAGCAGGAGGCTTTTGAAAGATTTTTGAAAGTCTAGCCAATGATGAAGCTGAGGACTTGTGTTCTGCAGCTCCCACACAAACCTTCTGGCAGTCCGTGGAGGTTTCAGTGTCCTCTCTGAGTCACTGAGCAGAATATTTTGCTACAAGCTAGAGGCCTGCCTTTGTGCCACTGCTATTGCTACTTTGCTTCTGCACAGCTTTTAGAGCAGCTATGGTTTTGCAGCTTTGCACTGGGAAAAAACACAGTGGTATGGGGGAAAACACGCTTTTCCTACGGACACAAACACCCCTAAAACTGCATTTTGTGCTAATGAAAATGCAAGCAATGTAAAGACTGAGCTTGGTTTAAGAGACTGTCACAGCTAGCTCGGTGAGGATTTCTTTCCAGCAAGGCCTGACTTGTTGTTTTGCTGCAAAACAAAGAAGATTATGCAAAAAAAATACCACTTGGTTTAATGGCATGTTTCTGTCTTATGATAGTTAACAAGTCTAACTGTGTGCCACATGGTTGTGTCACAGAATAGGGAAAGTATTTGCTTTCAGAGTTTATCAGAACTCTCTCTGGAGGTACTGGAGTCAAAGACATAGGGCCAAGGGTAGCAAATCAAGGGTTTGAGGTTCTATTCCTGCCACTTCCACTGAGTCCTTTCGGGTAAATCATTTAGCCTTGCTGTGCCTCAGTTTTCTTATCTGTAAAATGGGGATAATATCATCTCCCCATACACAGACAGGTAAGCTGCTTTGTGTTACAAGCCTACAATATGCTGTATAGTAACTATTTTTGAATTGTTTGGGGTTTGACTTAGTTTTTTGTTTGAGGTTTTGTTTGTTTGTTTGTTTTTGTTTCGTTGTGCCTTGTAATGTTACTCCTCTAGAGCATCCTGATTCTTCTGGAGCCATTGTTTGGGAGAGAGTGAGAGTAGCCCTGTCCCATGCTTTTTAGTTTAACTGGTTTAAATTGAGACAGTAAAGAGGGATGGAGAATGACAATTTTCCAACGAGCTATTTTGCACTTTTCATGCTTGATTTCTATGTTTGCGCTATCTTGTATTAAAAGTTGTAACTCAGGTAATATTTCAAGTCAATGAAAGCATTCAGGTGGTTTATCTCTCTTCAGAGAAGAGTATTTTGCTGAATTTTAGAGCAGCTTTATTCCATCGTATTGAGTTCATCGAGCACAGAATGTTTCCTTTGGGAGTGCCCATCTCAGAAATAACTCTTTCTGTCACCTCTCTGCTATTATGCTGGTATGACAGAATATTGCCTAAGAGTCCAGAAATCACCACCTTGGTTTGTTGATGCAAAAGGTTTCCGGGGAATGGAGAGGAACATTTGAGGGAACAGATTCTCTGGCCTTCATGTTAACATCTCCTCTGGCCACCTGGCAAATGGGAGATGATAATTGGAAAAGGACAAGGGTTAGCAAAGATTTAGGGAACTGGAAGTGTAAGGAAGAAGGCTAGGAAGGAGTCCTCAGGGCCAGGAAGGAGTGGGATGGTGATGAACAGACTCTTGATGGNTTGATCTCCTCTGCACTATATTCACTCCTGGTGAACCAAGATGTGACTGAGATCAGAACCTGGACCATTCCACAATGAGTTTGGCCCCCTGAACCGAGCAGCAAATTCAAATAACAAATGAGCATTTTTAACCAACATTTCGTGGGCATCCAGAGTTCCAGTATTTGTACATATCCTATTATCTGAACCCACATCTGTTCCAGGAGCTGTAATAACATCTCAAAGGGCTCTTTTATGCTACCTGACCCCATGCATAATGCGCTGGAACATCTTGAGGCTGCCAGCTGGCAAAAGGAATCCGAGGCACACAGCAGTACCCATGAATGGAGGATAGATGTTTAACAAAGAATCAAGGCACAGGTAATCATCAGTGAGGGGGAATGCAAGAAGGAGGAGGGACTTTTTGTAACAAAGAAAGAAAGTATTTTCTTCCACGATTTTCTTGCATTTCCTATTTATACAAAATATCTTGATCACTGTGTTGCTAACTAAGGAGATTTTAAACTGGGGGAAGGAAGAAATATGTATACAGTGAAAGAGCTGGTTACTGTTCCTTTTGGACACTTTTTCTGTATTGTGACTTGTGTGGAAATGTACAGAATAAAAAATGAAGAAGCGCATGCCTTGGCTGGGCTGAGTTTCTTTGTGTTATTTGCCAGCAGAGCTGGATTGCTGCTTCTGGCAGAGTGGAAAGACTGGTGTGACTTGGAAGTTGTGAAGAGTTAGGGCCAGTGGAGGAAAGGGACCCAGGGGTCAAAATTCTGCATATGTGTGTATGATAGTGTAGAGAAGGGAGTGTAAAGCTTCTGGATAAATCAACTTCAAGCTCATGGTAAAGGAAAACATTAATGATACCTTTAATATTTCCAGGGAAATCATCTCAGTCCCTTAGTAAACTCAGATTGCCAGCACAGCATTCAGTGTGTGCAGGAGAGATCCAGCAGAGATTAGCAGGACTGTAATGTAGGTGTGTAGGTCACCTCAGGATTACAGCCATGCATCTCAGGAGAGTTTCTCCAGTGCATTTTCTGGTTCACCTCCCTATTATCTCAGGACTAACCCACAAGCATATAATGAAACTCTGCTTGTTTCTGCCCAGCTGTGTCTGATTGAAGAATTTTTGAGAATTTCATGGCTGTTGCTCACTTTCTTGTCTTCAGCAGCTGCCTCCCTGCCTCACTCAGGAGTTTCTGTGCCATTTCTGACACAAAAGTTTGGTAACCTCTCTTCTGTGCAAGTCGATATTTCCTAACAGCTCCCCTGCCTCTGCTGTCCCACCCTGAAATTGTACTTCTGAACCACTTTGTGATGTTTCCTTTGTCCTGTCTCTCTGGGACAGTGCCTGCCCCCAAAACACCTCCCTCACACATGGTTCTGTCTCCCTTCTCCACTCCAAGCCCTTTGATGCTCACTGCTGTTGCCAGCAGCCAGCTGTGTGCTTGTCTTTTAAAGGATGTCTTAAGCTCCCTTTTCCTGCTGTCTCAGACAGCCTAGGAATATTATTATTATTAATAAGAGTAGTGCTAAAAGGACTGACTGTTCTGCCTGTGCAGGACTGGCTGGGGCTGGATGAGGATGCAGCCTAGTCACGAGTGACACTGCACAGCAAGGAACAACCACCAAGGGCTGCTTTGACATCCACCAGCCCTGTGGTGCAAAGCAGTGACTCCTCTGGGGTCCTTCACGGCCACCAGCCGCACCAAATGGCTGCCAGCTGCTCTCTGCAAATGTCTGTGGAGAAGAGGTGCTTTTGGATGTGCTGGGGGCTGCCCCCACAGCAACCTCTGGAGGTGTTCCACCACCTGCAGGCAGAGCTGCTCAGCAGTGCATCTAACAAAAAAAAAAAAGAGAAAACAGCTTTGCACCCCACTGGGGTTGCACCCCAAATTCTTGGATGTGTGTGGCCTTACACATGTGTGTAGTTCTGAAGAGAGTCCAACTGCTCTTTTCTCATCCATTGTAATTTGCCCTTGTTACTCAGCCTTTCAGCTCTGTTAACTGTTTCTAGCACAGAGCTATCTCTTGCCAACACTACCTACAAAATTCTTTAACAGTCAGTGCAGTTCATAACTATATATGCACACATACACACACACACATACATATACATTAAGATATTTATCTCATAGGCTAATACACTTAAGTGAGGAATTCCCTTTCTCATGCAACCTTTCTTTACATATGAAATGTAACAACATTTCTTTAAAAAGCTAAGGCTTTTATAGTAGGAATGTAACTACAATGGAAACAATAAAACCCCATTCTTGGGAGGAAAAAACCCAATCCTGACAGGAATCATTTGCTTTGAAACTTTTTTCCCCTCAAGCCCCTGCAGCTTCACCGCAGCCAAGTGACTTCAGTATTTCCTTGAAGTTAAAATGTGGTTCTCCCTAACAAGGGACCTTTTAAACTAGGTAGTGATGCTTGTAAGACATGTTGCCAAGGTCGTTAAGTCTAAAAATAGGTAAATATTGGAAGCAGTCCCATAATTTCAAGGTGTTTGATCTCATATTTTCACATTTCAGGCTTGATATTGCTACATGACTATTGTATTTGCAGCTGTATTTGTTCACAGCAGCACAAGAAAACCTTCAGAGGTGCACCCTCTCTGCTTCTGCCCCATCTATCCACAATCTTAATTGGCACCAGGGATGTGTGAGTGTGTGTTTGTCAGGAACTGTTGCTGTGTGAGTGTGGAGCTAAAAGTATTAGTGGGTCAAGTGCATGGATTCTGCTGCTCTCATTCAGTAAGGCAAGCAGTTCTGTGGTATTAAAGGTGAGCTTTATTAAAGGTGAGCTTCCAAGGCCCAGAAAAATAAAGGGATTGTTTCCCATGGATAAGAAACAGGAGTTGGCTGCTGGGTGTTAATTCAGATGGACAATATGTAGATGATAGGAAGCCAGGAGAACAAAGCACTGCCTGGTTAACCCCTATAAACAGTTTGCTATCAGGGAACTAACAAAAATCAGTAGGACTGACTGTCAGAAGGACTCCTGACTGCACCCTCCATTCTTCTACATTTGCCTCCAAAGCATGTAACACCTGGACAGGGAGCCACAGAGGTTTCAGCTTTTGGATGAAACTTTCTGCTAAAATTAGAGGGAGGAGAAGGCTTCTCACCAAAGGATGGGTGTAGACCTGCTCAGGAGGAAGTTCTGTTACTCTCCACAAAACAGGGAGGGCACAGAGTAGTTGGAATATATTTTGTTGTTGTTGGTTGGTTGGCTTTTTTAAGGGTGATAAGGGAATGAAGAAGTGACTTAAAAAGCAAAGAATAAGATTAAAAATGTAGTTCTGAATACTTTGGATCCCAGAGCACATCAAACCTGAGTGACCTTGAGTCAAAAATGGTGTTAGGTGATTCAGACTAGTGTTTGGTGTCCAGATTTTGGGGGTTTTATTCCTGATATAATCAGCCAACAGGCTGAGGACTGTATTTCTTTTACACAGGGTATGATTGCCTGTCTCTTTTTGTTAATGCATGTATGTACCTCATAAATTTCTTCACTGACAGAGCTGATGATATTCTAACAAGCTCTGGTCTTTCTCAGTCCATTTATGAATACACACTTAGCTCCAGGAATATCTGTGTTTTGCTAATGGGTCTCACTATCATCCCTGAGGTACATCCTAATGGGATGCAAGGCTCCATATAAATATAAGGGGTTATTATCCTGGCTGTTCACTCTTTTTCCTTGTTCCTCCCTTCTGCCTTTTATGAAATGTATAATGAAAGGGCAGATATGAACAGTGGTGTCCAGCTGAATGATTGTACAGTAAGGGGTCACTGGATAACCAGCAGTTTCTCCATGTAACAGTGCTATTAAAAGTTCTTGTTAGTCTTTCCAGTCACTTAAAGGTTTTTTTTGTAGCTTGAAGTTTTCCCTAATACAAAACCAAGTGAGCAGAATGTCTGAGTCCATAAGTCACCCTGAAATTCTAATACTGGATTTGCAGTCAAGCTGATTTTTACTTGCAGCGCCCACCTCTAGGTGATCTCCTAATGGGAGAGATAGGTCAGTATTGCAGTGCTCTGGAGATCATCCATGGCTTTTTTTTCACCCTTTAATCATGAAGGATGTCCAGTCTGTAGCCAGAAATGAAGCACCTTTGTGCTTATGTGGGGGAAAGAGAATAAGGGCTAATTAGGATTATGAGGCGCTGTTTGATTTAGAATGCCAATACTTTCTGACTTTCTCATTTAAGATTTCTTTTTTTTTAAGTTTCTGTAATTTCCTGTATTATAATTTTGAAGATCCGGCAACACAGGATGCGATTATCTTCTTTTTTTGTTATTATCAATAACAAACACTGAGATTATTCTTTCCAGAGTATCGATTCACAACTCCTTCTAAATGGCAGCCTTTTTCAATGCCCCAACTCAGTCATGCAATAAAAAAGACACCTGCAAAAATGGCCACATGTATGTGGAAGGTGAAGGGTCTGGAGCAAGGGTCATAAGAGGAGCAGCTGTGGGAGTTGAGGTTGTTCATCCTGGAGAAAAGGAGGCTGATGGGAGACCTCATTGCTCTGTACTAGTACCTGAAAGCAAGTGATGGTACAAGAGGGAATGGCCTTGAGTGAGGTTTAGATTGGATATTAGGAAAAGTCTCTTCATCAAAAGGGTTGGCAAGTACTGGAACAGGCTCTCCTGGGGCTGTGGTTCAGCTGGCGCCACTGGAGGCATTTCAAAACTGTGTAGATGTGGCTTTTAGTGATGTGGTTTACTACTCGTGGACTTGAGAGTGTTTGGTTAATAGACTGATCTTAAAGGTCTTTTCCAACCTACATGATTCTGTGGTTCTAGGAAGGTCTTGGATCCAAGGACTTGGGAATGGTGGATAATTCAGGAACTTCATTGTTTTTGGCCAAAGTTAGTTTCTCTGTTTTAGATTCTTTCTTACTACCTGTCTCTGGAGGAAACAAAGCTTTCTGGTGTGAGAAATTAACATTCTGTTTCCAGACTGTGATGCCCAGCTCTAGTTGTCTCAGATCTGAACTTTGGTCCTACCCAGGCAAATCAAACCTTCCTGTTGCTGCTGCTCTTTTTTCCTAACCAATATGAGATTTTTTTGCAGGTCTTTGTTATGTTTCCTCACTAGATTACAGAAACAATTTGTGTATATGATATAACCTATACATATATAAATTGTATACTACAAATGTAGACTAATTTATGTTGGTGGGGACATCTGACCCAGTCTTGCACTCAAACCAGGGTCAACTTTGAGACTAGGGCAGGATTATCAGGGTTGGATCCTTGCATTTAGGACCACTATTTAGGTCTTACTAAAGGCTTTTACTGGAATTTTATAAAAGCAGAAAGAAAGAATAAAGTACTTGCTATAAGGAACAGGGAATATGAATTGACAAATGGAAACACAAAATGTGTATGATTTTCAGAATCAGGTGCTGAACACACCACAGACAGCTGAAGAGGGGCTCCTCTACTCAAAGTCACCCAGGAAATCACTGCTGGATATAAACAATAGACCTGCAAGTCCTCTGACTCCCCACTATGTTAACCTCACATCTGGCAAATTCTATTGCACTGTGTGTCTCCTATTGAATTTTCTAGTTGCTGCAGTCCCTAGTACTGAAGGTATTTTCATGAACTTATGCACTTTTCTTTCAATTGTTAGGGTTTGTTGTGGGGTTTTTGGTTTTTTTTTTTTTTGTTCCCTGAAGCTAAAAGTTGCATCCCTATTGTGCAGAAAATAGGAAACAGATTTGTTCTTCTCAAATGTGTTCGGTCTTTAAATGGAAACTTGGAGGAGAAGGAGGGGACAGCCTGCAGCCCTGTCACATTCTTTCCATTGATACACATGGACACCAGGAAAAAGTCTGATTCTGATCCCCTAAAACAATAGATATGGAAATGTTTTCTCTTTTGTTTAGTTTTTCTTCTGTCCATCTTAATGTGAGCATAGCAGTGAGAAGCACTACAGGGCCTGGTCTAAGGCTTGTGTCCTCTGTTAGTCAGTAGAAAAAGAGAGAGCTGCTTACTCCCCAGGTTCAAATACCACTGTACTGGCCAACAACAACAACAAAATGGTTTTATCTCAGTGTGAGCTGAACCTAACAGTTAAAAAATGATCTGCTTCAGGGTACAGCTGTGTTCATGCTTGCCCACACTGGACGAGCAGTGTGTCTGACTGGAAGAAGCACACAGAATTTCCAGGTAAGCAGGTAGGTAATTCCTCATCTTGCTGCCACAAGGGTGTGAGGTGGGCTGTTACATGAATATATTGTAAGTTTCTTTGTCTGTAAGCTTGTAGAAAAAAATTTTTATGGGAAAGTATTTTTTTACTGTCTTTTTACTCTGTATAAGTTTCTGTAAACAAAATCTCTAGTTTGTGTTTTAAAGACATTTAAATTGCTTTACTTGTCTCTTAGTAATAAGAGATAGAGAGTTCTCTTTCTTTCTACCTATGAGGTGAAAAGTTATCATCTCAAATTGTGTAAACTATTCAAACATTCCTTGAACGACACTCGAAGCAGGAGCTTCAGACGCTCCTTACTAGACAAATAATAACCAAATCCTTTGAATTATAGAGTCTTGTTAATAAATCATATTTAACCTTCTGATATTATTGTCAAAAATCCTTTGTTAATGAACAAACCACAACAATAGTGGGGGCTCCCACGGAGGTGTCATGATGTAGATATAGCTCAGCCAACTCATTCAGGCCTCGGTGACCACTGTCTTTCAGTCCTCTTCTTGTCATCATTTTCTTCAGTAACCACGAAGAAAGGGAATCTGGTGAGATCTGGTGCACAAGACAAAGAGTGCCAGCATGGCTTGTCCTGGAATGGGAGAGGGCAAAATGCATGGGCTGAAGCTCCAGTGGCAGAGGAGCCAGGTCCTGTCTCACACATACGCACACAGAGGCCAGCCAGCATCCAGAGGCTTGAATTTAGAATTGAACTTAGAATTTATTCTGCTTACTAATAAAAAAAAAAAAATGCAAATACTGGCTTTAACTTATCTTAACCATTGGGATAAGCATGCAGTAATACTGATGAAGCTTTCAGTTCTCAGATGAAATGTGCTGCATTTCATTTACATTACATTACAGTTTTTAATAACAAATGAAGAAAACTAATTATCCTTATGGTAGAACTACTGTTCCAAGCCTTCTTTTTTCATTTGCCTCAATCTTACAAACTTACCTTTTGAAACAATTATGCCCATTCTCAGCTATTGCTCTGAAATATTAATTAAGGAAAAAGAAAAAAGGCAACACAAAAAACTACACCCAAAAAACCCAAACCTTGACCAAAAGTGACTAATTTAATCCCCTTCATATGTTAATTACACAAAGGTTGTTAAGAGTTCATAGTGAAAAATTTGGCACAAGAATGAGGGTCAAAACCAGCAGTTCAGTCTTCCCCCATGTCTCAAGTATTGATGAGATGTATGAAACAAGACCTCTTCAAGCTGGAGGACATTTGGTTAATGACTTTTACAGCTATGAATGCCAGAATTTTAACAGTGTTGGTCAAGTAATTCTACACAAGGGTAACAGGAAATCAGTTTTCATTTTCATTAATTCATCTTCATTTTTTAAGACAGCCCGAGATTAAAAATGGTCTGAATTCTGAGGAGTTTCCAAATCCAACACTCTTCCTCTTCTCAACCACCCTGCATAAAAAAGCACCTGAATGTTAAAACAATACTGTTGGCCTCTCTGAAATTCTGTTCAATAATCTTAGTGGGTGGGATTTGAATTTTGAATGGCTGTAATCAGAAGAAAGTTTGAATCAGTAATGGTTTTGAGACATCTTGGGTGACACCTTGCTGTCCCGAGAATTGTGACCCTGAAGTTTTATAAGCATATTATTATTGCAGCCTGAGGAGGTGTAAATTCCAATTAATTTACCCACTCTGTTTTGTTTGGGGTTTTTTTTTTTCTTCCTTTAATAACAGTAAGCCCAGCAAAATGTGCCTTGAATCCCCTTCCTAGAACAATTCTTGCTTAGCAGAGTACTGGGTAATATTTCAGACTCAGTCACACAGCTGGCTTATTGTGTTGGTGGGGAAAATCCCAGGTGAGAATTGCTCCACAGTGAGGAGAGCCCAGATGCAGTGTGCCTGCACTGGGACCTGGGCATTCCTTACAGGATGAATCTACCTCCCAGCCAGGCTGGGGCAGCAGGGGAATCCAGCTGTGGGGGTTCATCTAGGATTTAATAAAAAGGTTATCCCTGTTAATAAACCTGGATTCCATGGAGGATGACTTTTTTTCCTGTCCAGATCAGGTAGTGCATCTGTTTGCATGGATTTCACCCATCTTCACTTTTCAATTTCGTGAATAAACAAACCCACAAAAGACACACTTGCTAAACAAGTTCATGGATTCCCAGCACTTCTTTCATCATCAGAACATCCAGGGGAAAAACACTATATAAAGAGCATTGAATTACATTTGTGACCCGGTCCTATGCCTATGCTTCAAAATTAGGTGTTTTTCATTTTTTTGACCAACACCGTAGGAATAATTTGAAACATAAAGGGAGTATCATTTTACAACGTTCCAAAACAATATTTCATCTGGAAAATGAATGATACCCATAGATGCTACAGTAAAGACAGGCAACACAGCTAGGGAAGTGCTCCTCATTTCCTATCCCNAAACAGAGAAAAAAAAAACAAACAAAAAAAAAAAAAAAAAAAAAAAAAAAGGGGAAAAAATTAATCAAAATCTAAAACATGCCACTAAAGAAAGAATTCAGGCAACGGTGATACAGGGTCACAGACTGACACAAACTCCTTGTTGAACACTCATGTTTTCTACCTCCTGAAAAGATACGATGAAGGAAATGTAGACAGGCAAATTGTACCAGGAGCAGGGGAATTTTGTTGAATATTGGGAGCATTCCATTAAATATGATATTGCCTTTAGGCAGTTAACTGTGGTCCCTAAGACAAATCTGGTGGTGTTGCTGCTTTCAACTCCATGCAATTTCTAGATGTGCATTATTTATGCTGTCCTAATCAGATCTTATATTAGCATAATTTAGACAAAGAGAAGGATGCAGGTTATTTAAAGAGAGAGGGATGAATGCTGAAGAGAGAGACAGAACTCAACTGTTTGGAAAGGTCTACTTTGCAGTATCTTAGCATTTAGGCAGAAAAATTAGAAAAACAATAGCCTAGGGAGGTAAAAACAATTCTGAAAAATCTAATGTAGTGTTGAAAAGCAAATCGAAAAAGCAAAAATATTGCTACTGAAGTACAAGTACATATATCCTCCTAGGTTCTGAATATAATTTCATCAATAATGTCATCTATTAATTAATTAGCATTAATACAAAAATTAGGACAAAAGGAACCTTAGCTAAGATTGTATTCCTCTGTTTTAAATATTGTATAAATGCTACAAAAAAAACGTGGTATCTTCAAAAGGTCTGAAGTACCTGAGGGATCTTAGAAAACAGGATGAGACCCTGTTCCTATCCACTTCTTGTTAGAAATAATAAGACTAATGACCAAAAGAGCTGTGGATGGTACAGGGTTACCCTGATTTTTCCCCCTCCTCAAAGTAGAACCAAGTATCTTTGCTCAGACCTAACTCCTTTCAAAACCTCCATGATTTCACTTTAGAAATGAATGGTAAAGACAAAATTATTACAAGAAATAGCTGGTAGTGGTTTTGTCGAAATGAGCCTAAAATTAGGATTTTTAAAGTGATGTCAGAAATTATTTTTCATGGGAAGATACCTTCCCTTGTGTTCTACCTCCTTTAAATTTCTGATATGCAAAGTAAACTACTGAAGTGAAGGATGTACTGAAGTGAAGGAAATAACCAAAAGAACAAAATGTGTGGCTATTTTCTCGAGTCTTTCTCACTGTGTTGACGGTTCCAAGAATTAAAAATGTGAAAAAACTCCCACCAACTCTTGTGAGAAAGGCTCCAAATGTTAAACATTTATATGTAGTATATATTATAATATAGAAGTTTATGATATACAGTTCGACAGATATTTTTATTGACTCTGGATTTTTTTAACAATGTTTTAACATCTATATTCTGAGATTTTCCTGTAAAGCATAAGTGGAAGAATCAGGACTTTCTCCTCTATGTTTACACTTTTTAATATTGAAAACTGCATGTCTAAAGCAATCACATAATGCTGGGAACTAGGTCTTCGGGGAAAAAAACTCACATCATTTAGCAAGAAGTGTAAGCATTGCCCACAGTAATCCCCATAATTTGGTATCAGAATGAAATTTTTCATGTGGATGTTAAAAGGTTTTAATGTGCACTTTTTTTTTTTTTAATAACAGCCAGTCCGGGTCTAGGCCTGTGAATGATGATGCCACGTTTTGTTAAACTCCTGAGCATGAAAACCTAGATCAAGCTGACGTTGAAGCCAACAGCATCCCACAGGAGTTTCCATCAAAGATGTATTGTGCTTTATGAGGGCCATGCAACTGGCTCCAATCTCAAGCAAGAAATTGCCAGTAAGTTAAGAACAGATGTACCTAATTTTGTTCTTATGGGCAAAAAAATCCTGGCCATTACATTAACTAATGAGGTATTGCACATGTGCAGGTTATAGCTGTTCTTCCTCCAGTTCTCATGTTTTTAACAACAGACCTTTATGTAGATTTCTCATTATCTCTGTATGTGATATCACCCAAAGTTCCCATTTGCCACAGTTGTTTCTAAAAAAATGGTAGCAGGGAAAGAACACTACATAAACTTAATACAATTTCACTTTTTATTTTATTCTCTTGTGAAAATATCTGTCTATTTAGCTAGCTCCTAAAGTGCTTTCCAAACCTATCCTCCTTGGAAGCAGCCATTTTAGGGCCTGAATTTTATTATGTCCTATTTAATGGATGAGCTGCTGTCAGTCTGTCAGTCTCAGTGCAGGCTTGCCTTTACTACAGTGACTGCTACTAACTAAAGTGAAGAAAAACCCCTCAGTTAGTATGTGCTAGCTTGTACTGTAACCATTGAAAGCTGATGAGCTCAACTGTGAATTAAGCCACCAGAGTCTTGGGAAAAACAGCCATGAAGAACCCTCAGTAATGGCATTTCTGAATATCTTTAATAATTATTTGTCAATACTATCTTCTCAGTGTTCCTTCCATCGCTGTGATTTCACTCAGATTCGTAATCAAAGATTTAGCTGCCTGTTCTGCAGGTGCTCTGAAAGAGAACTCTTATTTGATTGTGCATAAGAAAAACTTGTTAAAACCACTTATATTTGTCTTTAAACGTGAAGTTTAGCATCACTATAATTACACAGGTGAACTCCTTACAAATTGACAAACAAATCAGAAGGCAAGAGAACATTCTGGTAAGTGGAATTTCTTCTTTGTTCATACATTCAGGCTCAGAGTTGTGCTGCTTCCATCATACTGCTGATGCAAAGGGTGTTGTAATGGTTGCTCCCAAAATACTACCAATTCATCCTAAAGGGAATATAGTAAGAAATAATTTTTTGATTATATAGGCACAATTGGATTGAAAGCTAGTGATTATGTATTTCAAAACGTGGTTACTATAGTTTTAACTGGAAAACGTTCTGTCTCATGATTTAGCTCATAGGGAAAGGATCAGAATACTTCTAATTTTCTAATCATTTGCCTGCTATAGGGTTAGAACCTCTGATCTGCTATTGCTAGCTTGGCAGAGAGTAAAATTGACCATTTCAGTCTGGTGCCTAGGGCAAAGCTATTTAGTACTTTGTCTGATACTAGCTGATTGCCTTAATGAAGCATCAAGTACTGATTTGGTGGGATTATAAGTGCTATCTTCTCTACTTCTAAAGCCAGTCCATTCACAGAATGGTTAGGCACTTGGGTATAGTGCCTTGTGAAAAAATAGGTATTAGCAAATCAGGTTCTTCCTGTGAGAAATTGAAAGGGAAATTTGCGTTTTAATTGTACAGTAAGTTTCTGCCAGAAGTTTGAAATCAATTAAAAATGTCAATTTTATTGGTTCTTTTTCAAAGGAAAAACATGTTGTTTCTACATTTTGCTTCAATTTTACAATGCATAGTGACAAACCCCCAGAATGCAGAACAGAAGTGGTAGCTGTTGCTCAGCCTTTCATAATAAAATGCCATTTTCTTTTAGTTTCAACTTCTCCCTAAACTGCAAAACTAGAATGAAATGAACACGTTTGTTTATGGAAAAAAAAGGTGATCATGTACACAAAGCAATTTTTTTTTCATCATAGCCAAGGTATTTTATTTTCATTTCAAATCCTGGATATGTAGGACTTGCATTCCCAGGATTGCCAGCACAAACAAAAGAAGAAAGTAGTGAGAGAAGCCAACATATGAAGAGCAGCCTTTTAAATGCTGGGGATCTGGAAAGGCCTGCTGTGTCGCATTATATTTGTGGATTTCAAACTGCAACATGCAGATGTATGCACATGAATAATTTTGAGCAGAAGAGCTTTAATCCCATTGTAGAAAATAGAGTCAGTCAAATGTGTAAAGTTACCACATGTATTCATGGTTTGGTGACTGAAGCTTAAGATCAAGTTCTGGGCCACTGACTTTGTTTTCAAATATCTTAAGTTTTTAGCATATGTGCATGAAAGGATAACTCTTCTGAGTTCACGCTCTCGCCGTCGTCTTCCACATGCATCTGGGAAATCTGATTTTTATATGCTGGATTACTTTAATATTAGAGAGCGAGGTATGAATTATTATTTCTGAACTCCATGGATTGTTCTACTCCAATTGTAAGATTGATGGTCTCTGTGATGATAGCTGAGGGCTTGAAGTGAAAGATAGAGTGAGAGGGTACACAGCTCAGAAGTAGTTGATTTCAATCTTCAATGCATTCACTAAATAATTCAGTATCACTAATGGAAATCTGATCTGAGTGCCGGAGTTGGGATGCAGGGCACTCAGCTGCCAGGGCTTGGCAGCTCAATACCTTGGGAACAACAATGGAGCAAAAGGTGAAAAAACCTTTAAGCTGTTGTGGAGTTCTCCTCTCTGCTTTCCTGGAATCACGTTACATTTTCCTGGAGCTGCTGTTGCTGGTGGCTGGGGAGGGCAGGGAAAAAAATTGATATTTACAGTGGAGCTGAAACAAACAGGGCAAGCTCAGCTCCAGCTGGCCTTCTAACCTACTCAGCAGTAGGACCAAAAACAGGGAAGCTGTTCTTGAGAGAAGATTGCACAAAGACTTGTCCTCTGACTTGCTCTCTGAACTTTAGAGTCAGAATTTTTAAGGCCGTCTTTGGAAAAAAGGTGCAACCTGCTGTTAGAAGTTCCAACTATCTCCTTCAGGTGGGTTGTGAAATGATTACCTAAGAGTAACAAAAAACCCCAGCTTCAAAGAGAAAATTTGCTGTTTATGTTTTTTTCAAAACACCTAATTAGGGAAAAAACCACCTAACTAAAGGGAACTTATTATGGGGTGCTCTCTGTATTTTGGCACAAACCATATCTAAAGTTGGGAGCTTGTTTCCCCAAAATTGTAATAAATTTTTACTGTTTGAATTCGGATTCTAATTAGGATCTAATACTTTTGGATTGTTTATGAGACCATTTGCATGTGGCATCAATCAAAGGTCCTTTTACAGCTTGTTTTGGCCCTGACCTTCAGTTTTCCTTTTTAAGAGATATTTCAGACCTGTCTTACTCATTAGGTTGTACATTTTTACTTCAGGTAGCAAAGAGGATACGTGACACCAGAAACTGGACTTCTACAGCTGCCAGTCCCTTCCTCACCACTGTTTTTTGATCAGAGTGGAACCAGCAGCTGTAAACAAATGTTAAGGATTTTAAAGATAAGTATCCCTGACAATCTGTGAGCAAAATCTCTTTTCTTGGTTAACTTTGTGTTCAGAGTAAAAAAGTAATAGTTGAAAAGAATTTTTTCAGTAAGGATTATCCTGTATGTGACAACAAATGTTGACTGGTCTGCAGTTCCAGAGATCATGCAGCAATTATATCATTGTCTGAGGAAAAAAAAAAAAAAAAACAACTCAGGAGAGACAAAACAGCAAAGATCTGGAAATTAGCTTCTCCAACCTTAATGTCCTTTTATTAATGAAAACATCCCTGTGAAAATAAATGGTCATAGCTTATCTTCCATCCATCCCTTTTCTCCATGCTGTATTGCTGTTTCCCACTGGGAACTAGTGCCACAGGCACATTTGAGGCTGTGGATAACATATAGTTGGTGACCTTTTACTTGGCAAAAAAAGTTACATTTGTCCTCTCAAGACCGCTGTATTCACTGTCTCATTGCCTTCTCTGTCTTAAGAGTTTTTATCTCAATAGCAAAATTCAGTCAAGAAATTCAAGTGTTATGCTCCATTGATATCAAATGCATCCAACACAGTGAGCAAGTTGGGGCAAAGAATATTTTTCCTGTATTTGTACAGTGCTTATTGCAATGGAAACCTCAGTTAAGCCTCAAGGTGCCGTTGAAACAAATAATATGAACATTAAAAAACATTTACTTTATTGGAAATCAAAACCCAAGGTACTCCCTTTTTCAGTCATAGGTGCTTCGAACAATGATCTGTCCCCTGAGAAGCTCTGCTAACCTTGTTAGCACTTTTATTTTGGAGATTCTGAGTCAAATAACACACAAAACTACTTTCTGTGTATGTAAGCTCAGTTTCAGGAAAATAACATCTGAGCCATGAAAAACGAGGTATGGAGAAAATCCGGGAGCAAATTTGGTCAAAGATTAACTCTTGACATTGCTTTCAAATTTAGAGGCCAAGTGAGGCTTCCAACATCATGCACATCTTTGTGAAAAGCAGTTGCTTTCTGTAAAGTTTCCACTGTTTTATGAAAATGCTAAGCTTGCAGTGTTTTGGCTAAGACTCAGATGTCTGTGAGGAAAGTAAAAAATCTCTTTGGCCCATTCTGATGCAATCTCTTTTAGTTTCGATCAAGGTGAACTTAGAGCCATTTTTGTTCTCTTTCCTACTTTGTTACTCAGAAAGGATTGATCATCTGAAATGTGCTATAGTGGTTGTGTGGGGAATTTCTTGGGTCTGCAAAGTGTCAACCACTACCAGGTCTTTTTTGATGGAAAGTTTCTTTCTCTAGATGCTTGTGGTGCTTAGCACCGTGCTGCCAGGATTTCTCTGAGAAGACCTCAGGAAGGTGCAAGCTGGCTAGCAAGCATTCACTCAGCTTTGCATGCTCTGAAACACGAATGCTATTGAGTGCTCCTTTCCACTCATCCAGCTGCTAGAAAGGATATTTTCTCCACCTCAAGCCATCACTTTACACTGCAAATCAAAATTGTTGTTTTAAATTACATCACTGTCATTAAACCTGCTGGTGGTGCAAATCCTGAACAGCCATGCCAGGAGTGAACACGTAACTGTGTGATGAAAAGAAGATGTCAAGGTGTGGATGGAAAGGGTTAGTTTACTTTACTAAGAAGGACTGCAGGTGAGTGCAATTGCCTGCGCTGGGACTGGCTGTACAGTGCTTTTCATTGTCACAGATGGTAGGTGTTAGATGATGCAATGTGTACGGTGCCAGACAAATTACTTTTTTAGCTCATTCCTCTGGAAACAGGAGGGGAATCTGAACTGGATTTCTGTGCAAACCTGGAGCAGGAGCTGCAAGCTGCAAACCCAGCTGAGACCTAAGCAGTGAATGGGCCCAGTCTTTCAAGTGAAGGCAGAGACTTGCTCCAGGGAGAGGGAATTACACAGAAATTGCCTGGAGTTTGGAACAAGTCCACTTAGTTTTAAATTAAGCTGTGGATTGAGGAACACTCTTATTCAGTGGATGTAATGAACCTAAAAGTTGGAAAAGCCTGCTCCTAAATGAAAGCCCTGATACAACTCCAGCAACCGCTATGACCGAAAGTGTTGAAATGGCATGGCAAAAGTTGTCCTCATAGCACTTTTAGGCCAAGTTGAAATTAAAAGTGGGGGGTGGAGGGCTGCCGGGAGAAGGGGTCGCCTGTGGGTTTTTAATATTTTTTTCATTTATTTTCTTGTTTCCCACTGCCTAGCAGTATTTCCAGCCTATCACTTCCGTGCATAAAGACTTGTCCTCTGACTTGCTCTCTGAACTTTAGAGTCAGAATTTTTAAGGCCGTCTTTGGAAAAAAGGTGCAACCTGCTGTGGTCAAAACGGCAAGCTGAAAAGTCAGCGAGGCCGAAGTTAGAGCTCTCCAAACTCTGACAGCCAAAGGCGGCCCGGGCAAAAGCCGCGGAGGACGTTTGTACCTGCAAAGGCAGCTGGAGCCCCGCACCGGCCGGGCTGCCGGGCGAGACCCCTCTCCCTCTGCCTGGGTGATGAAGAGGAGGGCAAGTTGCCTGGGCTAATAAACCCGGTAGGACCCCCGGGCGAACCCCGGTACAGCAGCTCCCCACGGGGCTGTGCGCGGTGCTCTCCTCCCGGGGGAGCTGCGGAGGAGAGGAGCGGAGCGGAGAGGAGCGGAGCGGCCCCGTCCCGCCCCTCGCCCAGCCCAGCCCCGCGGCGGGGCGAGGCTGCCCCGCGGGTGACCCGCCCGGCGGGCGCGGCCCCTCCGCATCACACGAGGGGGCAGCGCGGCCGCTCGCTCTGCCCCGGCGCCCGCCTGCCTTCCCTCCTCTCGCCGCCTCGCCGCAGCCCGGGCTCCGCCGAGTCAAAGCGCGGATCAGGTTCCCTGCCTCCGGTATAAAAATCTCGGCGAGAAAGCTCCGGCGGGAGAGCGAGCCGGGCGTGAGGCGGCGGCCGGCTAGCCCGTCCGTCAGGAGCGCAGGGACGCGCGGCCGCACAGCCAGGCGCTGCTCACCGGGGACGGTCGCGGCTCGCCCCTTTCGGCTGCGGGAGAAGAGCTTTTTGCCGCCCGAAGTAAGTCCGAGGCAGCGGCGGGGACTCCCGGGGTCTGCCCGGGGGATGGTGCGGCCAGCGCTCGTTCCCCCGGGGCGGAACGGGGAGCGCTTCCCCTCGTCCCTGCCGTGGCTCCGGGACACTTGCCCCAGCAGGACTCCGCAGAGGGTGGCCGGCCAGAGGGGCCGTGGCGCTGGCTGGGAGCAGGGGTGCACCTGATGGGGACACCTGGCCGAGGGGCAGGCGGGGGCTGAGGGCTGGCAGTGCCCAGGAGCAGGAACGGGGCTTTGCCGGGCGGGGAGCGGGGCTGCGGTCCCTGGGAGCGGTGGAATGCCAGTGCGGGGTGAGAGGGACAGGGTGGCGGTGGGTGACCTGACCCAGCGGGGAAGGGAGGCAGGAGTGCTCGGGCAGGTCCGTTTCGAGGGGACGAAAGGGCAGCGGAGCGGCAAACCCCCTGCGGGTCCCAGTTAGCCTGTGCCAGGAATGTCCCGGCTGGGACAAGGGGGTTTAAATTGTACCTTCAGAACGAGCGCTTCGGCTAATATTTTTCTTGGGACTTTGCCTTCTTATCCGTAGTTTACTTCTGGTGAAACAACTAAATCTAGCAAGTGCTGATAGATTATCTAAAACTGCCGTCGTTAGTTTGTGTCTTCCCCGTTCCTCGGGAGGGATAGGCTGGGGGAAAATCTGAGTAAAGAATGGTGAAAACACAGTTTTCTTCCTCTTTGTTGAACTTATATGTTATTCTGCAAATGTTTCATGGTCTCCAACCTCGGTGCTTCTAACTCCTTACCTTCTAACTCCTTGCTTCTCTCCTTTTTAAGAGTACAACTTTCCCTAGGGGAGAGGTAGTCTCCATTCTGCGGGAGCTTATCTCCTCCTGCTACATCTTCCACTTGGCTGTCGCACCTCTCTTCCACGCTGCCAGTGGCTTTGCCTTGCTGGTGGGTGTCTGCTGCACTTGAACTTAGCGGTGCCCTCGGGAGCTGGCTTCTAGGGTGTGCGCCTGAGAGACTGCTTGGTTCTTGGGGGAAATGTTTGTGACAGGAGTTAAACCTGTGACATAACCCTGCAGCTATGCATACTGGTGTTTTAAGTAGATCCTGTTTGCTTGCAATCACTTGTATTACGCTAGAGGAATATTTTACCTGTGGCTCATCAGCTCTTGAGTTGATGTCCTTTCCTTGTTTTCCCTTTGGGCACTGATTTTTTTGAGCTTTTAGCAAAGCTCAACTTTTGGAACAAGAGATAGACTGTGTGTGTCACTGTATTAGGGAGAAGGAAGGAAGGGATGGAGAGAGAAAGAGAGAAGGAAAGTAAAAGTTGTTACAAAGAAATGCTTGGAGGGTTTTTGTGTTCTGAGCAGTGTTCTTGAGCTGATTACAAAACAAATTTAATGTTTCTGTGTGTTTGTTTTGTTTTGCTTGTTTCAGTTTCCTCACTGAAAAGGAATAAGAATTAAAAAAAGAAAACAAGAAGCCTGAACTTTTGATCATGAGAAATAGTTTGAAGTGAAAAAGGAACTGGTGTATTTGTGACAAAATTTGTTAATTTGCTGCAGGAAAGAAAATTTGGAAGTGTATGGAGAGCGTACTTCATTGAACTAAAAAAAAAAAACCCCAAACCCCATAACTGACCCGAAAAAGCAGCAAAACCAATTCCTGTTGCATAATTTAGCGACTTTTGCTAAAGAGAAGGAAAGTGGAGATTTAATATACTCCTGTCTCCAGGCTGAGCTAAACTCTTCAGTGATTTTTTATGTATGAAGCTTTGGGTGAAACTGAAGGACAGAAACTCACCGACTTTCACTCCCGAGCCAGCTCTTGGGTGGGGAAAAAGAGAAGTCAGCAACAAACCTTTCTTTTACAAATGGTAAATATTCATTTATAGTGTAGAAGTGGCCTAAGAAAAACAGGTTTTTTGCAATTATCCAGATGTCTATCCCCAGTTATTTGAGATGCAGTCTGTGGCTGATGCATCCTTGCCAGCAGAAGGTTTCTCTCACTATAGGATTACAAAACATAGTGCTGCTATCCCAGTACCATATGCCTGACACTGGGGACACTTTGGAGGCTTATCTTATTCCTGACACAGCTGTACCTGATGGATGTTTTGTGTAGATTAATCTTTCTGCCATGAATGTGAATATTATTACTTAGTGAACTTCCAGCAGTTGTGGCTTCGGCAAGGTACTTCCTTGACATGTCCTCTATTTCTTCTTGATCATTCTGGGAGTGGTTGTTCCTGACTCCTTAGATAACAATTAAAAATAATTCTTTACAGGAGGTCTGCAAATGCACTCATTTAACTCATGCAATTTTTTTTTTTCTGTGTGTGTGTGTTTGTGTGTGTTGGCTTTTTTTTGTCAAGGGAAATACAATTTATCTAGTGTTATGGTATAACAAGTGTTTTAGTGTAAGGCTAGGGCATTAGGGATGGAGCTGGCATGGCTCATTGCTTCTGCTCTGTTCAGGCCCCCTCATTACCTACATTCCCAACTGTGGCGTTTTCTGTGGGAATTGGTCTTTAACAATGTATGCTTTGCTTCGATATTTACAACCTCTTGCTGGTCAGTGTATCAAAAGCATTTTCATTTAGAGGATGCATTTCAGGACTTTAATTGAGGAAATCTCTTTGTTCCAAGGCTCCATAATAAACCATACAAAATGCTGTCTTTGAACGAACTAGGTCACTGTAACACGTGCACACATAGAGTGATTCTCATCTGCTTAGGGCAGCGACACTTGCTTGAGCCATATCCCTGGTGAGCTTGTCCCTGATTTATCCTTCTTGGACTGGCTTGTTCACAGGGAGCTTATGCTGAAAATTCACTGCTGGAGGTCATTCTCCATTCTTGGCATCTCTGGCAGCCTTAAGCTTAAATTGCAGCCTCATTTTCTATCCAATCAATACCACTCTTATGTCGCTGAGTTTCCATGGTGCCCCCAATCTTCTGTCTACATATTGATGTCTGACAGCAGGAATAGCATTCTGTGTCACTATATATACTTACTAAACCTGTCAAAACTATTTAGGGTCTGTCGCACTAATTTATATCCATATCCTGATATTGTTTGTATCTGTTGAGCTTTGACTGATGGAACTTGCTGCACTAAGGAATCGGCCCCAACAATGCACTCCAGGGATGGCTCAAGGGATGGATGTTTTGAGAAAGGGGAAAAAGACTCTCTTCTAGAGTAGCTGGGGTAGTCTAGAATCCTTTGAGCACAATAGAGTCGTTTTGAAAACATCCAAGTCTCAATGGCTCCAAGTTAATGCTTTGGAAATTATTCTTCATTGTGCTGCTCTGAATGCACAGAGGGTGCTCTCCAATGGAGCGGTGGAGGAAAATAGAAAAGTGGGCATTGTCAAGGGCTCAGTGTGTATTTGAGGGGAATTCGGGCAAATTTGAGTCAGTTGTCTGACATCAGTTTCTTCAGCAGAAGCCCTGTGGAAAAATGGAATTAGGGGAGCCAGCAATGTTTTCTGTAATGTGGATGTTTTTGTTTTCCTACAATAACCCACAGAGCAGTCGTTGCATCAGAAATGGTATGGCAGCGTCTCTGTGGGCTGACACTGCAGCAGTGAAACCAGATGAGAAAAGGCACATCTTCTGTGTATCGCTAAATTTCAGGGCACTGACTACTTGTCACTCATGTCAGCAGTATTAGGCACTAAATAAAGACCATATAGATTTTTAAAAAATTTAAATATGCTTTGGAAACTGTTGATTTTAGATTAAACAGAAGTGGTCATCAGCTGAAGAACTCTTTAATCCCACTACCTTTAACATGAGCTTGATCCAACCCATAAAATAAGGGCTGGCAGTCAGTATGGAATTTGCTTCTTAATATTTTTCTTGTTCTGAGTTGCCAGAAGAACTGATCCCGTGATGCCAAGTTCGTCAATACTTTTCAGACTCTCTTCAGGCTCCTACAGTTTTTTTCCCTAGTGAAAAGTAAGGACCTTGAAGACTTAAAAGGACCTGTTTGCAGGTGGTGGTATTAAAGTAGTTCAGTTTGTTTTCAGCAGTGGTTTACCTTACCATGGTGGAAAGGGTCAGCAGGACTTCACCTGGCTAGCCACTCTCTTGGCTAATGTCTCACCTTCTTTTATTCCAAGGAAAAGAATCACTGTGCCATTTAAAATAGCTGGCTCTACCTTCTGCAGTGGCACTGTGATGATTTTCTTACTTTTTAAACTTTTTTATTTGCTTCCTTGTCTATATGTGTGGGAGTGACTTTTGAAAAACTGTAGTCGTCTTGCAGACTGCTTTTTCATGTCTTTCAGGCTGAAGATTGAGAGAACACAGCTGTAGGCAGTTTGATGGGAGATGAGAAGGGGGAATGGGAATGTAATAAAGAGAGAGCTGTATTACTGATAAAGCCAGGGGATTTTCACCCTCGCCATCCCTCCACTCCAGAAAGCCCTTCCTAGCCTTCCCAGAATGGCACATTCTGTTTTCAATGGGCATGGCCTCTGGAGGTGAGGAGTTGAGCTAACTATATCTGAGCCAAAATCCAGTTCCATTACATTAAGAAGAATGTATTAATGTGTTATTTTGGGCCTTCAGAGCACACTGCTTGGCAAGTGCCACTGATTGCATGGCAGCTGCAACAGAGGGGTAAAGACCTTTAGAGCAGAAGAGCGTTACAGGAGTTGGGTATTTTCAGATAAAAATAGTCTTTGGAAAGAAATAGTGCTTGGGGCTCCTGCACACTGCCATTTAGTAAACTGCAAAGTTCAGTTTTAAACTGGGCCTTTCTCCTTTGAGGCCTGCCGGCTCTATTTCAGAGCTCATTAAGTGTTTCATGAGAGCATTATAAAAATCTTCCTTCCTCATTAATTTCTATACAGTTTCAGCATAGCTTGGACCTTGTAAACATCCTCTATTTAGTTGTGGATGAAACCATCATCAAATGGCTGTGGGGAGGGAAGAAAAAGAGGAGAAATTCTCTATTATCCCAGTCTAAATCTGTATTTTGACACAGGTCTACAGGTAGCTAACCACATAAATGAAACAGAATTTTTACCATCTTCAAACAATATTTTTGGGGGAATTCCCTGTCTGTACAAAAACTCTCCTCTCAAGAGTAAAACCAGGCAGAACAATTGAGAGGGAAGACAAGACTGGATGGGCTCTGCTTTCCTTCCGAAAGCCTCACCTCCACACCTGGGCTGATGCTCAGAAGTTTTAGGGAGGCTGGTCCAGCTGAGTGGAGACAGGCACAGGACTGTGAGGTGGAGATAGACTCTTTCTTAGGCTGGAGTGCAAAGTTGGTCTTCTTCTGGGCTCATTAAAGCACACAGACAACTCTGCTGTTGTCTTCATTGTCTGACTTTGCTAATTGCATCTACCTGTTGCCTTTTCTGTCCCTAAGGATTAAAAAGGCAAAAATAATAATAATTTGACTCCATGGGTACATAGGAATTCCTTGTGCACTGACACAAACAGTAAATATATATGTATCTGTGGAAGCCAGAGTGTTCCTGCACAGAAATAACTGAATTAACTACTCAGATTCAGTTCCAGTGGATATCAGGCACAAAACCCGTTTTGTTCTTTTTTTTTTTTCCTCCTCAGAGCCATGCAAACAGTGGCATTAGTTTCATAACCAACTAAAGATGATATGGCTCTTGCATTTAAGGCTTCCTTGTTTCTACTGGATCACTAGAACAACAGATTAATTTATGTATGTATTTATTTTTTTAGCTCTACTCCTCACACATCATGTATCTCAAAGTGCAAAGGAGCCTCAGTTGTGCAATGCAAATGTATGCACCCATCTGTAGCCAACAACAGAAGGCTCACAGTCTGCAGCATCTTTTCTTCTGTGATAGGAGCATCCAAAATGTGCTTAATACATTGTGTTACGGAATTTGTTGTATCAAAAACTTTGTGTTTAAAGATGATAACTATTTTAGGTGTTCTGTCTTCTTTTTTTTTCTTTTTTTTAGCAGGTTTAAGGCAGGTGAGAAGAGTGACATTGTCTCAAAATGCCCATTTTAACATTTCTGTAATGCTCATTTAGGCACTCTGTCAGATGGTAAGGGATGACTCTCTTAAGGAAGGTTTGTTGTCTTTGAAAACAGGATAGGAAGTGGTTTAGAAACAGCCTTGGTAGAAAGATGGCAGTTCTGATATGGTGGTGTCTGTGCAATGGTGCTGCAAAGTCACAGCTTGCTTTCAGACAACCAAGCTTCTTCCATTTCAGTATTTTCAGCTCACTAGAAATCATATTCTTCCTGTCTAGAAGAGATTAATATTTAACCAGGCACACATCCTCCAAACATTATTCAGGCCAAGTTGATGCTTCAGCAAGAGGTTCATCAGAATAAGGAATGTATAATTCAGTCTAAGGTTTAGAAAGAGTACCCCCTCCTTTGTTTTGGCAACAAGTTCTTCAAAATAAGACACAAATGCTCTATAATGCTACTAAATGGTTGTGACTTCTTCTTGTGCTTCTTGCAGCAAAATCTCATTGCTTTCATTGAAGGTACCTTTGGATTGACACATCTTTTAGTAAATTAGAGATAATAGATTGTTCTGATATTCTGCCTTAAATCTGGTAGAAAAACACTTTGTTCCTTTAGTTCGAACAATAAAAATTACATGTTTAAAAGTAGCTTACTCCCCCAGCCCCCATCACATTAAACAGAAATAATTTGAAGTTCTTTTTCTGCCTAGGATGGTTTCACCTGGAAAAACAGCCTTTTACTGTAGGGATTTAGCTTGCTCTTTGGTGCTGAAAAGCCCCTGAGATGCCATGGTTGCTTCCCAATAGCTTGTGCCACCTGAGTGCCTGGTTGTTAGCTTGGATTGCTGCCTTCCCAGAGGCCAGAAAGATGTTTTCCTTTGTGCAGGAGTCACTTGCTTTTATTAGAAGCCTGTCTGGCTGCAGCTGATAGGCAGTAGGGATGGGTGGATGGAAAAAAAATCTACTAGCCAACAGATAGGATTTTCAGCAGTCTTCCAAAAATGCTGCAAGCTTTGATTCGGGAACTTCATGTCATTTCACTTGGTAAATCCTCACTTTGCTAAGCTGTCCCTTCAGCCCGTGTTTCTTGTCCGATTTGCGCGTTGTCAGACGCTTTTGCTAATCTCTGGAGTTGATGTTTGCTGAAGTGATTATTTGGCAGGAGCGTGTGAGCAGGCGTGTGTGTGTGATTGCTGTTGGCATGGCAGTTGGTATGATACGGTATTAGCATACTTGTTCTGTGCTCTGGGCCTCCTCCTCTTCTAGGCTTATTTATGCAGCAGAAGG
>VXAX01007885.1:387501-418308 GCA_013399835.1 Leptocoma aspasia | reverse complement strand
CATGTGGGAGCTAGTTATGGTAGGATGATCCTCTGGCCAGTTTGACCAGAGATCTGCAGAGTTCAGAGGAGCCTGAAGGTTGCTCTCATTTTCCTTCTAGTACTAATCCCAAACAGACCATCCACCAGTAGAGGACATGTAAAGAGCTGCAGGGATTATGGGCTGCCTAAGTAGGGGTGTCTGCATTGAGGCTGGTCTTTGCTGTGCTTGCAAATACCATGGGAAACTGTATTTAGGGGTGGTGAAGAAGAAAAGGCAAGCTCCTCTCCCTTCATGTTCATTAGCTCGAGAGTCTGTCATTAAATGGGTTTTAGTTTGTATTTTGGGTTCTAACATTGAGTGGTCGTGGGGATTGTAGGTGTATGTGTTTTAAGAGGTGCTGTTCTCATCTTTCCATCGCTTCTAATTTGAGCTATAGTCTCTGCGTGTCTTGTGCATGGTTGGAGCATCTTTATGAGCTCTGAGTTACCTCACTGGGAACAGTGGGATTTACTTAGACAAAGTAAATGTAAAAGTGCTTGTGAAATCTTTGCTTGCTTTGCAAGCTTCATTTATAAGTTTAACATAACTAGTGGAAATAAAACTCTCTGGTGACACAGTATGTGTTCAGGTCCATGCACTTTGTGAGTGGGTGGGATGAAAGCTCTTGTGAAAAGTTTTATAGCAATACATTTACCATGGGGCCTTTGACAGCTTCACTTGGTGTATTTCTGGACACCTGCTTAAGCATGAGCTGCTCTTCTATTAATTTTTTTTTTTTTTTTGTGAAGTCAAGCTAATGATGAGCTGTGTTTCTGCTCCACTTTCCAATCTAAACTGCTTCTGTTAGTCCTTGTTAATAACCACACTTTTCCAAGGCAGAGTCTGGACCATATGGGTGCATAACCCCTGGCCAAACCTGTCCCTGAATGACGAGCTGGTGCTGTGAAGGTTCTGAGTTTATCCTGATGAGAGGTGGAGGCTGCCATCTTCCCACTGGGATCAACCTTTGGTTTTGTCTCTGAAGGGAGAAATCTTCTGGGCTTAACATCTGAAATGTTTTGTAAAGTTGGCTGAAATCGGCAATGTAGGAGAGAGGGGAACGTTTTCTCTCTCTGTTTGTAACTACCTGCAAAAGGTTTGCCATGTTTTCATGATGGGAAAAAAAAATCCCAAATTCAAAAAGGGACAGGAATGGGAGGAGAAGTGTGTGAACTTCCTGTTCTTACTCATAATATTGATCCCAAATTCAAAAAGGGACATGGAATGGGAGTAGAAGTGTGTGAACTTCCTGTTCTTACTCATAATATTGATCCAGAAAAGTTATTTTGAAGCTGCTTTCAAAAATATTTATAGGCACTTCCAGTATTTTGCAACTGAGTTAGTATTTACAAGCACCTCTTCTTCCTTGGTAGTACAGTGTCCTACATGGTCCTGGCCTTTCTTTGGCTACTTCTCTGTGCCCAAATACAAATAAATGTGCCCAAACGCTGTACTGGTTTTCCCAAAGGGGCAAACCATTCTGGTTTCCCAAAGGGGCAAAAATTCTCTATTTTGAGAATAGCGGTAGGTTGAATACTGCCACACAAGAAAAGGATTTAAAAAATAAAGGTGGCACCTTACAGCACCTACTTTGTTCATTTAGTTGCTCTCTACTATATTTTAGTTTGAATTATTCATGACTATGTCTGCAAGTCCTTTAAATAAGAGCCCCTCTTTCCTGTGTTAACCACAGCCATAGGATGAGTGGGTATGGCTGGCGTGTGTTTTTTCAGAGGAACAGAGAGATGTGTAGAGACTTTGCCCTGACATCATGCTTTACACACACACCAAAAGCAAGTCTCTGCTTGGAGAAACTTTAAAAAATGTAGGGACGCATAGCCAAAATGTGTTAGATAACTTTAGACTTACCAATTTGTGCAACATGTACTGTAAATGACAGGTTCACATCTTTATGCATTGACACTTCTAGCATGTGCAGTCAGGCTCTGATTCCAGTTGGGATTTTACCAACTGAGGTTTCTCAAGTAATTGTGGGTGGGAATTTCTTGTCTTATTTAAACTGCAACAAACAGAAAATTCAAAGCAGGAGAAGTCTGTGAAGTGTAAATTATCTGTCTTAAGAAAAATTGAGGTTGAAATATTTCATCTAAGGCTTATCGAAATGGAAATTTTTGTGTTACAGAATCCATGATTTCAGGTCAGTGGAATTCTAGTTTGTATCTGAACACTTCCAGCACTTAATGGGCATTGAGAGAATGGAAACAAGAACTTAGCCTACATATGAGATAGACACATTGGCTACAGTAAGCTCTTCATGATGCCCTGTGATGTCCAGCTTGTGCTCTTCATTAGGGCATTTTTATGATCATGATGTCTCAGAAATAAGTGCTATAGATTACACCAGTGGGCAATGAGGAGCATTTTCTCAAGTTTATCCTTTCCTGATCCATTTAAAATTTTCTTCAAAGCCTACCTTTGAGAATTAGAATCTAAGTGTAGTATTTGTAAACATTTTAAACGGTTGTGACAATTATAAGTTGTTATTATTAAATTGTCTATTTACAAAATAGTTGTAAACAGTTGAAATAATTTGTAGCTGTTATTTACAATTATTACTATTATTGTAGAATTGAAAAAAATACAAGTTTTATTTCATTTTTCCCCTCAAAACTTGTGCATGTCCTTTTCAATTGCTTCACAGGACAGGGTGTTTTGAATTTTTTTTCTTTTTTCTTTATATTCTCCCTGTATAATCATAACTTCTGTTGCAAAAAACATTTTAGCCTTTGATCAGTGCCCTTAGCAGACAATAGGCTTGGTTTTCACTGCCTGATGCACAGTGTGATTGGTATCAAATGAAAGGGAAATTTTTTTAATCTCATTTATATATGTCTTCTGTTCCTTCAGGTTTAAAAAAATATATTCTAGGCCTGAATAATTTTTGGAGTAGCAGAACTTCCAAGCTGCAGCTGCTGATCCCAGGTGAACTCTGGTTTCCTTGCTCAGATTCCTGTATGGTCCCAGCTTTGCTGCCTTGCAGAGCTAAACCATTGAAGGCAGAAAGTGCTTCTGTAGCAGCAGGCTGGATCAGTCTGTGAATTAGGCCTAGCTTTTCCCAAGGCATGGACCACTCTCCTCAGTCTAATTGTAAAAGATGTGACGGTGGATGGAAGAGCATGGGTTGAGTTCTGTAAAACCAGGCTTATGTGGATTTCTTAAAACTCTTTGCAAATAGTGTTCATCTTCCTTAGCTTTAAATGTGGACAGATCTGAAACGGGTTTTCCCCTAGGCAGATAAGCCACAAGCAATCTGTTTTGGTTTTGAAGATGTGTTTTCATTACTCTGACTAGCTGAGGTTTCCTGAATCTTAATTTTGAATTCATGTGTCTATAATGTCCTTATTTTCATAACCTCAACTTGTCTTTGCTTTAATCTCTCTTCTATTTCAATAGTGCAGTAGGTCACCTTTCATAAATATTACACATTCTCTCATGCTTCTCATTTTCAGTAGCCTTTTACGGCCCCATGCCTAGTTCTAAACCAACAGAATATTTCAGTTTGTTCATTTCTAAGTGTGCTCACGATTCATGCCCTTATTCTAGCAATCACATTTAGTTGAAATTTAACCCAACATTCTATAATTTTAATTTCCACAGTCAAACATTTTTTTTCATATTACAGCTTACAGTTCTAGAAGTGGCATTCCAAAGTTTTGTCTGCTCTGAAATGACTCTTTTGCTAAGCACAGGGATGTGACATCATCTGTCTTCAGAACCTTTTTGATGTCTAAAAGTTAGTTCAGTAGTCACTGGTGAATAGTGGAAGCAGATAAAATATATATTTGTTTGGTTGGTTGGTTTTATTTCCCATTAGACTTCAATATGTCTGTGGTGAATTTTACCTGGTATTTGTGATGTTCAGTTGCCTGGATAGTTCTGAGAACAAGGACCCCCATACTGTTGGTTAACACCACATTATATGGCCAGTGTGTTTTCTGGCCTTGTTTTCCATTCTTTCTATCAGATGCTTCACAAATGCCTTCTGCAACACTGATCCTAGGCAGGACTTTGGTTGCTAAAACATCTCCCTTTTGTATGAAAAAATATTGTTCTTATCCTGGGTGTCTCTCTTCCTTGGCTAATATTGGAAGAGTGACAGGACCTTACCTCTTGTCCCAAGATGATAAAGCTCTCCTTGCAGTTTCAAAGTCTTTGAAAATCTGAACTATTTACATCTGGTAAAAAATAGCCAGGATATGTTTTTAAAGCCTTTTTGTGGGTTAGTGAGTTGTCGTTTGTAGGTTATGATTTATCATGGTGAAAAATGTGCTTTTTTTAGGCTACTCTGGTTTGTGGGGCTCCTATTTCAGCTGGTTTACACTTGCCTTTAACTGACTTTTCTCAGCTCTGGAAATGCAGTTTAGTGCAATAAAATTTCTCAAGTAGTTTCTTTTTTTTTCATTTGCTTTATTTTATTTCCCCTAACTCTGTCTGGCAGTTCTGCCTCGAGTTCCTCCCTTGGATAACCGTGGGGCACGCTTCTCCCTTCCCTGCTCTGCAGTGAAAACCGAAGCAGGGGAGCCATTTAACTTCTGTGCAATCTCTCTTTCTGCCCTCACTGACTTTGCATCAGGAGAGTCTGCAGGACCCACTGGCTCTTCTGGAGTTCCAGTCTCCCGTGTGCTTAAGGAATGCCTTATTACTTGTCACTCTGCGTTTGCTTCCTTGTTCTTCAGCCTTGCTCTTGGACCTCTTAGTCTCCATTTTACATCTCACCTGCCAAAGTTGTTCTCTCCTATTAGTTTCACTTGGGCTGCAATTCCAATTTCTTTCTCTTAAAGATATTCTGTGAGTAGATAAATTCTTAGACTACATACGCAAAGTAATTTTGTTTTCCTTTTTTTTTTTTTTTTTTCACTGACCAGAAGTATCATCAGTGATTGCACTTTTGCATCGTTTCAGAATATCTGTGCTCATTCTTGGCATGCTTTTTGAAAGGATGGCTCTCAGGGAACTGAAAGAAGCTACTCCCAGATTCTGTGATTTTTAAAACCTGGTTCTCTTAGCGCTGATAATGACCTCCCAGTCATCCACCAGATTCAGGAGGTAACTGTGGTGTGAACATTTCAAATGGCTGTGAGAGAATTCTGTGTTTACATCTTGTAGAAATGTATCTGAACTGTCACAGTCCTCACTTTAGAAATAAGTCTAGAAGCAGCCCTAATTCCTTAATCAATTCTTTTTCATTGTTTGAGACTTACCCATTGTAGATTTTCCTTCTGCAGTCTTCAAGCTAACTGCCACCGTGTGAGTTGGTTACACTGACAAGAAATCATTTATAAAAATTATCACACTTTCACACCTTTATGGAAAATGGTAATGTCATCATTTGATCACCAACTATTTCACATTGATCAGCTCTGGTCTGTGTTGGAGGCTTGTATATTTTCATCCTCAAAACTGTAGCTCAAAATTTCTAGTTGGAAACTCTCCTCCTGCACCTCCCTGCGAGGAAAGCCTGAAAAGTCCTATTTGTCCTTCTGATTTCTTCTTCCTTAGCTGCTATGTGTGCAATATTGTGTATTGTTGCCTTTTAAAAGAATTCCCTCTAAGAATTTTAGCTAAAAACCTGATCTGAAGCATCTGAAGGTCCAACAAAGTCACTAAATATATATGTAAATGTATATAAATATATAGGCTCATTGTGATTTAGATTGGCTGTATAATTTAACAATTTTTTGCTCCTGCCTTGTGGTGGGGGGGGGTGTTGGTTTTTTTTTTGTTTTTTTTAGTTAACACGTGGGCAAACTGTGCTCCATGAAGCTGTTTGTGACATTAGAAATGTGAGCTAATTGCACCCATGTACACCTAATTTGTTGCCCTGATGATTTTCAGTTGTGGTAAATGGACAACTATTTAAAAACAAATATGTTGTCAGAAGTGAAATATCCTGTGCAAACTACCCATTTTCCCTTATGTCTGACTGTGTTCAGTTTATCTGATGCTGACTTAGTCTCCATGCATCTCACAGAAAATTATTTTAATATTAACTTCTCATAGTAACACTTATACTTCTAAAATTTCTTCCATTTAACTCCTAGAATTATTTATATTATTTGCAAAATTGATTTTTATTCTCTTCTCTTTTTCCCCTGTCTGATTCCTATTATGGAAAATCAAGTTTTAGTGAGTTGAGGTTGTGGGTACTTTAATGTTGCTACCTTTGAAGTGTGGAATCCCAAAGCAACTCTTTTTTGAAAGAGGGGAAGCTTTTGTTTCAGCCTTCATTTTGGAGCTATCCTGCATGCTCAGCAGTGGTGGGGAGGGCAGGGCTTGGACATCTGCCACTGTGCTTGCTCCTCAGCACAAGGTCGTGTGCAGCCCTTTCCCCAGGTTGCATTCCTGTGCACAGATGGAATGAGAGAGATGGGACTCTCTTATCAGTAGTGTCTTATCACTCGCTGATGTCACAACAAGCAGTCTCAAAACATCTCTGTGCATTTTTTTTTTCTATTTTGATGCATGCCAGCATCTTTTTAGCGGAAGAAAATCAACTTATGCAAACATATGCCAAGAACAGGAAGGGAAGGCTGTTTCATCGGGAAGTATGAAATGGGCTTGTCTTTAACTTAAGTTGGTTTTCTTTCTTTGTGCTACTGGAACAAGATTTATAGCAGTGATTAGTAATCACAAAGGTCACCCAAGCCATTTTAAATCCAGCTCTTTAGAGAAAAGCATCTGTAAAGGAATATACGAAGAGGAAAGAGGCAATTGTGAGCATGAGTTAGGAAACACCGACATGTTCTTCCTTTTTAGCAAACTGGTGTGTGCAAGTTAGGAGCATTGCCACTTGTCAGCCCTGCCTCTCAGCAGTTCCATATAAGCCTGTTAACTGGATTGGGCTGGACTTAAGAAAGAGCTCATTCCTAATCTTGATGAGCTCAAGTGGCTTTTATGGAGGGTGCTGTGCATGGGCACTGGGGCTTAGTGTTCCTTGCCATCATGTGAGTCACTAAATGCGTTACAGGTTTTGCTGTGACACACACAGCACCAGGAGTGACAGAAGCCAACTGAGGTTGCAGATAACCTCCTGCTTCTAAAGGTGGAGCTTTTATAGCATTTCCCTACCATGCCTCTGAGTGTGGCAAATGAAGGGGTGACAACAAATAGCTTTTACTTAAAGTCATTGTTTAGGTGGAACTTGAGGAAAAACTTGCCTGGTTTGAATGGTGCTCCACTGTGCAAAGGCTTTGGAAATGAAATAACTTGACCTTTCTTGATAGCACATCTGTGTTTGACATCCAGCTGCTAATGCCACTGTCCTGAACTGCATGGTTAGAGGATTTGTGGGGGAGGGAAGAATTTAAGTGGGCTGATCAGAGTTCAGTGGAAATGTTGTTGTCATATGACAGGTAGAAACAAGGACTGCCAGCCTCCTGGGACTGGAGTGAGCCTTCAGCTTGGTCTGGTGGGATTGGTCTGTGGGATTTGGTGGCTCTGTTAACACAGCACTAGTGTGTTCTCTGGTGTTCACCACGGCTCACACAGCATCCATGACATTGTCTTAGGGTGTGCTTTCCCATGTGTGTGCTTTGCAGGCTTCCAGCAGCTTTGTGAGGTCCCAGAGAAACCTACCAATGACCCCATTCTCCTCTCTCCCTGTGTGTGTGGTGGGGAACACAGCATGTGTGCATAACAGGCAAATCACAGCAACTGAGGTCAGGAGAAGTCAAAAAGGTCTGCACAAATCAGTTTTTCTGCAGTTGAGAGAGTTTTTCACTGTAAAATGGAACACACTGTCCTTTGAGGTTAATAAAATGCGCACATATAAAATTTGGAAATGTATGGTAGCAGGAGGCCATCTGAGAGCAGTTCCTGTTTGCTGCCAAGAATGCTGAGTGTTCATCTTTTAACCCAGTCACTCCAGGACAGCTGAGCTCCAACTGTGTGAGTTGTTTGGTGCACAGGGACTAACCTAGTTACTGTGTGCTTTCAGTTAGGACACGTTTTGGTGTGAGAATTTCCAAGTGAGCATTAGTGTGCTAAAATGTGCTTGTCCCCATTTGGTACAACTTCAGCATCTGCCTGTTTGGAGGCTGGGTTGGTTTGGTGTCACTCTCATTTTTCAGCCTTCTGATGTTTTCATTCTTGTGATGGAGTTTCTCACACTGTTTTTTGCAAACATGCACATGTTTTTCTAACTGTCTTTTTGTTTTTCATTCTTTCTCCTGGGAGGAGAAAGGTTTGATGGACTTTGTCATTGACCAGTGTGGTTGGAGACGATGTAACTTCACCTTCCAATCAGTGGTCGTTCCCAAAACTCTATATAATGTGAAAACCAAAATAAAGTTTGCTTCTTCTTTGCCTTTGCTTTGTGTCTGTGAATTTCGTGTTGCGCCCTAGAGTGACAGTTTGGAGCTGGGGAGGCTCCTGAAGAGGCAGAGACCTCTCAAAACATTTGACTTTGTGATTCCTGGAACATCTACCATAGCTGGAAAGGCAGATGAAGGTGGTGTCCAAGAAAGGGCCAAAGAGGATGGATTGCAGGGTGCTCTAAACCTGATGATGTGCTATGACAAACCTAGACAGGACATGCTGGGGAGCTCCCAGGCCTAACATTGATTGGAAAACAAGCTGCATTGTCATGCTCTTAGACCCTTTTTCCAGGGCCAGTCTTTGGACAGCTGCTGGGATGGTAGAGCTGGGAAAAAAGGCTCTCACACTGTGGGGAGCAGTGGATGCTGCAGGTGGTGATTAAGAAATGGTGTGAGTACAGGGACACCAAGGACTGCAGTAGAAGTGCATATATTTTTTTTTTTATCCTTGTGACTAGAACAGGACTGTGAATACAGAGGAAGTGCTGTAGGATAAGACAGGTTTTTATGGAAGACCAGGGCAAGAGAAATGAAATGATGCAGTGTGAAATGCTTTGGCAGAGTTGTGTATAGGAAGATTACATTTTGCTTGTGTGCAGCAAACTTGGTGTAGTTAATAGTATTTAATGCTATTATTTTTTTTTTTGAGGTTTTCTTTTCCTCTCTTTTAAGCAATGTATTTACCACATAAAGGAAAACAAAATGTTATTCATGTATGTAGTACCTTCCAGGGAACTGGGAGGCGTCCAGAGCAGTTTACAGTCGACACAGATTTATTTTTTCCTGGCTGAAAAATCAGTTCCTGGGATACCGTGGGACAGTCCTCAAGCAGGCGTGTGATTGGGCTTTCCTAAAATTCCAGCTTCTTGTGTCACACTCTCCATTCAAAAGATTTCAGGCGATTTTTAAAAGCTGGTCATGATCTGAGCCCATGTATGATTGTTCTCTCCCATTCTCTTTGCTATCCTAACTACTTTTAATTTGCAGCGCCTGAGCCTTGAGGAGAAATCCCATCACAAATTGTGTGGAGCCTCTGGATCTTTTACTGGATACAGAGTTCAGGCTTTCTCGTGCTCTTCATTGGGAAAAAGGAGGAAAAAAATCTATTGCTGAAAGCATATTGGGTTAAGAAGATGAGAGATGAAACAGATACACCTTATGGTCCCTGGAATGTAAGGACAAGTGGGTGTAGCGCCAGACTGCAAGGCAAATCAGAGGCAGAGCTCCTTCAAAGACTTCCCCAGGCGTGAGCTGGCTGGTCTGGTGGCAGAAAGTTTGCAGACTCTTTGAGAAGGTTGATGTTATGGTGCTCCTGAGAAGCCTGGGTGTTCAATAGCATCCCTTCCCCGTTTTCCAGTCACACGGCTGCACGAGATAAAAGCCTCGTCGAACTCCGGGACCTTGGATCGGTCTGGCAAAATCCAGCCAGCCATTGTGAGTGTGGTTAATTCACACCGTGGCCACAGAAGACAAAATGGATCTTTGAAACAAATGTGGTGGTGGGGGTAAACCCATCAATCATGTGAGTGCTGCTTTACAGTAATTCACAACTGCAGCTTTTCTCTCCAGCGAGGGCTGGCCGAGCCCGATCAATCCCTTGGCTCTCAAACAGGTCCCAGCAGGCAGTGGCTTGCTCCTTGTGGGTTTGTGTGTACATGAAAGCCCACTTTATATTAACTCTCTGGAATAGTATTTTTCCCTCTCTCTAAACCCCTTAGCTCTAATTCAGTGTAATTATACTCATTGAATACAGTACTGACAGCCCCACTCCTCCCTCTTTCCTGTCAGGATATTTGCCTAAAAATCGCTAGATGAAGAAAATCCAGAACAACTATGGGATTCTTTGTTCTGGCCTTCTGCATGGGTTTTTATTATTTTAATGTAACCCGATGGTCATACTTTCAAATATTTTCTTTAAAGCTGAAGACTGAAAACATGTTTTTAATTTTTTTTCTTTTAAAAATTAATGAAGAATTAGACTTTAGTCCATAAGGAAAATGTTAAATATTGCAAAAGTCATTACTAACTGAGCATTGGGGTAATTTTTAACAGTCTGAGCCTGCTGAGGACCTCTTTCTGCGTTTCTGGAAAGAGGGAAAGATGTCAGGAAAAGGCAGGGAGCTTCTCTCCACCTGTTCCTTTTTGTGTCTATATCTGTGTCTTAGGGTTGGGTGACATTTTCCCTGTCGTGTTTCAATGCAGAAAATAATGATGCAAGTGGCTTGGCACAGCATGTTTTAGTCCTTTCTCTCTCCATATGTATGAATGAAACCTATGTAGTGGAAATATCTGGAAAGCAGTGATTAAAAGGGGTTTTAGGGGTTCACAGGAAGCAGGAATTGGCAGATGAGCTCTGAATGTAGTGCTGTGGAGAAAAGTCTAAAATCAAATCTTAGGCATATGCCTGAGAGGGTCAGACCAGGGTGATGATGGTGATGATGGAGATACCAGGATAAGGTATCCTGTGTCAGTGTCAATGTTTTTAAAAGATACAAAAGAAAAAAAAAAAAGAAAAGAAAGGAGAAACTCTTCAGCAAACTAGTGCCTGGAGAAAGTTTGCTCTGCGGCTTAAAGAGCTTAGTCTGCCTGACAAACTCAAGAAGAACAGATAACCACATTATAAATATCTCCTAGGGAAGAAAAATTACAAGTACTGAAAGCCTCTCTAACTTGCTGGGGAAAGCTATGATAAGAAAAATTCAATTACAAACTAATTTACTATATTACAGTGTTGATGGTGGGAGGCAGGATGATAATTTCACAAAAGCCTTCCTTAGAAGGCAGTGGATCCCTCATTTTACAAAGTGTAAATGGCAAATGTGGGGTTGTGGATACCAGAAGATTGGTACACAGAACTAACTTGGGGCTTTTGCATAAGGACATCCATTTTGTCTTGACAGAAGAGTTTTTCTCAGCTTCTCAGAGGTGAAATGTGGGCAGGTCAGGGAAGCAGAAGTTATGTTTTAAAAGATAGCAAATGTGTCCTGCTTTAGCAAGTAATTGAGTTCCCTTTTTAACTGTAATATGCAAATACTGTAATTTAGGTGCCAATTTGCTTCCTACAAAGGCTGTGACATGTTGCAAGTTACACCTCTTGTGTTGCCCTTTATCATATCAATTTGTAACTTGGCTCCTGTAAACCTAGAGAAATAGAGTCAAACATCATGTGAAAAGCAGAGGGAACAGAGGAACATGCATCATAGAAACGAAAAGGGCCATGTTGGGAGGTCATCTACCAGCAAAGCAGAGAGTTGCTTACCCTTTCCTTTCTAAGCATATTTTGGTTGTTGGTAGTTTTTTCTGTTTTCTTTCTGTTTTGTCTCCTGCTTACGTTGTCTTTTTGGAATGCTAGCTAAGTGCATGCTTTCCTTTCCAATCAAGAGATATTTTCTTGACAGCAGACAGGCAGGTCACAGCCCTTATTCCTGAAACCCAGGTCCTTAGGCACAAAAGGTCTCCATCCAAGCATTATCTTCTTCTCTTCAAGTCTCACCTGTATGAAGCCTCTTAGAAAGGTGGATCTGAATGAGGAAAAACATGCATTTTTGAGATAGGTGGATTGTGTTTAAGTGGGGTGGAGGAGGTGTCAGCTTTATAGGCTTCCTGTGCTCATGGGAGCACCACATGCTTTTCTGGTCATGTGGATAAGCCAGTTCTGTTTCCAGAATCAAGGGAAATGCTGATTTTCCTCTCATTGAGAAAAATGAAGAAGCTCAGCAGCTTTCAACTCTAGTTCAATTTGAGCACAGGCTATAACTATAATAAATTGCTGGCTTTATTTAAGAAGATTCTGAAACGTCAAATACCAAGCAGGATTTTCCCAAATGGGAAAATTTGTTTGTTCCTCTCTCTGAGAATATGGAACCGTGCCAGTCCTTAAATTGTGTAATACAACTTGGGTGGGGAGGACAGGGGGCAAGAAAGCAGAAGTTGTAAGCCTATGATGTGGAAGGTGATTATAGACTACATCAGTTCCACAGACCTTAGAGCAGCCTCTGTTCTCTTTGTCCTGCTTTGTTTTACACAAGGATCATTCTCCCCAGTGGGCATTAGGACCCATTACCTTTTGCTTTTGTCTTTGTGATTAATTTTGCCTGTTTTGATGATTGTGTTGATCTAGTGGAACCATCTGGTGATTCAACTTCAAAAGGCTGAAACTTTAGGCTGAAAACTTTGGGTGGAAGTGCCAGGATTGGGCCAGCCTGGGTTCTGTGGAGTGGCAGGAAAGTAATTCTGTATTTCTAGAGCTGATGAGATAGTTATTCTCAAGCTTTATGCAGGTAGCTCCTCGTGTTGCTACAAAAAGCGTTTTCAACAAGTTGTGTTGTTTAGGCCAAGGGATCTTAATTTTGAACTTCCTTCTGTGAGCACTTGCCTAGGTAGCAAACTTTCTAGCACAAGAGAGGACTTTTGTTTAAACAACACACACAATAAGTGTTACCAGAGCCAGATAACTACAGATAAGCAGGCAGCTTGATGAGATTAGGAGAGCAGCAGTAGATACCACAAACAGAGGCATATACACTATGAGCTGTTCTGATTAGCTCCTCTAATCCTTGAACAGACTTTACTGAACTGTGCCTGGCTGAATTGTTCTCTCGTGGGACACTGTGTTTAGATTTGTGTTGCTGACACAGAAGAACCATCCATGCTACCTTTTGAGTAATTGTGAGCTGCCAAGGCTGAGAGCTCAAAGCCTGGAGCACACTGAATTGGGGAAAGGCAGCCAGAAGCTGGTGCTCTTGATGAACAGATGGTGACCCAGAAAGCTGTCTGCTCAGCAGTAAGTACTTAATGACATGCAGGTGTCCTTCATGTTTGGAGCACTGAAGTTTTAAAATTTACTGTGGGAAGTTTCTTTGAAGACCAAATGAGGCTTCCCACCTCTGTGGAGCCATTTGTGGCACAATTTGCTGCTTCCAAAATCTGTCTGTTTATGTTAAACAGATGTGCAGCACAGAGGTGACCTGAACTGCCCTACAGCAGGAATTAAGTATGGATCAACCAGAGACATCTTCATTCAAGGCAATTCAAAACCTTAGCCTGAGGCCACCAGAGAGAAGAACCATTTAGAGGGTTGTTCCTCACTAAAATATTACTGATACCTGTTCTTAACAGTAACACAAGTTTCTTATGCCACGGCTGTGTGTTTGCTCTGTCTGTGAGGAATAGCACCATCCTATTAACTTTTGCCATGCCCTGAATAAACAGTGACTTTTTAAGAACTAGCAAAACCTTTCCTAAGTGATCTCTTTCCATTTGCAAGCCAGCTTTGAATAGGCAAAGCTACATGGAGGTGGGGAGAGATGAAGAGGTCTGGGCCTGGGTCAGAGGCCTGGAGAAGATGAGGCAAGGTGTGAGGATATGAGGAGCATCACTGTTGGGTTTCTTGGTCTCTTTCCTTTCCCCCTCAGCTGTGTTACAGTGCTCTCCCTTCTGTCCTCAGCCTGCAAGTCTGTAGCATTACTTGTAGCTTTTCCATGTTAGCAGAGCTGTTTCTCATGAAGGACAAGGCACAGAGGGGTAGCAGCAATTCTGCATTGTGCCTTCAGTGCTGGCATCCCTCTGTAGTGGGATGTACCTCACCAGCTTTAACAGGCAATCTCTGTGGTTTTAGCAAGCCTTTGTGTGTTTGGAGGGATTGAGTCCCCAATAACAGGGGGTGAAGGTAAAAACACCACCTCAATGGTAGGCATTCTGCAGGTGAAAAGAAGTGGTACCTGTGCCTACTTCTGTTTTTGATAGATGTGTTTTGATAGCTGTGGAAGAGAGATTTGGAAGCAGTGGAGAATGCCAGCTTTACTTTCAGTTAATTTGTATACGAGTTGCCAATTCTGTTTTTCTTTATTCAAAAAGCTTGGTGAATATACTGGCTCCCTCTTACTGTGATTCCCAGGCTGTATATTGTGTATTCACTGAAGTGAGTGTTTCTGCTTGTGTGCCTGAGAAATCCCCAGGCTAGGGCAGGGTATGAGCCACCATGGAGGGTAATACAGATTAACCAAAAGCTGAAGCTTCAGTATGAGCTCTGGGTCTGAGCTCACTGGCCAGCAGAGGTGCTAACATCATTCCCAGGAAGCCTGGCTTGGCATCCAGTTCACTGAATTAACCCTGAATAAAGTTTAATGATTCCTGCCTCTCGGGTGATACCTTTTCACTCGAATGCTTAAAGAAAAGGAATTAAATTGTGGCAAAAGGATTGGAGGAATGAAAGAGAATCATGCCTGATTAGCTTTAGGAAGGAGGAAAAAGAATCTCACGGTTCAGAATGGTAATGGCTCTGCAAGGGGCAGCTATCTCCTGGAGTTATCACTTAATCTCTAGGTAGGCTCTCTTCTGAGTCGTACTTAATGGGTAAGCTTTGGGCTGGCCTTCACTGAAAAGGAGAGCTGCATTATTATTTCTCTGCTGGGATAAGGCTGGAAGGCAGTCTTAGGTAAGAATTTGCCTCTTGCTGAGATCTGCCCTTTACAGCTTTTCTCCCATAACCATCCCCATGGGCCCTGCTGGCTTCTGCCTAATTTTTGGTGTGCTTGAGATGAATTTCAACTGGTTATTCTGCGAAGTCATCAATTATATAAATATCCTGGTATAATCTATGACACTCTTATCTAATACCTTTGCAAAAAATTCTGGGTTTAGAGAATCACTTGTCACAGCTTGTTGCCTTCCTTCTGTCCTGCTTATCTCTTTTTCAAGTGGTGCAGGCAAATTAAGCTCTTTGGAGCTGCTACATTTCAGACTTTCCTTTCTGTTCTTCTCTCTTTCTTTCTGTCACTGGCATTAGCAAGCTCCCTCAGCTCTATAAGACAGCATGCAGCAGCACGTTTTCCTTCATCTGACTGGTGTCCTTCGGCTGTGTTTTTAATTATTACTGTTTTACTGTGCATCTGATTCAGATGCTCTGAAAAGAAGGAGCTCTTTGCAGTTGTAGCAAGATTGCAAGAAATGGGGAAATTGGAGGAAGGCAGAAGAAAACTGGTGCTATGTCTGAGTGAATTAAGCTATTGCCTCTAGAGTGCTTTACTCCCTAGTGCTAAAAATTGCTTTGGTATTTGACTGATATCACTTATGAAGACAAATCAAGCTATTTGATGTGGAGGTGATGGGGAGGAAAGGCAGGTGTATGCATTGGGAGAAAAATACTTCTCTCTAAAGTAGAAGATCTGCTGAATGGAATTGAACACTAAAATCACAGCTTTGTTTCTAATTATATTTTTTCCTTTCCATGAGTGGCTCATCCTTCAGACTTTCGCTGAGATTTCTTTCCAGGCATTTCTCCCTTCTCTCCTCAAATTTCTGTCCTTTTCCTGGTAATCCTTTCCTAAGAAATTCTGTCTTGGGAAGGAGCTGAGGAAACCACCCCTGCTCCCCAAACCAGCATCTTTCTTGGTGGAATCTGTAGTTTTTGCAAGTGAACTATGTTCCCTCACACCTCCTGAGCTTTTCTTTTTCAAATCACATAACTTCCTGCATGAGGTAACCTTTTCTATCTCAGGCTGTCTCTCTCCCTTGCTTGCTCTGCCTCTGGCTTGCTCTCTGGGTCCCTTGCTCAGTGATGAATGAGTTTCATTCATCTTTCTTTTGGGGGCTCTGTGAAAAGCTTTAGACTTTGCCTGCTCCCATTTTTTCGCTCAGCTATTCATTTCCATGGCGATGGAGAAAGGAGGGGGGTGGCAGAGTGGGTGGCAGTGGGGCCAGAGGTCAAGAGTGGCCACTTTCTGAATTAAAGCTTTGAATTCCATTAAAGGTGACACGTTGTAACCTGGAGTAACTCTCCAAGAACTTGGCTGTCAAAGTCATCAAAGCAAAGAGAGAGGGAGGCAGGAGAAAGAGAGAGATCAGAGGAGGAGGAGGAAACCAAGAGCTTGGAGCTGCTGTCAGGATTACATCTGGTGACTTAATATAGGGGTAGTTCATTTGTGTTGCCATACACTGTGCTTCAGTGAGGCCCTGCTCTGAAATCTGCATGTGTGAGCTAGGGAGAACTCCCCTCATCCTTTGATCAACAAATGTAATCTTCTGATTAAGTAAACAGCCCTTCTCCTCTGAGAAATGGGAGGGGGAAATTGAGTATAGATAAGAATCCCAGCTACTTTGGCGTTTCACTAGGTTATTTTTTCATTTCTCTCAAAGAGGTTCCAGGAGGACTTGGCCCACAAAGATGAGGGATGTTTTCTTGGCATCATACAAACAGTTCTTGAGTGAAAGTCTGTGTCCCAGAAGACAGCATGTGAAATAGCAAAGTGTGTCAAGCTGTTTCCAAACACCCAAAATTTAGGTGTTTTAAACACATTAATTTAGGAAACTCGTCAATCTCTATATTAAACAAAAAAACAACATGAAACAACAAAAAAGCAAAACCAAAATAAAACTTGCAGAATTTTGACATTTACACGTTTTTTTTCTGAAGGTTGGTTATACAGGGGAGGAATTGGAAAGAGGCACCAGGACCTCATGCCGTGTGTGTTGCATTCTGAATTCACATCCCAGTCAAGTCTGTGCTAAGATTCCCTTTTTTCCACTTCTGTGACCTGATGAGGCAGTGGTTCAAAGCAGAATTATCTGTTAGTTTCCAAGTGTAGGATCTTGCTTCTGATACTATTGAGTTTCAGATCTTATTATCCCTCCATCTCCAAGGTTTCCATTTCTTCTTGTATGATGACCTGAACCTAATATGAACTAGCAGGAAAGCCTGCTAATTGTGGAGTGGAAAAACATTGACATGCTTGATTTCTTGAGTTTTCTGTAATAAATGAAAATGTTTGGTGCTAAACTCCTTGAAGAACCTGCTTGGAAACCTTGCCCCCCATCATTATGTTTCTCAACTTGCTAAATCTGTCTAGATCCCAGACTGAGCAATGCTGTTCTTGCCAGTCCTGAGTATGCTGCTGTCAAAAACTGTGCTGTGTGATCATCAACCAAAGTTCATAAAAGTCTCTCTGTACTCTGAATCATACATGATATGAAGCCTTCAGCATCCAGCTCAACTTGGGATGTCTGGAAAGACTCAGTTTCTTCTCATTCAGGGTACTTGACACTTGGAAAGGCTTTTCTTGTAATTATGGCCTCTCTGCTTATTTTTCCACTCACTAGCATCCCTGAGCTTCCCTGTGGCCCTGTAATGAGCAGCTTAACCTGTTAAAGGTAGAGGAGGATTCTGAGGTTTTTATTTTGCTAGAAAAGAATGGCTTTTATTGCTGGAGGCTCTTAGGGTTATTTGCTAAAAGTCAACTGTGACAAACACTTGCTGTTGTATTTTTTTATTATTATGCCTTCCTTCGTATACAAAAATGCATTCTGGAATCTTGTAAAATAATAATCTTAATGATTCTTTTTCATTTTCCAAGTCTGTATTTTCATGGAGTTTTTTTACTGACGTGTGGTAAATAAGACAGTAGTAGCCAGTAATTGGTCTATTAATGTAGCATATTATTTTTTAATCCTAGGCATTTCTTCACTTGTTTAAAAAGCAATAATGAAGGACTTGTAGCAAAAGGAACATTGAGTTTTTCAGACTAATTGGCACAAACCCTGCATCTTTGCAATAGAGTAAAAATAAGAATTGAGCCTGTATATAGTAACTACAGGAGGTAAAAAATGAGGTACTAGGAAAGTTATTAGAAAAGTGTGACATTCATGTGCATTTTTTGTTTGTTTGTTTTGGGGGCTAGGAAAGATGGGGAAGGAATAGCTTGATTTGCCAGAAATACTCCAAACTGACAAGCAAAGGCAGAATGGAGGCTTACATTACTGAATGAATGAGTCCTATCAGTCAGAGGTAACTCCAGAGATGTTAAAATTACTCTAATGAGGTAGAGAATCAGCTGTAATATTCATTATTCCATGCTAAAGCAGAGACTGCTGAGAGAAAGAGCTCTAACTTTAGAGAAATGCTGCGGCTAATAAAGGCAGCTAAACCAGGCAGGGAAGGAAAGGATCAAAACTGCAGCAGCAACCACTGGTTCAGAGGTATGCAAACTCAGGCCAAGGGGACCCCAGAAATAGGCCACAGTGAGTGGAGAATAAAGGCATAGGAGGTCTTTTTACATGAGAGGTAGAAGGAGGCAGAGCAGGGACTGAGAGTGTAGAGTTTCTTTGTTAATAAGGGAGATATTGGCCTACTTTAGCACACCCAGACTCTGTCTGGCAGCACATGAATGGGAGGGGAGCCGCTATCGTGTTTGCCATCGTGGCATTTGATGGGAGGCCTCCCTGTATCTGCAGGATGGTGAGTTTGGTGCAGCATTATCTCAGAGAAAGGGTGCTGGGAGCTGCCTCAGGAGCAGCACTTGTACTGGTGTAGCCGGTGAACCAGGGCTGTTCTCTTTTTCCTCTTAAGAGATTTGTCTCCTATTGTAATCTGCTTTTGTTGGTGAGATGCTTGTTTGGAACAAATCTACTCCAGCAGGATTTTCGATTCTGTTATTTATTCCTCTATTCCACTCACCTGAAACAAACAAAAAACTAAGACAATCGAAAAGAAAAGCACAGAAATTTGATTTGCTGCAGAGACTGGATTTATCTATTCTGCTATCTTTGATCCTCCTTTTCCAGGTACACTTTCCTTCATGTGACAGTCTCATAGGTTCACCCTCAAGGGTGTTGCCTTTCTTAGTCTTACTAAATTTCTTTGTATTTTCGTGTCTGCTTGGAGTACATTCCTCTCCACTCTGTAGCAAACCCATTTGTTAATGTTGGCTCTGCCTTGAAAAGCTAGTGCTAAGAGGAAGCTGACTTAATTGTGTGTTACATGAGGGGTGAGAGTACACTGCCTTGCAGAAGCTGTAGTAGGACTGATTGGTTAAAGCATAAGCAGTTTTCTTTCCTCTCAAGCCATTTTGAGAATCAAAATGCAGGGATTCAGCATTTTGCAAGCTGTAATAATCATGCCTTCCATTTAGAGGTGTGTCTTGCTGAAGAGCAGGCATGGCAAAACATGAAATCACAGGACTTTTGCCTCCCTAGCTGGCTGGATGTTGACTGTAAAACTTGTTAGCATGGATGAGGTGAAGAGAAGGGCATGCACTGTGTGTTATCTTAAAAGAGAAGGGGACAAGTGGTACTAAACTAGCTTTTTGTTTGTAGGAACTAAGAGTAGCAACATTGCCGCTTCAGCTGCTGTCTCAGTCATGTGCAGCCACCGACATCCTGGTAAAGTTTTGGTCTGAAGGAACAATGTTCTTGCTCCCTCAAAGAGACCTAATTGCTGTGGATGACAGCCTGGAGCTGCAGGGAAATTGGTCCTCTGCTGGTGCTGCCAAAGTAACACTTCAGGCTGCAATGCTTTCTAGGCATCCTGTTGTCTTCTTTGGTCATAGAGCCAGGAAGCCAAAGTAGCCAGGGGCTAAATCTGGTAGGAAGCCACCTAAATCAGAATTGTCTTTGCTTTGGAGGAAAGTCCAAACCTCCAGTATGTGCAGAGGAATGGTTTGATGATCTGTGCAGTCTGGGTGGTGTGAAGAGGTCCTGATCACACGAACTGCTTAAATACAGCTTTTCTGATACCTGTGAGGATGGCTTGCTGCTAGGAAACCTGGTAGGAGTGCCTTGGAATGGTCTGCTGTCAACTGGCCCCTGAAATGGCTTGAACTCCTGGGATGGTTTTGTTCCTTCCTGCCCCAGTCTCCAGGCTTTTTCACTAAGAGCCCTGCTTTTTATTTCTAAGGTTATTTCTGGGTCAGTGAAGATGAAGATATAATCCTTGAGCCTTGTGAGGTAGTTACCTTAATCATCCAACCTTCTTCTGGCAGAAAGCTGCTTACAATGAGCCTATGCTGTGGCAGGGAGAGAGGTGGAGTGAGAGGAAATAGGGTGGCCTGGATCACAGATCTGGAAATAGATGCTGGAAATCCCACTCTTCTGACGTAGAACTCCCATCGTTAAATCCCCTGACAGCCTCTGGCTTATGTAAATGTTTATATGAGGGGGAATCAAATTACTCCAATCTTCTAGCAGTTGAAAGTCTGACATCTACGGGTAATTGCTTTTCACTTAAATTCTATAAGGTTTAGTAGTAACAGTTATTAAATTCTATGTTTCTATCCTTTGAAATCTTACAGGGTGCTTTTTTAAAAGTCTAACCCTTAGTAAGTTCCACTATAATTAAGCTGTCATCATCTTGGCTTGAGAAGACAATCTTTGGAAGGATTTATTTTTCTCCATTTTCTTCACTGAGTTTCAGGGCACACAGACTAGTTTCCTGCTCTCATGTGTTCTCAGGTGAGCTATTACCTCAGTTCCACTGTCCTCATCCCAGCTGGCTGGGCTGAGCTTCATATTCAGAGACTTTCTGTATCAGCCTTCCTCCTCAATTCACAGCCTGCTTGTCCCTGTGTCTCCTGGCCCATCCCATTCCTGATTGTGATTTTCTTCCAAGTCCTTTCCTGTACCATCTGTTTTAGGTCTTTGCCATCTGTGACATAGTCCTGTACCCTGAAAGGGTTCAGAGTCTTTTCCTTGAGTGACAGAGTTGGGACTGATTTCTGTGCTCAGTGTATCTAACACACAGCTTTTGTGGCATCCCTGTAAGCTTTTGGAAACTGTTTCTCATCAGGTGTATATGCAATATCTGTGTGCTAGGACTTCACTCTCTACCTTCATGAACGAATAAGACCTCGGGTGACAGGTCACGTGAAAATGCAGTGATAGAGTATATTTGCTTTTTAAATATATATTTAGAAGAATTAGTAGATAAGGGATACAGACAAATGTAAACCCAAGTCCTTGTCCACTTTTCATGCATTCGTTGTGACCGAATCACAACTTTTCTCATTTATCTGGAAAATTGCAAACGGGGCAAATGTTGACTCTGAAAAGATCAAGCAAATGATTTCTGCCCTTCTTTGATTTGTGCTGTTGTAGTAGGAGGGCAGATCAATGGAGTGAATCACAAGCTGGCTATCTGCCCTGAGCCGTAAGGAAACGTGGTCCTGGGAGCAGAGCAGGGCAGTGATAGAAGGGGCACTGGCTCTATTCCATCCCTTCCAAGGGTTTGTCCATCCCTTCCAGTCCTGGTCCGTGTGGTCGCGAGGATGGAGTGCAGGTTGCTGTGCAGCAGAGCGTCACAGTAACAGCAGTGCTGCTCTGGGTTCGAGGAAGAGCATCAGACTAATTTTTCTCATCCCTTTTGGCTGATGTGATTAGCAGTCAAGGCTAATTACCTGCAGGAATGCTCCCTCTTGCCTCCCTGAATCCATACACGAAAAAGCTGGTGTTGTGATCCTTGGCTGTATAAGCTGCTCTTCCTCCTTTCTGTCATAGATGAAGATATAAATATTAATGAATTTAAAACAGGGTAATGCTTCATTCTCTTTCCTCAACTTTTCTTCTTTCTGTGTTCTGTGTTGTTTTGTTTCTCCTACTGCTAGAACAAGGAATGACATGGAATGTTCTCAGAAGCAATCTCATATGCATACATCCATTATGCAAACAGATACAGGTTCTCTTTTCGTAGCAAAATGTGAAAGTAGAAAAGAGCCAGCAGGTCTCAGTACACCCTCTGTATCACAAACTATCCAGAAGGGGTGAAAACTAACATGGCAAGGCTGGATTTTGGTGTTTGAGCCCTTGCCTCCTGTGCTGCCACACATCACTGAAGCTTTGTTTTATTCAGCCTTTTTGAGCTAATTGCTGAGGAGTGGGATTGAGAATCGTTAAGATTGATGATGTACAGGGGGGTGAAGAGTGTGTGGCTGAGATCCTTAAAGGCCTGCTGGCTGAGTGGTAGCTTGGGTGCTGAAGATTGTGTGGCTACAGTAATGCAAAAAGGTAATGAGGTAAGTTAGCTTCTAATGAGCCCTATGAAGCCAGAGATTTCCAATATTCTAGCTATTCAGGATGCAGCTGAGCTGCAGTGATATTTAGCTGTATTTAAACTTCACTGCCATCTGAGAAATTATCAGCACTTGCTGAGCACTGAGCAGAGGTTTAAAGATACACATTTTGTCAATCTAGGTGTCTCACACACCAGTAAAGTCCCAAGTCCCTTAGGACTGAATGCAAGCACTTGCCTGATTAACCCTATCAGCAGATCCACACGTACATTAAAGGCAGCAAGTTCCCTTAATGTGGATTTTAACTTTCTAAGGCATGCAGCCTTACAGACATGAACATGTGATCTTGCAGTTTTAAATGTGAGAAAATACCCAATGCTGGGTCCATTGAATGTTTTGGAATTTGTTTTGTTCTGGCTTGATTTTATCTTTTTTTAAGATTATTATTATTTTTGTTTTTACAGAAACTGAGGTGGGCAGGGACAATGAATGCATGAAATTTTCTGGTACTTCAGGCTTTGTTTGTAAATGAAGCAGTTTCTGGCTCTGCTTTCCCTTGGCATGTGATGAACAATAACAAATAGCATAATTTTCAGAAAGTTTTGACAGCGGAAGGTTGTCCCTTGCCCTTCTGTCAGCATTACTCTTTCATTTTCCAAATTTCATCAGGAGCCGTGGTGCCACGAGGTCCAGGTTGAATGGAAGTCTTTCTGTTTCTGCTTGGACTGTGCTACCTTACTCATGCCTTATTGCAGTTGTAACTTGAACTCAATCCTCATAGGTATTTTCTCTGACAGGGACTAAAAGTCAGTCTCAGGAAAGCTTAAATACACTGTTTCTTTCAGGCAAGATATTTTGAAAACTACACTGGACTTTTTCTACCTTCTTGCTGGCAATAATTTCCAAATGCAATTATATGGTATAATTATAAAGAGAACAAACTATTTTCCCCCCCTTTCCATATTGGCAACATTTAACTCAAAAGGAGGCTGCATGTTGCCAGCGTCCTCCCACTCCAGTCCTGTCCTGCGGGGACTCTGCATATTGCTTTGGAATGTGCCAAGACCTTTTGGGACACCCACACCCTGGGAGAGAAAAGAAGATCAGCCATTTGATAGTTTTCTTGCATTGGTTTTCTGACATTGCTATGAAAAGTATCAGGGATATACTGTCACTATTATAATTGTTGCCATCTAAAGCCTTGCAAAATGTTTTTTTCCCCCCATGGTTGTTCAGGATAGGGCAGTGGTCACATGGAGATTTTTCGTGTTCTGATATATCATCATCACCAAGCATTTTCCAATATAAAACATGAATGGCTACTGTTGTGGGGATAAAAGGTCCATTAGTCAATTAATCAAAAATACAATCGGTCATGAAGTGCCCATGTGTGTGTACAGTAGTATGCTCAAAGATCAAGAAAAGTCTTAAGTAAAGTTTGTCTTTGTAACTTATGTTTTAAGCAATGTTTTTGGGTTTGTTTATTAGTTCTTTGGGTTTTTGTTTTTGGTTTTTTTTTAGTTTTTTTTTATTTGAATGGTTGTGCTTTAGAATGTAAAGTAGGGAATGAACCTGAGTGTGACCCACTGAGAATTTTATATACATTGCCTTGCACCTTGGATCACTTTGCTGAAATATTTGCATTGTGATTTATCCCCTCAGTCTTAAACTGGAGTGATCATCTGCATCACTGGCCACAGTGACCACTGATAGTTCCAGAACAATCGATAACTGGTACTGTTTTGGGATTGTTGCATGTTTAGGTGTCTCCCATCATTACAAGAATGATATTATGGTTTGGCATGTCGTCCAGTCATTGGTTCAAGGTGAGTATAAAACATTAGTGGATCGTTTTGCCTACTCATTTGAACAAGGATAGATAATTAAAAAAACCCACAAAGCAGTGAAAAATTGGGCTGATGCTGTGAATTGTGTTCCTTAATGTCTTCCTGATCCATAAAAGTCTGTTTTGGCACCTAGGTAGACTTTGTATTTAAAAATTGATTTCTAGATAATGTGAACCTTAGCAGCTTTCTTTTTTACTATGTATATAATTCTTATCTTCCATCTGTCACTCTTTCAGTACATTTTTAGCAATTTCATGTCTGAATGTTTTCATAGTTAATAATGCACACCTTTAATCAGTGTTAAGTTTTCTACTTTGCACAGTTTGTAAGCTGAAATCACTAGATTATCAAACCTTGACCTGTGCTGATAACTTCTTTCTAGAGATCCAGCAATGTAGGCTTTGTTTTTTGGTTTCATTTAATGTGGCTGGGGTTGAAAGTTTTTAAGTTAAACCCCAGCCATTGCTCTTGGCTTGCCAGTACAGGGAGAAAAAAAGGAGCAGGAAAAGGCCAAAGTGCAGTCTGATACTTTGGAAATTCAGCACAATGAAAAGGTGAAATGTTATGGTGGCAAAATTTAATTAGCTGTAAGATAAGAGAAAAAAAAATCATGACATTTATTTTTAGGAAGAAGCCTCCCACAGAGAGCTCTGAATACCTTGCAGGAAGAAGCAGGCTAAAGGGGCTGTTTAGAGTGCAGATATTCTCATTAAGCAATGAAGCAAGAAAGTATATTTAGAAACTGAAGTTTTTATTGTTGTTGTTGTTATCACTATTAACAATACCACCCATGAAGAAAAGTGAGTTTCTCCCAGATCCGCTAGTGAGATAACAGAGTTAGAATGCTAAGAAAACTGGGGATATAAGCTGCTGCTTTTGCAGACTTGATATTCCAAAGAGAATATACTCCAATACATATACTTCTGGTGAAAGAGGGAAAATAGGTAAAATGATAAATTGAGGTTGAAATGAGAGAATAAGGTAGAGTGAAAAGGGGAAAGAATGGTGGGAAAAGCAAAGTTAGAAGAAACCAAGTAAAGGATCACTTAAGAAGTGCAAGGGTAGACTCTGGAGTTAGTATAAATGGATAAGAGCTTTCTTTTTGCACTTCCTTTTTATCTGAAACAGTATTTTGCTAACTCTCAGCTTCCGGTATATTAGTCTGAATTAGCAGATGTCCTGATTCTCTGGATGGTCCCATTTTGTACAGCATCAAGTTACAGGATGCAAAAGGCCCTGCTGTGTCTTTTACATGATCAGCAAGAATAATATCTGAAGAAATACAGAAATGGGATTTGTTGTCTTTATCTAGGTCATATGAGTATAATTAACCCATTGCAGGCAGCTGTGTTCAAATAAGTATTTCCATATGTAGGTGTGCCTATATACCTGTATATGTGTATGCATTTGGTCGGTTATACCAAAAAGTCAGTAAGCCAGGGAATAGCCAGCAAATGATAGATGATGAAAAGCAGGAATGGACAAAAAAGATTTGCTTTATATCATTGTGCTGCGTCCAGTTTGCTCTTTGTCATGGTTTAACCCCAGCTGGCAATTAAGTGCCATGCAGCCAGTAGCTCACTTTTTTCTCCAGTTGGAAGGGGAGAGGATAATTGGAAAGAAGGTAAGACCCATGAGTTGAGATAAAAACAGTTTAATAACTGAAACAGAATATAATACATAAATAATAATTGTAATGAGAAGGGAGACAGCACAAAAGAGAGAAATAAAGAAATAAAACCCCAGGTGATGCACAAAGCAGTAATTCACCACCCACTGACTAATGCCCAGACAATCCCTGAGCAGGGGTAGGCTCCTCCTGGCCAATTTCTCCCAAGTTTATATACTGAGCATGATATTCTGTGGTATGAGATAGCTCTTCAGTCAGCTGGGGTCAGCTGTCCTGTGTGTCCCCTCACAACTTCTTGTGCACCTGCAGCCTGCTGGCTGGCAGGGAATGAGAAGCTGAGAAGTCCTTGACTCACTATAAACACTACTTAGCAATAAGTAAAACATCAGTGTGTTACCAACATTATTTGCATACTAAACCCGAAATGCAGCACTGTACCAGCTACTAGGAAGAAAATTATCCTAGTCAAAATCAGGAGATCCTTCCTCATTCTTGTCACGCTAATCCTACATCAGTCCACAGATTCTGTATTCATATCTATGAAGAGACTGAAAATAGCCCTTGAATTTTCATCAGGAGATGCCCTGAAAGGGGCCCTGAAATGAGATGCCCTGAAAGAAGTTGGTAGACGTTGTGTATAGCAAGAATGCTGTGTGTTGGATGTGACAGTCATGTGTGACTGACCACTCTTTTTAGGTACCAAAATTCAGCCAGAGTTCACCTACAATTCAGTTTTGGCTTGTTTAGATGTTGTGTGTCTGTGTGCCAGTCACTCTGCAGTATTTGGGCTCTGGGGGGATGCATAACAGTCTGTGACTGTCGCTGCACAGGGAAAGGGCTGAATAAGCCAGCACTGCCCCTTGTGTGAAGCAGTGCTAGCCCTGTGGGGGAAAAAAGAAAGGCTTAGGAATAAGCATTCATTCACTATTTCATTCCTTATTTGGTGGCAGGATATTCCCTTATGGTAATTAGTACAGTGTTTGTTTAAAAATCATTGTCTCTAGCTCAGCCAGAGGCAACTTTTGCATGAGTAGATAGCTTAAAATCCAGCAGAGGGCAATGCTGTATTGCACCTATACAGCTACTGCAAATGCATCTACCTCGAGGACCCTTGAGTTATCTTCCCTAATGAGAAATCATGCATTTAATTCATGGGAGATTATACCAACCTGATGGTTGGGATTTTGCAATAAAGTCCTGAAGCGTTTCTGGAAAAATCACTCCCATTAGAGGTAGGTGTGTTGTCAGTGTAAGAATGGACTGGTTACACTGCAGGTTTGAGCTGTGCAGAAATAAACCAGTAAAGACTTGTCATAACTTTTCACTGAAACTGTTATCCCTCACCTTTTCTTCTTTCCCTCCCCCACCCCTCCTCAGTACCTGCCCATTAACTTCAGCTATTGCAGTTTTATTAAGGCCCTTTGCCTCCATCGGTACTTCTTGCATATCCACAAAAATGAAATATGACAAAACTCAGTACTTAAAGTAGACTGTGTTCTTGGGAGACTCATTGAAACTGAATTCCTTTTTTACAGAAATTGTAAAAACCATGCATAGCACGACACTTTTCTGCTTATTAAGCCTCTGGGAAGAAATTAGAGACAAAGGATCAATGGGAAGTACCATTTAGAGTTACAAATATATTCAGCTCTCTAATCCCTCGTGAAGAGTTTAAAGAGCAGTGGAAAGCTTACAAGGTCTGGTGCATTTCTAGACAGCTTCAATTTCAGAGGTTTATATGACACTGATTTCATTTGAGGTGGGTGGCGCTCCTGTTGTCTCAGGATTCTTGTGTGTGTAATTCTGCTGTAGCTGAAGAATCCAGAGCCTTCGGGAGCTCTTTGCTCTGACAAGGGTCCCCAGGCCCAGAGAGGAGCCCATGAAATGGGTCTTTCAGTCCCACACTAACTCGTCTTTATTACCACTATGGCAGCTCACAGTAGTAGTACAGTCCCTGGAAAGCTGCTTTTGCCATGCTAGTCTCCAAATTCCCCAGTCAGCAGTAGCAGTAAAGAGTTTCAGTTAAGTTTATGGGAACAGAAACAAAAAGTGTTCACAAGGGATTCTTTCTTGAGTAAAGCATCTCTTTGAGAAACCTTGTGTACTTTTCCTATCCTCCCAGGTTAGACAGTTCTCTGGAGTAACCTGCAGAGAGGCTCGAAGCACCAAAGGGAGAAGGACTTCTCTTTAGATGTCCAAAATGTGTATGTGTTTTTATCACACTTTGTATTTTTTTCCTGTTCCTAACTCCAAAACAAGTCATCAGTGAATTCCACATCTTGAAAGCCAGTTTGTTTTAGGGCACTAGCCACGCTTATTAGGATGCAGGGCACAGAATCCATTTTCTGTGGTTTGCATATTTGATTATAATTGCAGAGAGCAGAGGAGAGGAGAGTGTGGAGGGGGTGAGGATTTGTTTCTCTGGTGCTTACCTCTAGGGTGGTAAGGATGGTATGATATTGAGGGAGGATATATTGGAAGGGAAGGAACACAGTTTAAAGCCTTACTAATTTGAACCATGGGTGATACATCTTTTTGCATTTAAACATTGTGTCTTGGAGGATCCAGCTTGTACAAAGAGAACTTGTTGGAGAGGAGCAGACAGATGCCACCCTAGCTTTGTCGGAGGGATTCATGCTGCTACTCCTGTCCTGGACAGGCACCACACAGAGACATCCAGCAAAACACTGTGATGGATGGTTTATTCACCATTATTGTAAAGAATAGAAAATCAAGAACAAATTAAATTTTAAGGGGTTTAGGGCAGTGGATTGCATGAGGGAGGTAGTTATGAGTTTTTAGTGACAAACCCTATAACCCTCTGGGAGTTATAACTAATCTCCAGCCAAACTGTTTGTCTTAATTGATCTGTGCAGAAATGAAGATGACCTAAAATTCAAAGTCTGGAGCCAGTCCCATCACAAATTCAGTGTGTGTGTGGTGCCCTGAGTGATACAGCCTGCCTGCTGCTTTCTAGGAGAACTGGGGTTCCTGGATCAGAGCTGTGAGTCCCATGCTGTACAGATAAGTGCCTCGAGCTATCTCCTCAGCAGGTGCCAAACCACTGGAGCAGCCAAGTTGTGTCCCAGGAGGAGGAGCTGTGTGCTGTCCCCAGTCTGTACCTACCCCAGTGAGAACTTCAAGGTGCTTTTGGGTCCTGTCTGTCCCCACCAAATCTAGCCCCAAGAACAGGTGTTGAATATGGATGAGAAAAAGGTATTTATTTGTGTAGTAAACAAAAGGCTATAGATAAAAAGAAGGATGAAGGCGAAAAGACTGCCATGGCATTTCTCTTCAGCGAGAACTAAAGCCTCCAAGTGTTGTTTATAAAACAAGTCTCAATATCCAGCTTTCCTCAAGTCTTTAAGAGTGCAAATATAACTTGCAGCCAGCGCAATTTCATTGTCTCTGCTCTGTGGCCAAGTAAGGGTTTTAATTATATATTTTTTTTTAAGGACATTCGGACTGGGTCTCTGAATACCAAGTCCCAGCTGAGCATGAATTCAAATGACTGAGGCCTAAGCCCCTGATAATAAGGGTTTATTAAGGAAGCACTAACAGAGCTGAACTGGAGTGGACTGAATGGCTAAACCGAAATAATGGGATGCTTGTGGCAACCAGAAAATGATTGTTTATTGGCATAATCCCAGGATAAACTTCTGCCAAGAGCACACAGAAAGAGGTCTTTCCTTGCCAAGTTCTTCATATGGGGAAATACAGTACTGAATTTCTGCACGTATTAGCAGTGCAGAAGACTGGGAGGAGGAGAAGTGGCAGTTTGCATGAGGAAGAGGAAAAAATGTGCATCCCAAATGGTGTAAACAGTGAGATCCCTAGAGCTCCACTCAGCAGCAGGCTTTAAAGAGACCACCTGGGTTTCAGCTTTAGCAACATGGTCTGAAAAACATGGATTTGGCTATGGAGTTTTACCACTTCAATCTCTTAAGTATCCCTCCATGCATCATGCAGAGAGCAGAAAAATTTGGAACTTTTTTCTAAAAATCCTGCCTCTATGATTGTTGAAGTGCTTACAAGAAGTTTCTTTCACTCATGACAAACAGGACTGTTTTGCAACTCTGCTGGGAGATGCATTCTCAAGAAAATTCTGTTGAATAACAGTTGGCAAGTATTTTATTCACTGAGAAATGCATTTACACAGTGTAGCTACCCATGACTGCAGGTTAAGTTTAAAGGTTTATGGTATATCTGCTGTTCATACAAGAAAGAAGAGAGGCTGCTCTATATCATACTACCTTGCCCTTTTCTAGCAGTCTTTTGAGTATGGTATTTAGTGAGGGGGTCCTGATTCACATTACCTCTCTGTTGGGCTGGGAAAAATTTTTCTTTTCAGCCCAAAACTAGCATATCTGAATGCCATAAATATTGTCCTGTTTGGCACTTTATAGTGGTAGTTTCCCATATCTCCTGTGCAAGCTAAACATGTGGTATAAAATACTTCAGTATTCCCTAGGGCATAAAAATCTCACCTTCCAGGATAATGCCTTGGAAGCCATCAGAAATATCTGTAGTATAAAACAAGTTCTCTATATGGGTGATTGAGGCCTGAAAAATCTTTTGAGCTGTAGCTAGGGCTATTTTGAGGAGTAGGAAACAGTAATCAAAACATCAGCTATCAATTACAGAAGACAGATATTCCAAGCTTTAAAATTTTGTTTTTAAATTAAGCATAGCCATAAATGATTTTTCTCTTTTTTTACTTTCTGCTGGCAAATTAGCACTAAGTTTGTGTGACTAACTGATTGTTCAAAGTGCCAAAGGGGTGGTTCTCAAAGAGCTTCATCAAGAGCCTGGCTGCTGAAAACCAGTCTGGTTTGAAAAGATGTGGAAAATGATATTGTCTGGGAAGAAAAAATCAATCAGTAGATCATCAAGAAATCTGAGCTTTTCTCAGCCTGTATTTTTTCCCCTTTTTTACTTTTAGTTATTACTGCATTTGGATATGTAGCATAGATGCAACTTTAGAAAATTACCTTATTTGTATGTTAATAAGAACTCAATTTGAATGGAACCTGCCTTACAGCAGTATTTCAACATCCTCCAGGCTGTAGCCTCCCTTTGGAAGTTAAAAATGCCAACTTCTTCCTCCCTAAATGCCATCTTATCTTTCTGACTGTATCATTAGTATGACTTGTATCACACAAGTCTGTGCAGAATCTGGGCACCATTCAAAAAAAAAA
>VXAX01007885.1:292999-387478 GCA_013399835.1 Leptocoma aspasia | reverse complement strand
AAAAAAAAAAGGAAACAAAAATGATATCTAAGATATCTCTTTAGCCGTTGTGGTTTGGAGAGACAACTCTGTAGAAAGCTTTTAACGTGTGACCTGTTGCATTTTTATTTTATGTGAATCTTGAGTAAACTGAAAAATAGTTCTTGGGTCATTTTGTTATTCTTAGCCTGCTATTAACTCTCTCCACTAAAGACAGTGGTCTTAAATGTCACTGTTCAGTACTTTTTTCTTTCTTTTTTGAGTGTCTAGTTCTCCTGTTTGGACTCTCAGGGTAACAATGGCTCTGGTTCTCCCACTGTTAGCTGCCAAAGTCTCCAGTTGTCTTCCTGAGATTTTCTGGCTCCTACTTTCACATTGAATGCTGAGATCTGTGGCAGATGCAAAAGGAAGACAATGGGAGCAGTGTGAAATGGGTATTTGCCTGCCCACATTTTAAAAAGAGTTTCACCTTTGCAAATTTTGCATTGGTGTTATTCAATGAAATTTCAGTTTTCTGATTATTGTTGTGTATGATCTTCCCATTAAAGAATTTGTTAAATACTTAATAGCATCAATAACTCCTCCAATTTTTCCCCTTTGTGTGTTATGTTCTCCCAATGCTAGAAATTATTCTTAGTATCAGAGACATAGATGGAATAGAATATGTGTCTGGTTTTGGAAGAACATAACTTCCCTTAGGAGCTCTCACCTTCCAGTGGTTTGGTGAATGCTACTTTCCAGTTTAGAGAGAGGACATTTTAGTTTAGTTTAGTTTAATTTAGTTTATTTTAGTTTATTTTATTTGTTTAAAAAGAGTTGTTTTACTTTTCTTGAGAGAACTTTGCAACCTAAAGCAGCCATAAGGTGCAGAAGAACTGATAAGGACATTCTCTTTAGAAATGTGTGTACAAGGATAAAGGAACAGAGAGGAAGGGAGCATTTTCTGTGATTGGAGAAGATGAGACTTGGAAGGTAATTGAAAGGACAGAGTGAAATGGTGACCCTCAGTTTAGAGCAGGGATGTCAGATGATAATAATTTTTCATTTTAATGGAGTTTCTTAATTTTTCCAAAACTTTCCACCAGATAAGGATGATAACAGAGAAGACTAATCAACCATGAAGACACATTCCCACCTTACTTGGGTGGATGCAAACAGACTTTTAAAGAATTGAATGTATTTTGACCTGTTGCATGGCTGGAATGTAGCTGAGGCACAGTGTCCTTTCAATAGTAATACAGACTGCAGCCTTACTCTGTAGCTACCAAAATTTTGCTGCAAGTATGCAGCTCTGTATTGACTTCCAAAATGGAAAGGTTTTTATGGAAAGTAACAAAAAAGCTCAACTGTCCAAAAGCCAAAAGGGCTGCACTGAAGTCTCACCTCAGTTGTGTTTCATGCTGTACAGCTTCATCCTCTATCATCTGAAATGATACAGCTACAGTATTGTTTGATGTTTTTTACCTTGGATAGAACAATGAAACTTATTCCAATAAGGTAAGAGACTGGACAGGGACAACTCTGTCTTCCTGGGCATGTTTGAAAGTGTGATTTTCTACCTAGGATGTTTTCCTCGTTAAAGCAAGATCCTGTTTTCTCTGAAAAAAGATCTCTCTGTCACACACGTTTTTTTGATGATTACAAGCAAGTTGATTTATATCTATAAACCTCAGTTTCTGTTCTGCCAAGTTGTGTTGATTGTACTTTCTTTTCTTCCACTGGCTGACTTAGGACACAAGAAATCTGCCACTGATGGAGGCACCACCATCAGCAGCCTAAAGCTGCTTCACTGCAGCTGTCAAAAGGTTGTTCCTTTTAGGAACAACCTAAAGCTTCTAAAAGCTACTAATAAATTATATTATGAATGTTCTTTCACTCGTTCAATGGAGGGTCCAACTTAGCAGCTAAAATTGCAGTGAGGCAGTTCCTAAAGTTCTAGCTAAATGAGAAGGGCTGTGAAGTACCTGACAGGAGGTTGGGGTGAGGTCAGGGTCAGTCTCTTTTCCCAAGCAGCAAGTGATAGGATGAGTGGAAATGGCCTCGAGTTGCACCAGGGGAGGTTTAGATTGAATATTACAAAATATTTCTTCACTGAAGGGGCTGTCAAGCACTGGAACAGGCTGCCCAGGGAAGTGGTTGAGTCATTGTCCCTGTGACGTGAAGATGTGACACTGAGAGAGACATGGATTAGTGCTGGTCTTGGTAGTCTAGGTCGGTGGTTGAACTCGATGATCTTAAAGATATTTCCAACATAAAATATTCCAGGAATAAGTTGCAGAACATGAGGTCTGGGCTTTTGGCTTTATTTGCTGACTGGTGTCACACTGGAGGGCATATGTGCCTTGGAGATGCTGCTTGCTGACTGGCAAAGATGAGATAACATGCCACACAACTGCTGCCCTCTGCTCACTGTTTTTGGAAGAGAAGGATTTAAAAACACATTCTAGCCCTGTGTCACAACAAGGCTGAAACACAGGTTTCATTTCACATAGCCTTCGTTTCAGTTTATTTAATTTTTTCCTGATTAGTTTTTGCATAGTGGTCCCAATGCCCTGGTGTTTGTCACTTGAAGCAAAGAGACAATTTCTCTGAAAAAAAAAGTATAAATAGAGTCCCTTGGAAAGATTAATAGAGAGCATTGGTGAGAGGCTCTGTGCTTTCAGGTTAGATAGTTTTCTGACTGTACTGCATATTTTGGAATGTCGTCTGAAGGGACAAGCAGCAAAGGAGACAGAGTCATAATGAATAAAAGAAATAAAATGGGATATTTTCTTCATGAGTATGGTCTATTTCCCAGAGCCTGATTTGAAGTAAAAAAAAAACAAACCACCAGTAAAAATCCTCTAACCTGACAGTCATCTCAGGCAAATCAAAACTCAAATATTTGCCAAAATTTGTTTACTTTTGAGGAAACGTAGTTATCAAAGATAAGGGGGTTCTGCTGAGTCTGGCAGCTTTCCTTTAGCAACATGCTGAGCCACTGGGAGTTTCACAGTGTTCCTGCTGCTCTCCTCTGCTTCAGGGAGTCTGGCTGCCCTGCTCAAAACCTGGAACCATGGAGGCATAAGATGCAGGAAAGCAGAGCAAGCTGCAGCTGATGCTGGCTAATAAAATTATCCCCTCTTCACATAATCATTTTTATTATGGGTTTCTCAGTGTTCTTTTAAGGGAGGCAAGTGCTATTATCCCTGTTCCATAGATGCAGAAGTGAGGATAGTGACAGATGCTGTGATTTGCCTGCTGCCATTGAGCTGAAAATGTCTTCATTGGGGCAGAGGGAGAAAATGAAAATGAAAATACAGTGGAGGCATCTGTTTGGCTTGTACAGCACAGCTGTTCATTATGCAAATCATGTCACAGCTTAAACAGCTCTCAAACCATGATTCATTCACAATGCTGGTGTGGCCACTGGGACTGTGGTGACATCGAAGTATATCTGCACATGGTTTGTGTCCTCACAGTATTAGTAATAATCTTTGGCTCTGGACCCAGTTACAAAAATTGCTCCTTGATTGCTCCTTTTTTTTTTTTTCCTTCCTGACTGTGGTGCCCATAGGATGTTGTAACAACTGCAATGGACAGGAAAATGGGGCTTCATAAGCTTGCTCTGTTTCAATAAATGAATTTATATGAGTAAAGAAAACTTTCTCCTGGATAGACAGGGACAGTGAGAGACTCTTTTCTGCTTTCTGTTCAGGAAATGCTTGGGAATATGCCACTCCATACTCTAACATTTTTCAGAAGGTACCCAAATTAATCTCTGGTAGATGAAAACACATTAGGTAACCAAGGAGGTGTCAGCAATATTCTTTATATCAGAAGGCTCTCTGTAATAGTATTTATTTGCCCTTTTCTGGTCTCGTAGTGTCGTGGTAGTGGAGTAGCTGGGATCTGGTCACTTACCAGAGACTTTGAAAAACCATGAAAAAATTATTTGCATTTTAACAGTCTCAGGCAACCAGAAGATCATTAGGTGAAGCAAAACCACAGGTAGTTTGAGGCGTGAAAAGAGGCAGAAAGAACAACTACTGAGAGCCTGTTTTCACTCTGCTATCATCAAGAATTGTATCTTTTGCACCTTGGGGGAGCAGAGTTGGAAGGGAGTAGGGAGAGAGGATTCACCAGTCACTGTGGTAGTCCTGACCACAACACAAGGAGAGGAGCAGTGATGAAGAGGATGCACAGGAGAGTTCAGTCAGAAATTTGGCCTCACTGTCACTGAAAGGAAAACCTTTGGAGGGACTGGAGGTCAGTCTCCTGTGGTCTTCCTGGTGATCAGATCCAGGAGTGTCTAATCTTTAGTCCTGGAGATGTGAAAGTCTGAGGAACCCACTGTGATTTTGTTGATACTGAGACAGCAGCTGTGATCGTTGTGGGAAGAGCAGGGAGGGGGAAAAAATTGCAGTGACAAGTGGCTTAAAATGCCTCTTTCAGTTAGGATCTGGAAATACAGCAGAATGAACTGAAATATGAGTTGGTTTTGGTTTGGGTTTTTGTTTTGTTTCTCCAGCCTCTCAGCTGGAGCAGTAGGAGTGGAAGGTCAAGAGAAGAGGCAGTTGCAGAACTGTATTAGTTATCAGTTCAGAGCCCAGACTCGCTCAGACCCACAAAGAGCAAAAGAGAGGAAGAAAATGTGTGTGTGGTGGGTGAGAACAAAATAAGAGCTTGGGGAATGAGGAAACTGATTTCAACAGCAATGTTCATTTCAAAAATCTCATTTCTAAGACAATTTTTGAAGTCCAGGACTAAGAAAATGATCTCTGTACACTCACTGGGGACCAACAGAGAAAAATGGCAACCACCCCTTTTACATGAAAGAAATGTAGAGCTTTTTTTGAAAGCACAGCATGTTTTTCCATCCCTTTATAGATATAGCTGGTTTCTTAATATCAGTTTATGATACTGAATGAGGTTTGCTTTTTTTTTTTTTTTGTTGCTAGGTTGTTAGTTTTCCCTTTCTCAATTATTACTGTTTAGAAATATGACATGTGTTCCCTAGGCTTTCTGAAAAATAAAACCACTTTTTTAAAAATCTCATGTTGGAGGTCTGGAAAGAGAGAAGCATAACATTTTTAATCCTCTTGAGAGTTTTGATCATTTCAACTACAGATTTTTAATTCTTTGGCCTTTTAACCATCAGTGCAGCCTGTTCTGTTTGTTTAGCACTATTTTTCCAGTTACTACACTTTTCCTTTGGGGAAGAAACTATTTGCTACCATTCTGTCTTGTTCACAGCCACACTGCATAAATGCTAAATTTTGACCCCCAAAAATGACACCTTTTATAACTGATTCATTATTCTTTGATCAGATAAAAGATTATAGTGACCTGGTTTGGCAAAATTTTGCCTAAAACTTGCAATAAAGGAATTGCACAGTTCTTGGTGCTCCCTGAGAGACAGAGCTGGCTAATTAGAAGTCCCAACAGAGGTTGAGATTTCTAGTGTGGTTATTATGTTGCAGAAATATCTGTAAAGTCTGCCTGTGAGAGGCAGTAGGATCCCCTGTATAGCTTGTGTAAAATTATTTTTTAATGGAAGGGAATGCAGTTGTTGTAAAGTAGTGAGCTTATAAAAACACACATAAATTTATTTTAATTCATAAGAATGCTTTCAAAGACTTCCTATCTTGTGGAAACTGATGTTCTCCCATGAAACATTTTGGAAAAATGAAAGAAATGTTCCATCTGTATTTGTTTATACCATCCATTTTCTTGAGTCTTACACCAGTCTAAATTATGCTCAGCATTTAAAGGCAGAATCCATGTACCTAGGGGTATCTGTTATCAATTGAACTATTCATTTGTGTCTGGGGAACTAGAAATATAAAATATCCACATTATGTGTATTTGCCTTACCCTGATGTGAGACAAATATGCAATCAGCTAAGCAAATATCAAAGACTAGGGGAACTGTCATCCACAACTGAACTAATTACTTTAGTTTATTTACTTGAACAAAACTACATGGGATATGTTAATAGATCCTTGTTTTTTTGCCCTTTTTTTTGTTTACATGTTAATAATTTTCTTCAGGCATGTAACTCTTGGTTCCCTACTTCTTTTTATGGCATTGGCATAGTTTGCTGACCTCATTGCTCATTTTTCTGGCCCTTAATAATGTCCATGTTGAAAAGAGAATATAGAATTGGTTACACATCAAAAAATGTCCCTGAGCTGCACACTGCAATTTTTGAAATGAAGCTTTTGACTTGGGCTTAACAGAAGGGTCAGGTTATGATTTTTTTTTTCCATTTTAGCAAACTGTTTAATTCTTGCTTGTTCTTATGGTACCCTGTGCTGTAGCTGAGCATAAAGGCTAGTTTAAAAAATACAGAAAGTTGGCCAAATATAATTTCAGCCTTCTAGAGCTTCCTCACTTTTCCCTGGCTGATCTGTAGCCACAAACAGGTAGTTACACTCAATTTTATGTTTTTCAAATTTGCCACTGTACTGCAGAATAAATTGCTGCTTACCCAGCTCCTTCCAGCCCTGGCTCACCTTGAAGCAATTGCCTCTTCCTTGCCAGCTTTTCCCTTCCTGTGTGGAGTGAGAGCTTTGCTGGAGCTGCTTCCATGTGTGGTTGGCCCCTCTCTCTATCCCCAAAAGGAAGCAAGGTAGAGGAAGGAAAAAAGAAGAGCTGAAAAGTGGCTGCTGGTTGAAACTCCCTGATGCTGTTATCATTTTGCCAGACAGGAGGGCCAGTCAGCTGCACTGGGTTGTGTGTTTGAAAATGGGGACCTGCAGGCTGCTGGGATGCTGGCTCTGCTCCAGGGATGAAGTGCAGGGAGCTCATTTTCAGTTTCCTACACGGCTTTGAACTGTCTTGTTAGCACACAGGCTCAGGGTACTGGCATCCAGTGTTTGGAGTTAGTGATGGAGCTGCCAAAATTTCCTTACTGTGGGCCAAGAGGAAACCAAGCCCTTTCAGAAAAGTCACAAAAGTATGAAAAATGAGCACATAGGTTTTGCTTTGGGCAGAAATGCAGTGGCTGCAGGTCTCTGAATTAGCATGGGGGAGTTTTTGATACACTGACTGACCCATTCACCCATACCTACCCAAGCATAAAATATAATTTCATTAATTAATTTGTCCAAAGGAGAAAACTCAGTGTTTCAGCATTATCCTAGTAGGTTTTCTTTAACAAAATCATTCTGAAAGATAACTATTGTTATAAATGAGATTAAGACATGTTTTTTCCAGCCAGAGAGAGATCATTTGGCTGAACTGTCAGTTATTATAATTAAAGGTTCTTTCTTTAAATCTTGTCTCTGTCTTGGGCTTACACACCAGTAAGGCTATAGTTATAGTTTTAAATGAACACAGTATTTCTTTGGTCCATAAAGGTGTGATAAAATGATGGAGACTCAAGATTTTGTGCTCTGAGAAGAGCTGGGTGAGCTTTACCCTTGAGATGTCTATGTCTACTTTTTGTACTTAGGAAAGGAGAAGTAAGGTGAATAAAGATTTTGCATTGGATAAAGGAATGACACTACAGTGGCAGGGTAGACAAGACAAAGAACTAAATCAGATTGTAAACCACAGTTTACACAGTTTCCAAACACAGGATGGAAAGCAGTTAAGGAGAAGTTGGAAACTTCTGAAACACATTTGGGTGAGAGCAGAGAGAAATATCAGGTGTGGGTGGCCTGGGAAATTAATTGGAGAAGCTGGAAAGAGGTGTAGTACTTGCAAATGAAAGTTACTGGGTTAGCCCCCACATGCTCTGTGGTAGTCATGACTGGTTAACAGAACGTGAAGGTCCAGAAAATGTTTGGGAAATAGAGAAACCACAGCAAAGGAAATACAGCTGGAAATGAATGATACGCACTAAATAAATAAATGAAAGCAAGCTGTTGGTATACTTGTTTTGTTCAGCCTGGAGAAGAAATTGAGGGGAGATTTCATTGTGGTCTTCAAGGGGGGGGAAGTGAAGGGGCAGGTATCCCTCTCTTCACTGCCATGATCAGGGACAGGACTCGACAAAACAGCCTCAAGTTGCTTGGAAGAGGTTTGGGTTGGATAACCAGGAGGAATTTTTTCCCGCAGAGGGTGGCTGGGCACTGAACAGGCTCCCCAGGGAAGTGTGTCAGCACCAAGCCTGACAGAGCTCCAGAAGTGTTTGGACAATGCTCTGGGGCACAGGGTCTGACTCCTGGGGTGTCCTGGGCAGGGCCAGGAGCTGGGCTTGGTTGTTGCAAGAACATAGTATAAGTCTCTCTGTGTGCAGCCTGCAGGAGAAAATTTCCCATGGGAGAACGTCTTTTGCTGTCTTTTTACTCTGGATAAGTTTTCTATGAACAAAATCTCTGTGTTGTTCTTCAAGGACGTTTTAGATTGCTCTCCCTGTCTGCTAGCAGTGGGAGATATGGGTTCTATTTCAACCTATGAGGTGAAGGGCTGTTATCTTTCTGATATTGTAAGCATTCTGACATTCTTGTACAGGGCAGTGAAGATGAAGCATCTGAGCTCTGTACCTGGGCACATTAAAGCCCGAATACTTATGATTATGGAGTCATTTTAATAAATCATATTAGCCTTCTGAAATTATTGTCAAGAGTCCTTCGTCAATGCACGGACCTCGGCAGTACTTGGTCATGCTGATGAGTCTTTCCCAGCTCAGCATACTCTCTGATTCTGTGATACATAAGACAGTTTTGAGTCATATAAATCTTATCTTGGAGGAGTATGGAAAAACATCTGCTAGCTTTGTGTCATCCCAAAGCTGGATGTGGATAACTTTAGTTAGAAGCCCTTGTGTAATTATGCATGGGTAAAATAGAAGATCTTTAATAACAGAAGGGTTTATCTCTCACAACTTAAATTAGAAGGTAAAAGGTGCTAATGGTAATAGGGGCTAAATACTTGTTGATGTGATTTCTTCACTACCTAATATAGAACTATAAAAGGTTGAGCTATTTTAGAATTTGATTCAGTATGATGTTATATCTAATCTTAAAGTTTACCCCTAAAAATAACCATTTGTATCAAGTGTTAGCAAGATGATTTGCTTTATGTTGCATAGGAGCATGAACATAGATCTGATTAAAGTTTTAAATTTTAAAAGTTGACTTTTATGAAATTAAGTAAACTGGTGATGTATGTTGGACTAATGCAAGATTTTTAACAAAGGACTGATTAAAATTTATTTGTATCAAACTAGAAAAAAAATTGAAGTTTGTTTCCTCAAGAAAAAGAGTGGGAGAAAAAGCTGTGGAGCAGAATTCTATATCTAACTGGGAATCAACCTGCTGAAGTGCTTGCAGAAATTAAAAAAAAATGGTAGTGATCATCCTGTAGTGTCTTGAAAGTCTAGATGTGGAAGATTGCTGAGACTCACCAAAAACTAAGCTGGCTTAAATCTTGCAGGGGCAATGAAGGGCAAATCTAACTTTTTGATTTGATTTCCCTAGCAGTGCAAATAAAGCCAACAAAGGAAATGTGTATGTGTGTGAAGGAAGAGGGAACATGCTACAGCTGAAGATTATGGCTCATAAAGGTCTGGCTCCAGAAGCATGTTAGCATTTGCCTCAGTTTTCTCTAGGGGAGATCAGGTAGGATAGGGACATGCACCAGGTGGTGAATGAGATAAAGGCCCGGAGAAGCAAAACATTCTTCAAGTCTTTCTGAGGTAAAACTCCAAAGAGCCAACTGCTCTTAATTTCTCTTTACAGAGAAAACTCGAGTTTCGTCTCTAACTACTGTAAAAAATGTCATGTGACATTTCAGGTTCATTAAGACCATGGATTAAATTTTATTTCCTGTTGTTGTAAAACTGAAGTTTAGCAAATAAAATATTTACATTTAAGAAAAGGGAAAGAAGCAGATCCAGGTAGCTGCAGACGTATTCATCTGCCCTCAATGGACTGCAAAGTAGAGCACATTTTGAATAAGAGAATAATTTAAGAACTGGAGTTAAATATTAAGTTTCATTAAACACAGCGTGTGTTTACTCAAAGGAGACTGATGTCCCAAACTAGCTCATTTAAAAACTGATTTTGTAGATGTGACTAATCTGGCACTAATCAAACTGTTATTTATTAAAGTATTTGTTGTGGGACTTGATGAGAGATCATTCATTCAAGCAGTAAAAAAGAAGGATTAATGCAAAAGTTAGTTCTAAAGTGGACAGGCAGTTTAAAGAGGACTGAAAATGAGCAGTGTTTTGAAGAAAAATAATGGGTTGCAGGAACTTCTTAAGTCTGCACCTGGGATGCATTTTTATTTGTGGTCATGGGATGAAAATAATAGTGTGTGAAGCTGGGAGTCATAGCTCAAAACATTGTTTACTGCAAAAGAGGAACCATACCTTTTTTTATATAGTTATATTAAGCCAAAGATTTATTGTTAGTATAATTTAAATCTTAATGGTCTAATCCAAGGATTGTTATTAGTGTGGATGTAATTATTGCAGAAAAATATTATATCCATTCCGGTGTTACAATAATGTTAACAACCATGCCATCACCACCACAGTTAAAATTGTTATACATACACTTAAACTCAACTACTTTTCCTGATCTTATGCTGATCCTTCCCCAGCTCTTCTTAGCCCTCAGGTTGGTGATTTCATTGTGTGGCTGGTAGAGATGGTTATGGTAACCTGTCATCATCTGGGGTCCTTGTCCAGGAGGATGTTCATGTTGCTGGTTTCTTTTTCCTTGCTCTAGGATCAACCTGGGGTTGTTTTTTTTATGTTTGCTAGCATGCTTTGATGCCTTTCCCTCTCTTCACTGCTCTGCAGTCTTGTTATAGCCAAACTCCTAGAGGTATCCTTTTAGGTATATTGGAAACTATTTCTGCTTTCTCTTTTTTACCTCTACATCCAGTTTTATCCAGGTCCATGTCTGAATTTTTTTATCTGACCTTGTGACAGCTGTTTATAGCAAGTGTTTGTGTCTCTGTTGTCAAGCCCTATCTCATATCTTCCATGTCTGTACTCCACTGTATCCTGTGTCTCCACTTCTCAAGGCCTTTGCAAACATACCAGCCCTGCATTTCTTTAGAAGATATTATCATAATGGAGTCATAAAACCTGTGTGGCTCCATACAGTGACAAAGGAAAGTAAATCAAATCAGCCACAGCTGGTTGGTCAATTAGAAGAAGTGCTGTTGCAGCTAAAGCAAATATGACAAAGCTGTGGACAGGCCATGGAATGCTCAGAAAGGGCAAACCTCGACAAGCCTTGGTCCAGAGCCCTGGCAAACTCACTACAAAGCCTGTGGCCCATCATTAGCAATGACAATACCTTCAGTGTTGCTTTACATGCAGCTTAACAGCATCATCAACTCAGCTGGTGTTTGGCATGTTATGCTGGAAGAGCTGGAGGGTATGGGCAGGTTGTTATAGTAATGTGGGAAGACCTGATCTTTCAGAGTGCTAGACTGCACTCATATGGGCTAATAATGAAATACTTGCTTCTGTAATCTGGGACCTTGCCAGTTGCTTTGGGAAGAACAGATGAAGGGAAGGGCTTGTGCATGAAAGTTATTAACAGCAAAAAAGCCACCTGTAAAAGGCATATGTGATCCTGGGATGTGTTGCATATGCCAGCTTCAGTCAGGCTAGGAAAAATAAACTCTTGCTCACCAACAGAGCTTCATCCAAAGTTGTCTGCTTTGTCCTGAATGCTTGTGTTCAGGAGAGACTTGTTCAGATTCAGGAGTACCTGGGTGTGAGTTAATGGTGTGAGTGCAGATTGAGTCACTCTGGCAAGCCTGACTTGCACTAGCAGAGATCCAGAGGTCTAAGAAGCACATGCCTGTGCTGCCTTGGGCTGCTCACTCGAGTGGGATTGTAAATTCAGGTTGGGGGTAGTGTGGGATTTAGAGTGGGAGGCTCAAGCTCTGCTCCAAAAGTCCTTTAAACTGCAGCCATGGAGTGAGTTCTGCCTGACTCCCTTTCTGAGGCTCAGCATGTAATTGAAATTATGGATGGTTGATGAAGTCATTAATTCTCTGATTGCCTGCCATTTTTTAATTTTCCTTTCATTTTTTGCTCCCAAGCAGAGATTGACTGTGAAATCAATTGTAGAAGTAATTCCTATGCCTTATTTTTGCTGCAAGAAGCTGCTTGCTATGGTGTATCTCCACTGGTCTTCAATTCTCCCTTCATTTTACACTTCATGCTTTTTTAACACTCTCTGGTTTAGTGTTCAACTATCATTAACCACTTCTCTCTCTTTCCTGTTTTGGTGCTCTTTATGTGATTACTCACTCTCTTTTCTTCATGTTGTTCCAACTTCCCATTTAAACTGTTCTAAACTCTCTTTCTCTCTCGTTACCTTTTCTCTCTTCTCAAGTTTCCTGTAGCAGCCCACACCTTCAAAAATGTCTTTTCTTTCTTTCACTTTGTCTTTCTGTGGTTGTACATACCCCTGCCATTTGTTTAAATGCTGCCACCTTGCTCTGTTTAGCGACTGTCATACAGGATTTTAGAGATGCTTTCTTCTCGTGACACATGATTTACTTGTTACTGTTGGTGTAGCCAGAGGGCTCATTATAAAAATCAAAATATTCAGGAGGAGTCCATTTTGTATATAGTGTAACTCTTTTTATTTCCTTGCTATTACCAGTTCTGGCAGTTCTTTAAATCAATGGTTGAACAGAAAAAAATATTAAAGAATCTAATAAAAAGGAAGAACTGTCACCTTTGAATTTCAAAAAAGTAAACCAAAAGAGACAGTTATTTTCAGTAGAGTATATTGTTTGCAGAGACAAGTCTGCTCTGGTGAGTTTTTATCCTAATCTGTCTTTTAACTGCCAACTAAAATATTTGCAAGAAAAACTGAAGACTGGACTCATATATTACATGGTAGATGGCATTTTCTGGACTTTTGAAAAAAAATACCTACTATTTTGTGAGTACTACATATGGGCTGCTTGTAATTTTGTGAGAGCACCCACCTTTGCTGTTTACCATGTGCAAAACAGTTAAATGGTTTTCTGTGGTCGTACTGGTTACATCATATTTGAGGTGTTGGTGTGAGGCAAGGTTTCCATTTGTACAACATGGCTTTTCACTTGTAGGTATAGGAAAGGCACTTCAGGAAGCAGCCTGGGTCTCTGCAGAGAGACAAAATATCTGTATCTCTGCAGGTTTAGTGTTTGCATTAGACATTTGGCAAGTGTTTTGGCTGTAGGGGAGTCTTGAGTCTTAGGAAAACATGCTATATTAAGGCTCTGTGGGGTTTTGTTTATAGGGCTTCTGGAATGTTTCAGACTCCAAAACCTAACTATTTCCCCCATCTGTTTTGCTGAAAAGAATGTCAGTCAGATTTAAATTTGAGTCCCTTTCAACCTAGTATGAGGCAGCTTCCCCAGTAACAGTTATCTGTGACTCCCAGTGACTGGAGAGCCTCTGGGGTGTGTGTGACCACATCCCAGGTCCCTGGGGTGGGCAGTCAGGATGTAGGAGGCAGCCCAAAACTGTGGCCATCTCTTGTGTTTGGTGGCATCCTGCAGAGTAAAACCACTAGTGCTGCCTTTGCTTCATTTTCTGACACCCGTCAGACAGTGACTTGAGATATGAAAGTTTTTCTATCTCCTGCTATATGTGCTTCCCTGAAATCAGTTAACTCTCTCCTTCAACAAAGGATTCTGGAACATTGAAGTTCTGGAAGAGGTGAAGTGAGAAGACAAATTATAGTGAACATGGGGTGTTAGGGGATGTGCAGTGTTACTGGTGGGGAAGCTCCCCCAAAGGAAAGGGACAAGGGACTGAGTGTGGAGTTTGATTTTTAAATAGTATGCCAACAGTGTTTGAATCATAGAATGGTTTGTATTGGAAAGGACCTTGAGGATCATTTAATTCCAATGCCCAGCCATGGGCAGGGACACCTTTTTACTAGACTAGTTGCTCAGCACTCCATCCAACCTAGTCTTGAACACTTCCAGGGTTGTGGCTTCCACAGCTTCCTTGGGTAGCCTGTTCCAGTGCCTCGCCACGGTCAAAGCAAATAATTTTTTCCCTAATATCTAATCTAATCCTACTCTCAATTTGAATTAATTCCTCTTTGTTCTGTCACTACATGCTCTTGTAAAAAGTCTCTCTTCATCTTTCTCGGGAGCTCCCTTCATGAAGGTCCTGGAAGGCTGCCATTAGGTTACCCCAAGCATTCACTTTTTCAGGCTGCACAGACACAATTCTCTCAGCCTTTCCTCATAAAAGAGGTGCTCATTTGATTATGGAAAAGCAATTTGAAGTAAGCTGAGCTAAAAGGCAGGTTGCATATGTAGTTTTTATTTGCTTATTTCGTGTATTTATGTATTTATCTATTTTATTTATTTTATTAGTTTTCTGTGAAACATGAGAGGCTCTGAGTGGAAACATGCAGCAGAAGAAAGGGAAAAAGAAACCCAAGCTCTCTGGCAACTCATGTGCTCTACTCTGGGCTCTGTTTGAGTTTGCTGGAAACAATGGTGATCCTTTCTTCTTCCTCATGGGAAACAGTACTTTCTTTTGAAGTAAATGAAACTGGTGCTAATGACAGCTCTTTCGGACATTTGAAGGCCAGACCTCTTGCAGTCTTCAAATGAACTTTATTTCAACACACCTATTAAGTTGTCTCATCTGACTTCTAGAATGATATTAAAGCCAGATACTTAAAAGTCTCCATGTTTGGGATTCCTCTCCTGTTTTCCATGTCAGTTATAATTATGTTGCATTTGAGCAAGAGGCTGCCAGCAGAGAATACTGAGGAGTGCCAAATTAAATTTCAAATACAGTTTGTTCTTTGTTCATGTTGAGAAATATTTCTCCTCCACGGTTGCTGTGCTCAGCAAAATGAGATCAGGCTGCCATTAAACTCTCAGTAAATATCAGTTTAGCTGAGTTTCAAAGACCATCTTAGTGGCACTGTTACACCTCCTCTGAAGGCTGGTGTAACATGAACGTCATGGGTCCTGGTTTGAAGAAAAACAAAACAAAAAATTGGAGAAACCTTCCTTTCGTCCAAGTAATCTCTAGCTCACTATCTTGGTATCTGGCTGCCTACTGGAAAGATGTTTCTAGTAAAGGGGGAGGTTGCTTATTTTTAACATATGTATTGAAGGCCCTGTGTTCCGATAAACAGTGCCAAAATGAGACAATGCAAATTATAGAAACAGGAAAGGGAAAGCTCAGAATGACTTTTGGTGACAGGTTAGTGACTGATGCTTCAATCCCAAGCACATGTATTTAATACCTTTTTGTATTTGAATATTTACTTCCCAAATCCAGATTTCGGGTTTATTCGCATGCTGTGGATAGCCTCTAGCAGTGTGTGCAAGTCCTATCTCTGTGCCTGCTTTGCATTTCAAACAATTAGCTTAATTTATGTTATGAAGAGACACTAATTGGAGGGGAAGGAAGAATGCCAATGACAATTAAGATAATGCATCACATATCGCCTATATAAGTTTTTGTGAAAGAAACTCTTTTCAGATGTCAGTTAAGCCTAATAAGAACTTCAGCCCTTGCAAGGTGGACAGTAGAGTATTCCCTACTTCATATAAATTGGTAAACTGAAAAATGAAGTGTATGTTTTACTTACTTTTATACAACCAGAGGTCAGAAAATAAGAGGGGAGTTCCAGACCTGTCAGGATCCTTGATTCTCTAGCAGGTTTCCAGAAGACAAGCAATAATTACAGAACTTCCCATGGCAAAACTCCTCCAGTAACATCAGTGATGTAGATCAGGGAATAGGTACACAGGCTGGAAAATAGTTAAAAATCTCCGTATTCTCTCCAGAGTGGAGATAATTGCCCATTCTGGCAATAGCTAATTATGTTTGACCTGCTTGTGTCTTGTGGTCCTGAAGCAGAGCTTCCCAAAAATGCTTTAGTTGGAGTCCCACTTTCTGCAGGCTCACTAACCATTTCTTTTTCCCTCTCTGTCATTGTTCTGCAGAATGCAACAGCAACAACAGCAACGTCGAATGCTCACTGCTGCCCTCCTGGCACTCATTTTCCTTTTGGCAGCCGTGAGTACCGCTGAGGCTGGCAAGAAAGAGAAACCAGGTAAGGTCCAGTCTCATTCAGAGTTAATCCCCAAGATAGATTGCATGTGTGTGAGAATGTCAGATGCTTCTGGTTTTGTCATGGAATCAGGTCATTTGTTAACCTTTTGACATCTGGGTAGGATTTTTGGCTGTGACATGTTGCTCTGTGTTTAACAGGGAAACAGACAGGGGTTTCCTGTCAAGTGGCAGCTTGACAGCCCCAGAGACTGGAGTCCTTGGTTTATCACACAGTGGATATTGCAGAGCAGCTTAAAATGTGCTCCCTGAATAGTTTCATGCTTGACTTAGGGGGAGCCACACAGGAGTGATGAAAGAGCAGTTATGTCACTTGCTCAGTGTAATATATGACAGTGCTACACTGCTGCTGTGTAATGTGGAAATCCTCTGACAAAGAATTGTACTAACTTGCTGTTGCACAGACAGCCAGACATCCATCCAGTACTTGCTTTCTGTCAGTGATGAACTGAGACCTCATTACAGGAGAAACTGGCCCGGGGTGGAAAATTCATATCTGTCAAACTCAGTTTTGACATTTTTAAAAGAATGGGGGTTTTTTGTGTTTTTCTTAAGGTCTTATTATTTTCAGGCAACGTATACATCAGATAATATGAACTGTGAGTCTGTCAGAATTAGTGTTCCCAGTAAAAAAAAGGAACTTTTTAACCATTTTGGCCTTGTGGAAATACAAGAAAATGCTACCATAAACATGCAAGACCTAGAAGAAAAATAATTTTATATATTTACAGTTGCTTGTGATGTTTTAGGGGCCTAAGTAATTATTGTTGTGAATCCTTGGGTTTAATAATACTGCTATCTTTTCTCATAAGACTTGGGTTTAAAGATCTAAATAAAGTCATGATCTTTACTTTTTTCCCTGAGCAGCAACCCACCTGAATTAACAGCACATCGAGTACACTTCTCAATGTAGCTCCTTTGCCTTTGAAGTTTTGTTCATATTCTGATATAAAATGTGACTTGGTATAGCAAATCAAAATTTTGCATCCCACAGCTGTTTCCTGGAGGTGCTCAAATCCTCTGATGCACAATTTCAGCACATACATTTCTCATTGTTTAGAATGAATGTTTAGAATGAATGTTTAGAAAGTGCTTCAGCTGGAGCTGTGGATATTTGCATGCCACCAGCTACTGGGGACAGAAGAGTGTCCTTTCTGAGTGAGAGCCCTCCTGCCTGTTTTGGTCAGTGATCCCTGTGGGTTTTTAGATTTCTGAAGATGAGAGTCCACTTGAGAATATCTGAATGGACTAGTACACATGGCAGTGGGACTGAGTTTGAATGGTCATCCTGCTTTGGACTCAAAGGGGCTGACCTGGCTCTGCAGAATTGTGAAGAGGATGTCAGACCTTTTGCTTTTAAGGCCACTGTGCTACAAATATCTTCCTTACTCACTCTTCCAGGTGACTTTGGTTAAGTTTTGGCAACTTCTCCGTAGGCTTTGGGTACTGACCTACCTCTCTTCCTTGGTTCCTTGTCTTCACCCAGAGAAAAAGGCCAAGAAGTCTGACTGTGGGGAATGGCAGTGGAGTGTCTGCGTGCCCACCAGTGGTGACTGCGGCCTGGGGACACGTGAGGGCACTCGCACCGGAGCTGAGTGCAAACAAACCACCAAGACTCAGAAGTGTAAGATTCCCTGCAACTGGAAGAAGCAATTTGGAGGTCAGCAGCGCTCTCTTAAGGGATTTGTTTCGGTTTTTATTTTGGGTGTGGAGCAGGAAGCCAGTTTTTTCTCAGCAGATGTCTCGGTGAAGGCGTTAGTCCTGTATTCCAGGTTTGTCAGAGCTAGAGTGTGCAGGGTGTCAGAAGGCAGCTCAGAGCTCCTCTGCAGAGAGTCCCTATAACCTGCCTGTGGTAAACTCTGCCCTCCTGCATGCTGAAATCTGCTCCCTGTGCTGTTCAGCCCTGTTTGGGGCAGCAGTGCAAGCTCACAGCTGTGAACCTCTGCCATGGCTATCCCAGAGTGAGATGTGGGGGGTGGGGGGCTGGCTGCCCCTGTGTGCAGTGAAAGGAGTGAGTGAACCAGTGTATTTCATTTTTAACATGCAGTTCAGAAGGTTTGTAGTTCAGGAAGATATGTCAGATCTGTCCTGGACAAGATGTCTGTCCAGAACTCAAATTTGATTATTCTTGCAAACTTGGCTTTTTTTCTACTAAACAGCTTGCATGATTTTGAAATTATTGTGACCTTACCAACGCAATCAGTGCTGCAGTTTCAGACTTGAGGAGTTTATGGGTGCACATAGATTCTAGAAAATGTTCAAGCTTTATTTGGTAACCTCTGGCATCACACAAATGGAGAAACCACCATATGGAATGTAAATGACATTTCAAACTGCTATTTCTTTCTTTTGTTGCTGTTGCTGTTCATATTCATAGCTGAATGGATTTGTCTTTACATGCCAAAAAATGCAATATCCATGCAAAAGCAAGAGGAGTAAATTTTAAAGCACTGGGCGGGGGAGACTGCAAATAATCTTTAAAGCTTTCTTGGGATTCTTTTCTTCAGTTGCACATCTTTTTATCTGTAAGCACCAACTGCCTGTGATATCCTATATTGTTGTGGATTGTACATTGATGAAGGACTTTTGACAATAATTTTAGAAGGTTAAATATGATTTATTAAAATGATTTTATAATCATAAGTATTTGGGCTATAATGTGCTTAGGTACAGAGTTTAGATGCTTCTTTTTTACTGTTTTGTACAAGAATTTCTAGAATGTTTGCAATATTAGAAGTTTTTTACTTCCTGTCTCCCACTTTCAGGAGACAGGCAGAGCAATTTAATGGTCTTGAAGAACAACACACTAGATATTTTGTTTATAGAAAACCCATACAGAGTAAAAAGACAGCAAGAGGATGTTCCCTCATGGGAAAATTTATCTGCAGGCCTACACACAGAGAAGCTTATAATATGTTCTAGCAACAATCCTATGAGACTCACAACATTTTTGTTTTCGCACTCAATCACCGTGTTTTAAATTTTGCCTTTTTTTTTTGTTTGTTTTTGCCTTGCTGCAGCGGAGTGCAAATACCAGTTCCAGGCCTGGGGAGAATGTGACTTGAACACGGCCTTGAAGACTCGGACTGGGAACCTAAAGAGAGCCCTTCACAACGCTGACTGCCAGAAGACTGTCACAATCTCAAAGCCCTGTGGGAAGCTTACCAAGCCCAAACCTCAAGGTAAATTCCATTTGCTGAAAGCTGCGTGGTAGTTCGTCTAAATCACTGGGTTGGTGATGTCCTGCCTGCTTCAGTGGGAGCTCAGTTGTGCAGGATATTGCACTTTCATGGCCTTTCCTCAGCTCTGCACTGCTCCTATCTGTCAGTGCTCAGGCAGGGAATATTCCTGAGCTGGATACTCAAGGCTGTCTCACACTTGAAGAGTAAGCTGAAGATTAGAGCTCCAATTTTAACTTTTGCCCACCTGTGCTATTACCAGTTTGCTTACACAACTAGACTTCCAGAGTAAAGATTTCTTTTCACAATTCACTTGATGGGAATGGAATAATAATAATAACATGAAAAAAATATCCCTTGATAAAGATATCTTTTAAATAGGTTTTGTTTGGTATTGAATAATGACTAGTTGAAAAAAGGACTGCTTTCCTTCTGGGCAAGTAGCACTGAAAGGATAGTCTTCTCACTGCACACTGAAATATGAAAATATTGTGCACCCTTGGGGCTGTTTATTCTTTATTCAAACATAGCAGGAAGAATAGTACAGAATGTATATAAACACACTTAAATAAGTGTGACTGACAGTATAATTCCTGGTACACAGAAAGACATATGCCCTGCATTTGTGTTTCCAGGTGGCCCTTAGTAAAACTTATTTTCTTTCTAATTGTTAAAGTACTTTTAATGTACTCTTTTGTTGGAATAACAGGTGTTGTGTGAATAGGATGATTTATAGTGGGAACTAAAACCGTGAGATCTTGTTTGAGATACAAAAGTAATGTGTTTTAAGTAGATTATAAAAGCTATGCTACCCTGACATTTGTTTACTTAAAACCAGCAGGGTTTGACATGTTCCAGGCTCTGAATACTTGGATAACAATATAAATAAATGTGATTAGGTGTGACAGGTGCACCTGGGACAAGCAATTTTCAAATTGTGGGCTGTGGTGCACCATTGATGGGAGGAGTACCTGCAGGTGGCCTGCTCTGCTTGAGCAACCAGAGAAGTTGCACTTTGTGTGTGTGTGCATGCATCTATCCATGTGACTGGTTTTCCTTGCACACCATCCATGGAGTTATCAGACCAGTCTAGAACCTGTGCAGACAGTGACAGGTGTGGAGCAGCGAAGTTGCAGCTAGATTTTCAGAGACCACCTGAGTTGGTTGAGCTGGTGACAATAAACATCATTTAGGGATTGAAGTTTGGATTGGATGGGAATGCAGGAAGGGCTTTGAGATGTGTGATTTTATTGTTTAGCAGTTGGGGGGGCAGGACTTTTTTTTTTTGTGTTTTCAGGGTTTGGGTTGTTTTGATGGGGTTTTTTTGTTTTTTGATTTTTTGGTGTGGGTTTTTGTTTTATTTTTTCCACTAAGTTTCCATGGCTAAGTAGCCTTTGGGAGTTTACTGAATGAGGCTTCCTATTGTGCTGCCAGAAGGGCTCTGCCCCTCGAGCCTCTGCCTTGTCCTGCTTCCACTGAGTCATATATCTGTGTTCTGTCAGTGGCTGTCAGAACAGGGGGAGAGGAGGACAAAGCAGAGCATGGATGGAGCATTGTTTTGTGAGAGCAGTGCTCTTGGGTGGCACAGACTCATTTTCAAGTTACAATTTTAAAGGCAGAGCTTGAGAAATTGCTGGATTGGAGTCAGCTTTAACTGATCCTAGAGTCTAGGAGTGAGTTATAGCTGAAACTGAAAATTGGATTGGGGCTGACTGCAGCAACCAGTTATGGGGTTTGACTTAATTACGAAACCCGGCTTTATTTGATTTGAAGGAACACAAAAAGAGAAATAGGTACAAACGTGGGTTTTTAATCATAATAACTGTGGCAGTTCTGCTCTCCTGATCTGCATTAGGTGGCATCTTCCTGCATGCCACCTGCTCACTCATCTGCTGTTGGCATTGGTAGGAGCAGCAGTCACACACACACAGCCTGCCTGGGCTCAGAGCTAGGTCCATATTGCAGATCTGTGGGTATAGCTACACGTGAGCTACTCTGGACAGAGTGTTGGCACCAGGAGGAGGAACTCCAGGAAGAAATTAGGTCAAGCAGATTAGTACTGTGTGGAAAGTTTTGCCCCAGTGAACTTTATTTCTGAGTTAAAAATCAGAGTGCTGGCACGTTGGCTGGAGTGAGAGTATTTCTTTTCTTCCTGAGGTGAAGGAAATTACAGGTTGGAGGTTATTGCCGTGGTCCATTCATTAACAAAGGACTTTTGACAATAATATCAGAAGGCTAAATATGATTTATTAAAATGACTCCATAGTTCAGAGGATTTGGGCTATTATCTGCCCAGCCAGGAGCATCTGAAGCTCCTGCTCAAGCTCCGTCCAAGGAATGCTGGCATAGCTTACACAATCAGAGATAACAACTTTTCACCTCACAGGCTGAGGGGAAGAGACCCTCCATCTCCCATTATCAGGAGACAGGCAGAGAAATCCAAAATGTCCTTGAACACACATCAGAAATTTTGTTTACAGAAACTTGTACAGAGTAAAAGACAGTAAAAAGAATGCTTTCCCATGGGAAGATTTTTTCAGGCTTGCATACAGAGAAACTTATAATATGTTCTTGCAACAGGAGGTAAGTCCAAAACCACAACTAAGATAAAGGCAAAGATTTAGACTGCATTCAATCTGTAGCTAGAACCTTAATGAATTTTTCCTTCTTTGGAAATGAGAAGAACTGGATTATGGCCTGAGCACTTCAAATGGTCTACATTAGTATGTTAGGCTCCTTTTTCACCCCAAACTTTGCATCAGTGCCTCAAGACTGTAACAAAAAAAGCCCATGATGCATTATTTGGAAGCAGCAGGTCATTTTCTGAAGTGTGTACTGATATCCAGCTAGACCTGTGAATGCTGATCGAGGGCTGTCCATTCCTACTAGGATTGCCTGGCCAAGCAGAGCAGGGGCTTTCTGGCATTTGGGTGCTCTGGCAGCACGGCAGTCACACGGGGGCTTAGCAGTTCAGGAATCTGTTTTGCTGTGGGTTGTTGCCTTCCTGGCTGGTCTTTGCACCAATGAATGCATCTCTGACAGCAGCAGGCTGAGAGTACCAAAGGCAGATGTGCACTGACTAAGAATATTGCACTGAAAAATACTGGTATACTCAGAAAAAAGTGTTGTTTTCGTGATTTTCCTGACTAACCCCCTTTTCAGTGAGGTGAAAATTTTTATTCTATTAAGTTGTATTTGTAACCTCTCCATTATATCAGTTTTCCTTTTGCTATCATACTGTAAATGAGGTCAGTAAAAGCTCCTATTTAGCTTCTCCAATCAATAGTACCTTTATATATATCATCTTTTAATTTTGTCACTTGCCATCTTTTAAAGCTCCTGACTTAAGAATTTCTTTGTATAAGAATTTATCCACAATAAGAATACTCACTACTGGACTTAGCTAAATTCCTTCTATTATTGCAGAAGAGTTTTTGTTATGAAGAAACTGGATTGTAAACAGTATTCCAACCATGTCCTCTACACATCTGTGTTGAAAGAAGAAAATATCATTGTAATACTACCTTAATTGTTCATTAGACCAAATAAATTAGCTAAATATAATTTTAATTTTGATCATTGCTTGTGTGGGGAGTATCTGAGATATTCAAAATTCTCCCTGATTTAAAAAAAAAAAATAATGTAATTATTTAAGAACCCCAGGAATTGTGTGGGTAAGACAGGTTATCTTGTCTAGGCCTGACCAAGGAAGCACTGTTGTGCATCAAATTTCACTTGACACAATTCCTTCATGGGATATGGTGTCTGTAGTTCCTCCTCACCTTCTCTGTTCTTTGAGAAAAATGCCAATTGATCGCTCTTAAGTGTAGATGCTGCTCTCCTGTTGCTTTTCCACCTTTCCAGCCCATCAACATATGGCAGCTTTGCTGATAGGATGAGTCTCCCTCCTCTCACTTAACCATTTCAAAAATGACTGATGTTCATAGCAGTTGGATCTGTTCTTAACAGAAAGGAAAATCATACCTGAAAAAAAAAAATTTTATAATTTTACAGATTTGTTGATAAAATAGAGTCTGGTTTTCCAGAACTTCAATGATCTCTGACAAAACTTGTGCTAAGTTAAAGCAGGAAATGCTCATAAACTTTGGGACTCAATTCCTTCTTCATAAACTGGTGACCTAAGTGTTTTTATGGATTTCTTTTATAGTTAGTAAGCATTCACAGAAAAGCCTAAAACCTTTTTGATGCACTCTCCATTATTTTGGAATAATGGAGAAAATAAATATTTTCTTCTTATCATCTGGTCTGTGTAAGTACTTTTTACTTCTAAGCAGCTGTCTTATGGATTACAACTTTATTTAAGGATGAGAGCAGATGATGAACCAGGAATTTTAATTTTACCTGGCTTCCTGACAAGCTCTTTTCTCCATAGCTTTGCTCACATGTTCTCAGACTGGAAGACAGTAGCTTGGTTCTGGGCTGCTGGGTTAAAATGTAGGTAACACAGGATGAAAAACATCCTTTTTTCTAGAATACTGTGCATTTAGACAGACAGATTGTCAGCAATGTGGTAGTGATGTCCCAGGCACCAGGGTTTGTTGTGTATTTCGTACACAGATGAGGTCATGAGAAAGCCTGTCACAAAGTCTGGAAAGGATGAAAGGATCATTTTTATCACAAAATCCCAGTGGAGGCAGGCACCTCTCCTCTAGCACACACAATTCCATATTCTAATCAGTGTCTGCAAGGCTGGTGGTGTTGAAGGTCTCCCTAAAGTGTCCTGACAGATGTGACAGACTCAGGCACTTCTGTGGAGTGGCTGCTCTAATGGCCAGTGTGCACTGAGGAGCACAAAATGCCTCCAACATCCTCCCTCTGGTCTACTTCATACCCACCCAAACCTGGTTGATGCCTGCTCAGGTTCCAGCCAGCCAGAAAGCAGAAGAATGGAGTATTGTCAGGATTCAGGAAACATTTTGCTTTAACTGCTAAGAGAGGAGGAATTTATTTTCATTGAGCTGGGTTGCCTGATGGGCTTTGTTGCCTGATGGGCTTTATTTCTTCTTACACTCTTTCCATCACTCTCATTATTTTTCTGTCTCTCCCCATAACTGTTGTAGTTCCAGATATTTATTCTTCTGATTAAGATAAACTTAAATAGAATAAGCAGTTTGCCTGCCCTTTCTGCAATCTACCCTTCTTTTTTTTTGAATTATGCTCCTTTCTGATAACTTTTTCACCTGGCTGTATTTAGTTCTTTTTAATAAATCTCCCTTCTCAACTCTTTATCAATTTACAGTATATCATATCTATGAGTTACTTTGTCATGGCTCAGCTCAGTCCTTGCCACCCAGGAAAAATATGTGCTGAGGTTGGCAAACATTAACACTGCTCACACCACTGTTGTCTTTAGTAATTGGGGTGCCAACCAAAGATCACACCCTCCAACATGCAGTGTTTGGAAAGATTTCTCACATGAAGGCACGACCTGAGCTGCTAATGGCTGTAATCTCTTCTGTATAATTCAGATCAGGTTTAGCATTTGAGAGCATAGCAAGGTGTCAGTACAGGTCCCTGTGTTTGGCACGGTGTGCATGCTACTGCATGGAGGAAATGACTGCACTCAGTATTTTTAATCATTTCATATAATTTGAAGAGTTTTCCTTCAACTTCTTCAACTCCTTGAAGAGTTGAGTGAAGTATAAATAATCTGCCCTACCTTGTTTCTTTTATCTGTATATCTTTACAGGCACTAATTAGCTAATCCTGCTATCACTCCTTGGAGCTCAGGAAGTCTAAGTAGAAGAAAAGTAGTAATTAAAAGTCAGAAAGGCTAAATGATTTCCCAGACTGACTAAGTATCAGTGACAGGTCCAGGCATGTAGCTAGTAGCTGCTGCTCCCTTTTTATCATGCAAATAAAATTATCAGAATGTGACAATTGACTTCAAGGTGAGTGTCTGAACTGCAGTCTTTAATCAGGGTCTTTGGTTTTATGTCAGTAATCCCAGTGGACTCCCATGAGTGTTAAACACCATTTTCCCTTGGGTCTGCTTAGGAAGCTTCTTGTCAAATCACAGAGATGGACTTTTGTCAACGAGCAGGTGTATCCCTGTCTTTACTTTGGTGGCAGGAACAGAAAACAGCCTGTGGTTTTTGAGCACTCCAGTGGCAGATTCCTGCCTGTTGGGAGAACATCTTACTTGCAGTGTGCTGCCAGAGCAGACTGACCAGCTTTGGCAGGATGGCTTGACAGCTGGTTGTTGGCTGACAGTGGTGTATGAGTGACTTGCTCTCCTGAGCTATTTGTTCCTCAGACAAACTGGGTGCTGCACTGATGAAATTGGACCACTTCGTTTTGCATGTCGGACAAGTTGCTTTTTCTGGGGTGCCCTCCCTCAACTTTGTGTTTGTGCAACAGCACAGAGCAGCTGGAGGGGACACAGAGTGAGAGGAAATGACTTGTTAGGGCTGTGGTTTTCTATTGTTTGAAAGATGCTGGTGTCTCCTGTTTTGGCTTGGCAGTCATGCTGTATCTCCCTCCGTAGGTTTTAGAATTCCCCAGCTTCAATGTCACTCATTAGTCGTGCAGGCATGCAGCTAGTGTAATAATTAGTATTACAGGAGGCAGAATAATAGAATCTGCTCAAACTAATTAGTTATAAAAATGAGGGATTTTCTTATATTAGGAAACAGCTGTGACAGTTAAAGAAAAACCTGGAGGGTAAAATTGGGAGGCTTTTCTCTTGTTCTAAAGGGCAAGACAGGTTTACTGAAGAGTGGCCCCTGGCACTGACCAGGAGCCTGTAGTGAAATACAGTGATCTGTGGGACAGGACACTGGAAGTGCTTTTCCAGTGGGAAGAGCATAGCTGGCTGTTATTATTGTTGCTATCATCATGATTATTTGTATTGCATGAGTGCCCAGAGGCCCCAGCCGAAAAAGGGTGCCATTGTACTGAGCACTGCATAAACATTGTGAGAAGCAGTTTTGCCATGAATAATTTATGCCTCTTGGTGCTGGGAAATGTGAAAACCAAGAGAAGAAACAGTGGTCCAGAGGGGTGAGACTGGGCACTAAATGCTTGTTTGTGTTTCCCAGTGCTAGTCTGAGGACAAGGCTTGTGTTTCAAGGTGAAGTAAAACTCACTGGAAACTTTAGGCTCTGAGACATGACTCTGTCATTTGGGTCCTTGCTGCCATGACAGGAGGAAATATGGTGTTCCTCAATTTCAGTGGGACTGAGAATAAGCTATATAAGAAAAACAAAACACAATGGTGCTTACAGTGTGGACCAGCCTCAAGCAGCTTATAAGCTGTCAGTGCAGCCCATAACTAATAAAGTTTGGATGTCTTTTAATGGTTGGTTTTCTGCTTCCATTTCCCTATGTTTCTTGGAGGCTTTGTGCTGTAGTTTCCCCTGAGATTGCTTTTGTACCTTTGAGAAATTTTACTGTTTGGATAAATAATTTGAATGCCTTGTCAGATCATAGCATAATATCAATCTGATTGACACAACCCTAATTCCAGGGAGAAGGGAATACGTGTAGGAGAGAGAGAGAGAGAAGAAATATTTTCTTAACTAAATATTTTTCAATTCTTGTTCTGCAACTTTTATGGGTGTTTTTGAAAAGAAAAACACTGGGATGTTTCATGGAAGCCTAAACCTCCATGTTTTTCTGACACCCTGGTTTGAATTTCAGATTATTTTTTCTTTTTCTATGCTGCCCCAAAAGATGAAGAACTGGATTTGATGAATTCTCATTTAACACTCTTGTACCTGTAGGGGTTTCTTTTAGGGTTTAATGCAGACCTTTGTGGGTAAAAGCTTAAATAGCCTTGTGTGTGTCAATCCTGTTACGTGCTCATGGCCTCACTTTCCTGGCTTCTGAGAGCAGCCCAGCCTCCTTGGCATTAGTTAGTGCTCTTGAGCCATGAAAATGCCTTAAGCTGTGGGATTTGCTGTGATAAAAGGTGTGCCATCAGCAAATGTTCACCCTCATTACTGTTCCCAGCAGTGACACAGAGAGAAAGCCCTGTTCCTTGCCTTCTGTCCTTTTCCTTTTCTATTTCTTCACTTTCCTTTCAAGCTCTCTTCCCCCCCGCCCTCCTTCTTTATCCCTCCATCTCATTTTCCACATGGCCCTCCTCTCTCTCTCTTTCTTTCTATCTATGCTTACTGCAAAGCTTTTTCAGGTGACTCTGCAGAGTGGGGAGCACTGATCAAAGCCAACCCTGTGTCCTGTGCCCCGAGGGTAGAGCTCATCTGGGGCAGATGCAGAAAGCACAGCTGAGAAGGGCATGTGCCTGGTTTTCAGGAGCTAACTGAATAAAATAGGCTCTCTATTCACTTTGTACCACAAATAATTTTCTGCTCGATAACATTTTATATCTTATATATATATAATATATATGTATGTACATACTTACATAAAATACAGATGTCAGTTTGACACATGTGATCTATTTGCTGTCTAGGTATATACTAAAGTCCCAATGGATTATTAAAGCTTTCTGATTCCAGCAGTCTCCTGCAGACATGTGAATGCAGCAAGTGAATCCTTAGTGTATCAGCCTGTGCCTGCACCTGTCTTGCTGGCATTAAGAGGAACCTTGTGTACAGCACAGACAGGGAGGGGGCTAAAGAGCCAGCTGGGACTGTGTCCCTCTTGTGCTGAGCACAGAATGTGATGAAGAACAGTGAGAAAGTCCTTGCCCTACAGAAGCAGCAGTGCAAATTAACCCAAGGAGGATGAGAAGCCAACTGGAAGAGCAAAGTGAACTGCTTCTGAAAGTGTTAGCCAGACCCCTATAGCAGACTCCAGTTGCAAAACAGCCTTGGTTTGAAAAGTTTATCCATTGCAATCTTCTGAATACTTACTCTTAAGATCTAACCTCTTAAGGGCTGACATAGAAGTAAAGAAAATGAGATGAGACTTTCATGTTCTTTGCCTTCAGGCTATTAGGCCATCTAGCAAAGTCAGAAATTGCTTGTGTCTTTGTGGTCTTTTGAGTGCCTGTGCATAGGCAGTTTTGAAACTTTTTCTCTCAAATATTTGAAGGAAGAAAATCATCAAAGGGAAACCTTTCTGATGAAAATCCTTGGTTTCAGCAAATTATCTCTTAAATAAAAGCTCCCTGTAATTCCTGACTAATTCAAGTTGGGATGTCAAAGGAAAGGGTTTAAAGATCTTACATCAGTATGTCAGATTCAAGAAGTGGCTTCTGACTGTGTAAGATCATTTCAGGTTTTTGTGGCTCATTTTAGAACAAATTGAATTATTTTCCCCCTACATTTATTTCTTCTTGCAATTCCAATGAGAAAGAAAAATTATTGACCCATTTCCTGCGAGTGGTGACTTGGTTCCATTCCTCTGTCAGATATGTTGATTTTCGTTACAAATGTAAATCTGGCTAAATTCCCCATTCCTAACACACTTTGCAGCATGACTTTCTGACTTAAATGGGGCAGCTGCAGCCTTTAGGTCTAAATCAAGTTGGTCTTATGTTCAACTGGGAACAAATTAAAGTCTGTCCAAAACAAAACTTCAGCAAAGTGAGAAGCAGAACAAAACCTGATGGAGAGGAGTGAGCACAAGTGTGAACAAATTGAGGAACACAGATAACTAAAGAAAGCTGGTAAGGAGCACAGGCTAAAATGCAAGGGGTGCCATCAATTGTAATCTCTTAATGAAGTAAAAGTTACATCAGGGTCATTGATTGATTGGAGAGGTGCCTTCTGCTGCTGTGTTTCTCAAAGAGGCTTTTCAGAAGAATTCCTTGGGGAGCAAATTTGCTATCATAATATAGTTTTTCTTTCTTAAACCATTTGGAATACATAAATGCTATATATAGTACAGGGATAAAAGGAAGAAAAGAATTTAGATAGCCATGAAAAGTTCTCTTCCTCTACAAGAAAAATAAATACCATGTTTAAAGGGTTTTCAGAAATCCAGGTATTTGTTTTTACAGTCATGGAAGTCACAAGATAATACAGTTTCTGTTCCTAGACAGAAGTGTGAATCTCTTTAAGGTGAGATTTTTTTTTGCCAAGGTATCAAATCCTTGATTATACCAAAGTTAAGACTTCTCCATTCCACAGGGACTGGTATTTCATCCCCAAAATTCAGAAGCTCCCTGTACCCAATGGCACCATTGCCCTTTACTACCACAGAGACCTGGTGCCTTGGGAAATTTGCTCCAATTGTGAGGTAGAGAGGCCTTTCTAAAACATGCCTTCCTCTGAGCCTAGTAAGACTGAGTGAGTGCTAGATCCTGGGAAAATTCCTAAATATCTGATGTGGAATTTTTTTTACTCTAACCTTCCCTCAGCACAGCTTTCACTATTTTGAATGATTTATATTGCTTTTGGGGATGCTGCTTGACTTTTGTGCACAGAAGTTCAGCAGTGCCACGAGTGAATTGTTACCTTCTTTTCAACAAATGAAAATAAAGAACTGCAAATCTTGGCTTACAAATCTTGACTTCCATTAAAATGTAATTACCTCCCTTTTGTGCCTTATACATTAAGAGTGGCTTCAAATGGTGTGTGGCTCCTGCTCAACTGAATTACTTTCATTTGCTGCTTGCATAGTAAGAATGAGGTTCTGGAATAAAGATGACTGTTTAAAGAGGACTGCTGCAATTCCAAATTGCATAGAGAAAGTTCTGCTAATCAAATTAACTTGTTTACTTGCTAAGACCCTGACTGGAATTTTTTGTTTCTGGTCATCTTGGGCCCACAGAAAGTGGGTCCAGTGCTAATCTGTGACCAGTTTTTAATCCTGTGAATAATTCTAAGTCTTGCAACAACTCTTAGGGTTATTCTGGTGATGAGGGATGAGATAATCCTGTGCCTGTGCATTGCCACAATTTGCTCCTGCAGGGCTGTTTGGTTTTGATCTTGCTGGAAGTGCACTGGTTCCAGGGGGAGCAGAGTGGCTGTGCAATGCCTGGTTGTGTCACGTTGCAGGGACTACCAGGCATTTGGAATTTGCTCTTTGATTTGCACCCTGGGCCAGGATACTTAGCCTAGCTGTGCAGGTCCCTGAACTGACCAAAATCTTCTCTTTTGAAATCCAGGATTATCATCCTGCTTTTTGCTTTGCTCCTGCCTCTCTGGGCCCTGAATTCCACCATAGGTAGCTCATAAAGATACCGCCAGCTGGTGTCTGGCACAAGTGGGCCACCTAACTTGAAAGCAAATAGGGCAGTGAGTAGATTCAGATTCAAATTCTGTGTGGGCTGGTGTGAACCTGAGCTTCATCTGGTTAAGTGTTTTTACCATAGTGTCTCTCTATATTTTTGGTAGCACTTGTCTGCAGCAAACACATTCCCTGAAGGCAAAGGACAGCTGGTGCACAGCTCTGTGGCTCTGCCTGTGGAAATTCTGCACTCAGTGGGGTGGGTGAGGTGAAGGAGGCTGCTGTAAGCCCAAAGCTCCTGAAAATGGCAGGGTTCTGCTCAGAACAGTCGCTGCTCACTGGGCAGCTTTTCCTGCTTGCCTCTGGCTCAGTGGTGATTTGCAGTGCCAGTGAGATGTGGAATCAGCTTTGTGGCTTCTCCATCAGAAAGGCTGTCTCAGTGGGGTCTGCTTAGTGGGGCACTGTAATTTCTGATGGGACCACATTAAGATGCCTGGTAGGAAATGGATGAACTGAAGGTCTTAACGTCTAATCTGTGCTAACCTGAATTGAATTTTGATCATTTTCATGTACGGAACAGGAAACTGAAGGGGAGTGTTGGACACAGTGTACCTAGGGGATCTTCCCCTCAGTTAACTGGCAGATGGCTACAGCTGATGCTGGAGTTTGGGACTGATGAGCTGGCAGATAACTGGCATTGCGCTCTCAACTCATCAGCCTTTTGAGCATGGGGACCCTTTCAGTCATTCCTGGGTCATTCTGGGGAGGGTGATGTGATTCCCAGTGTGGCTGTGACCCTACAGCATGTCATAAAAGTGGGAATCGTAGTGTAGGGTGAACAGAGGTGAGGACAATAAAAGTCTGAATGACACAAATGCAAAGAGTATGTAGAGAGATGAAAAAACATGAGCAAAGAGCATCTTAAAGCAACTTTATACATTGTTAGCCATGGACATACCATAGCCTGATCATAATGAAAACAGGTATAGTGTAGCTGTGAACAGACTTGTGCATGAGCATACGAACATCAACATTTTCATGGGTCAGCACACGGGTATTGGTGTCTGTGGTGGGAATTTTAAGAGAGCTTAAGCTCTTTAAGCTGGGAAATATTTGGGCAGATTCCTTTTATTCTTTTTTTTTTTTTAATACTCCCACAGTTGTGTGTATGCATGTCATTTCAGGGAGCAAATATGCTGTGCATCAATCCAGATTACCTGTCTGAAAGGTGAGGCTGTGGTGGTGTGGGTACTTTTAATGAGGGAGGAATTCCATCTGGCACAGGACAGTTTTACTCTGCTGAGGCCCAAAGCAGAGTCACTTGTCTTTGTAGGTAGATGGGTTTGGCAGTTTGGATGATGTGCAAATTAGCACAAGGCAGACAAAGGGGAAGAATTGAGAAGGGAAGAGACTTGGACCCACAGGCATTAAGTGCAAATGGATAAACAATAGGTTGTCTGGTACCTCAGGTGGAGTGAGGATGGGGACCTGGTGCATTCACATGACTCCAGACCAAAGTCTTCTCCTGGTGCTGGCCTCCTTCCTACCATGGGCTGCACAAACTCTTCAGCAGGATCCTCCTGCCTCCATTTACGTGTCTCCTTTGCTCTTAGTAAATGTGGTTGAAGTCTGCATAGTGCCCTGCTGCTTGTGCTGGGTCTAAATAAATTTTGCAGATTCCAGTGCTGGTCTGATTGATAAAATGGCACTGTTTCTTTCAGAGAAAGTGGTGTTGTGTGGGGAATAAAAAGTGTGAGGGAGAGTGCAATCAATGCAGAATCCAGGAGGGTCAGTCTAATAGAGAGGCAAAATTAGAGGAAGTGGAGGATGTAGGTAAAAGAGGTTGAGGAGGGATACAGGAAATTTGCTGCAGGGGGGAAAGCTGTAGCTGAAAGCAAATTAGATACTAACTCAATGGAAGATTACTTTTTCTAATGACAGGTTATGAAAGAGTGTCAGATTTTGTGAATAGCTGCAGACTACAGACATTCAGACACACATGCAAGGACACACACACATGCAAAAGCAGGGCGGGGGGAAATAATTTTTCAAATTAAAAAAATTACTACGTTTAAATTATCCTTTTGAAATGAAATTATTATTATTCCTTTGAAATTTAAGCCAAGTTTTTAAGGGAGAGAGATTTTAGAGCAGGCTATATGACTAAACAAGTATTTTATATTGCTTTGACTAAAGGATTATTGGAAATGATTTTTGATTTGTTATAACAGGTGAAGGAAAAAATGTTGGTTTGAAACACTAGGAAAGAGGAAAAACAACCATCAGAGAAATGTGGTAGCCTAAACTTGCCTTCTTCTGGAGGTAGCTGGCCCTATCCATACCTGAAAGAAGTTGGTGTTTAATGAAAACAAGCTGTTTTTACCACAGCTGATGATTCCCAGACTGACTTTGTTATGTAAATGAGTCAGAGGGAGAAGAATCATATTCACAAATAACAGTTCACCTTAAGGGCTGAGTGCTTTTCTTCTCATTCAAGGTGATAGTTGTTATTTAACCAGAGGTGGTGTTCATGGCAACAAGATTGGCAGAGTTCAGGAAGTGCTTGGACAGCCCTCTCAGGCAGCATGGTGGGATTATTTTGGGTGGTCCTGTGCAGGGCCAGGAGTTGGACTCAGTGATCCTTCTGGATCCCTTCTAACTCAGTGTATTCTATGATTCTGTGATAGTTTTGCTTGGTTTGGTTAATGAAATCTGGGTTAAGGCAAACCGGGGTCTGCTTGCTGGCTGTTTTGGTTCTAGGAAAGATGCTCCACAGAAGCTCTGCTTCCATCTCTCTGTGGTACCTGTTGTGGTGTTTTGTGCTGGTTTCAATAGAGATTTACTCATATTCCCAGTGTAATTTCCCCCATTACAAGGTGACATGTGACACAAGGGTACCTAATCCTCTTAATTAGTTTTAATTTCGGAGGTCCCTCTGTGAATTTCCTTTACCTGTCGAATACCACGCTACCCTAGAGTACAGTGAAAGTTACCACAGGTGGCAGTACAATACACAAATTTTTACTTGTACCTTCCCATTCTTCGCTTGTTTACCCCAAATTAATTAGAGAAGCAGGTGCTCCTTAGTCCTTTGCTGATGCCATCAGTCCCAGCTGGCTGGACAGGCCCTGCTCCCATGACCCCGGGCCAAGCTCCTGAGCGCACATAGGTGTCTGTCCCAGGGGAATGGGGAAGGCTTGGCAGTGGAGGAGCTGGAGGAACAAGAGAGCTTTCTCCCCATGCTCTGGAGCTGCTTGCACATTCAGAGAAAGCCAAAGACTCACAATGTGACAGAAAGGAAGCAGGGGAAGGGGATATGTGTGGGTTGTGTGTCCAGCGCTTTCTTCCAGCTCTCCACTGAGCCGTGACCCGGTTTCTCCAGGAGATGCCTGCTGTTTTCTTATTTTCCAGGCAAGTTCCTGAGACAATGCTTTGCATGCCAAACAGGGTCAGCCCCTGAGATAGGGAGGGTTCTGAACAGAACATGCAACTCCCTCTCCATCTTCTCTACTGCCTCGGCCTTTCCTGTTATTTTTCTTCTTTTCCTTCTCTTGTCCCTTTCTTTGTTCAAAATGAGGAAGCAATTCTTGTGTGCACGGAGAGAAAAACAGGGGAACTTCCACGGGTGTTAAATGAAATTTATTGCAGTGCCTGCTAGACACTAATTTTTTATTGTTTTTGTTATATCTTGACAGAATCCAAGAAGAAGAAAAAGGAAGGCAAGAAACAAGAGAAGATGCTGGATTAATGGAGTCAACTTGGGCAATGTGAGAAAGGGACATCAGCCAACATGATCAGTTAACAGTTTCATTTATACCTAGGCATTTTATCCTAAAATTATTTATAGCTTAATGGTACCATAGAAGGAAAAAAGCAAACGCAGAAAAAAAAAAATCCTTTTTTTTTTTATTACTTTAGTATTTTTAATGTATAACCCTAACAACAATTTTTAGAGGCCTGTAATAAAGGACTCCAAACTCATTTAGAAAATTATGTCTATTGTATATTGAACAATGTAGAGGTTTTTAAATTTTTTTTTCTTCTCAAATCTTGCCATAGGTCTCAATCTGGTAATTAGTCCATGCAAGCAGAACCTGAGCCTGTGTGGAGCTCTGCTGAAGCCAGTGATACCCTGTGTGAACACAGCACTCTGGCTGAATGCATTTATATTTAATATTGGGACCTTATACCTGAAAAATTGAGGCCTGTTTCTTAATATCTGATTACATCTGCATAACTGTATGAAATTGTTTGTTTAAGGAAAGGATGGGGGCATTTTGTTGAGTATTTACAAGTGTGGGATTTTCTTGGATGTGTGCTTAATGTTCATTCCAAAATGTCACCACCTGCAGGTAAAAGACAGTAACACTCCTTTCCTTAACCATGTTTTGAATGTTGGCAGTAAATCTAAAATCTTTAAACAACTGGACATAAAAGAGTCCTAACTTTCATTATTTTCTAGCAATGATTTTTCAAAGTGGAATGATGACAAAACTTTCCACATTTCAGCATATCAGTGTTGGTGGATGGTAGTGTCCTCCATTTCACCTGTCAAAGCTGAAAAATGCTGTATTTTATTTGTTCATTTTAACAGAAGGGGGAAGATCCTTTTCGTAAAAGATCTAGTTGAAGTTGTTGTGATTCTGCCTAACCCAGCTCCCTTTTGTATCAGTGGCAATATTCCTGTTGATCTTAATTATAGCTGGTTAAAACAGTATGTCTGGTGGGAAATAAAAGGACAAATCTGTCTGGAAACCACCAGAGGTAGTTCATATTTTTGACCAAAAAAGGGACAATTTATGGGACCCGAAACCAATAGAAATGAAAAAAATTTTTGGTTTATCTTTTAGTTAAAACAGAAGCAAAATATAAAACTACTATCTTTTGCTTTCTTTCCATTTTTATATAAGAAAAGAACCTTGGGAAAAGCTCAGTCAACATAAAATTAGTTGTGATTTTTTAAATATAGTCGGCAGGGCAAAAATAAAAGAAAAATTACAACCAGCTGTTTTTCAGTTTGTTCAGTTTTAACTAATTTAAATGTTTCTGAATCCTGAGGGAAGTCACAAAGTAGAAAAAAGATCTGACAAATGGCTGGTCTGTCTCAAAGTAAAGGGTTGTTTAACAAGCTGGCAACAAACAGTCAAAATTTTTAGAGGAAACATAAGGGATTTCAGTGCCCAAATTAAGTTCAAAATCATTGCTTTGGAAGTCTAAATCTTAGAATTCAACAGCAAGAAATAAGCTTTGCCACTTGTGTAGGCTGCAGGCTTGCCTGCTGGTCAACAGGAATGGTCTCCCTTGTACTCCTGCCTGGTACCCACTGACTTCAGTGAAGCTGCAGCAGGCTGTGTTCATCTGAGTAAATCACATTTCTCTCTTGGGATTAGCTTGTAGACAAGNAAAAAAAAAAAAAATTGTAACAGTTGCAGAGCTTGCCCTCTTTTTTCTCACGGGGAGGGTATGGCTGATCTGGACTCACGGTGAGGCAAGTCCTTCTGTTCCCAAACACTCCTGAAGCCTGCTAGCCAAGCCTGCACATAGCTTGAGGTAGACTAGCCTCACAATTATTTCCCAGACTCCTTGGGTGTGTTTTGCAGTCTGTATTGATGTCCTTGTTATTTTGACTGTGCTGTTGGACATACCCGAGTCTGTGGTGTAGTTAAAAATGTCCTCCACACATGGTGGATGTGCAATGACCAAATCTAAAATCATAAAGGCTCATATTTAGGTGGTTCAGGGTGCTATTTGGTTTGTTCATGGTCTAATCAGGTCTACCTGTGCTTGTGCCTCAGACTTAAACTAATGGTTTGGTAGGTCTGGTTGAAAGCAAAGGGAGAAGGAAACTTTTTTTCACTCACCAAAGGTTTGTCTGTATACATGCTGCATCAGTTCACTTGAAGTGGTTCAGCTTTGAGTGCAAACGCTGTTGCACCATTGTCTCACACTGGTTAATCTAGTCCATGTTTCATAGGGAGCTGGCAGGAACTGGGAATGATGCTGAGACCAACACTTTGGTTGTCCTTTAGCAAACCTTAGATGTGACTTCTTATTTCCTCCTCTGTGAGTATAAAGAAAATAAATTCCCCTGTGTTTCCTCTGATGCTTTATGGTCCTTTCGTTTAACTGCCCATCTGGCTTGTTAAAGGAACATTCCTAATAGCTTTTGAAGGAAGCCAGTCAAGTTCCTTCTTGGAGAGAGTTTACAGAAAACAAGGAAGCAAAACAAAAAGTATCATGTTAGGACCAGAAGAAAATTCAGCAGAGGGTGTGAAATAGGAGAACATTTCTTATGTACGACTCAGCCACATATGTTCGGACCTATATTGGCATCTTATTGTTGACAGCAATTGGAGTAATAGTTTATAAACTTAAAATGAAGAAAATTTCCAATAAGCCAGAAGAAAACATTCTGTGCAAAGTCCAGCTATGCAGGAGGTGATAAAGTAATTTATGACAGAACACAGAGGAAGATTGAAGACGTCAGTCAGGTCAGCTCTAACAGGAGTCTCCTGGTACCTAAAAGGAGCCCTTGTTTAACTAGTGACGTTATCCAGAAACCAAAAGGCAAGATTCTGAACAAAACCTCTTCCCACCCATCTTGGTCAGTTTCTACTTCAGTCATTTTGAAACTTCTCCTTATTTGCTTTCTAATCTTCTACCCTCCCTGCTTTGGGGGGGGCAAGCTTGTCTGACAGTGCTGTGGGAGCAGCTACTTCAGATGAAAAACGTGTTTACCCTCTTGGTGCTATCCTGTTACAATGAAAAATGACTCAGCATAGATGTGTTGCTTACCTAGTTTAACAGACAGAAATTTGTTTCGTGAACCTCCCTCTCGAGGAGTGGTTTACATCTTCATTTGCTGCAGCTGTAATGGAGGATGGGGAGGTGATAAAAATCCCCCAAATGACAGCCTTTTTCTGAGCACTCAAATCTCTTAGAAAAGAGATGGGTGAGTTGCTGAACATCAGCTAAGGATGAATCTGCGTCCAGACTCTGGATTCCAGTGAGTTTAAACCTGAATATATTTGGGTATATCTCCCTTCCCTTTCTCTAACTAAGCTGAGTCAATGCTTCTTTCAGTTAGGCCTGTCTGTATCTTGATTTAAAACAGTATTTGAGGATTGGGACATTTTCTGACTTAGACATGTCTTCTGACAGAAATGCCCATAGTGAATGAGAGTCACTGCTTGTCAGCCTGGCCTATTTAACAGTCTGTTAAGTGCAGCAAAACTTCTGGGCAAGGCTCCAGGAAGGGAAAATGTTTGTTGTACATGCAGGTAGATACTAAATTGTAATTTACTGATTTTCATCTTCTAATTCCATAATGACATTCTGGGCTGAACTGCTTTTCAAAGGAGAAGAGTTAGAAGAAATGAAAGAATAACAATTCTAAAATGTATAAACTGGAAGCTTTGAAGAGTTGGTCAAGAAGAGACAGATAAGAAGTCAGGAGCATTTTATACAAATTTCTATTGCATGCTCCTTATGTGCAGAAGGCAGAACTACTGGTTGGCACATTTGTTTTTATGCTTTCCCTGATTTGTGCCTTAATGAAAACTAATCAAATGTAAAGTGTTGCAGAGAAGTAAAGTCCCACTCCAGCCTCAAAATAAAGTGTTCAAGTGGAGACAAAGTCAAAAGGAGACAAGAGTGTACAGGCTAATGTCAATGTTGAAGGTGGGACAACAACCTGATTTTCCTTTAAGTCTAGAATTTCAAGTCTGATTTTCCTTCTAGTCAAAACTGCAGCAACATTAACAATGTAAACTCACCACTCTTCTAAGGCTATATATTGGTGAGGTGGACACCATTTTGATATCACACAGCAGTTTTTCATGTCTCCCAAATCCTACTAAGGGGAAGCAGTATGTCGGGGGGGGGTGTGGGGGTAGGTGTCTTGTATTCAATCCATTTTAATTCTCTAGGACAGCACTTCTCTGAAGCTGAGGCTGAGTTCTCTTCTCGGATTATACCTGTTAGAGTACCATTAGAGACAGATTATACCTGTTGCCTGCCTTCCCAAACTTATCCATAATTTTGATTGCATTTATAGATGTTCTGTCACTTCTGCTAAGGCACTCTACTTCTCAGTTAAACTTCTGTGGATGTTGGTGATCTTTCCTCATCCTTGAGACTATATTCTCCATTTCTTCCTGGATTGTTGCAAAACAGCCCCAGGAAGCCCATACCATCAAGTTCCTCCAACTGTGTCCTTCTGAAATGAAAAGACGCAGTAGCAACTTGTTAATGACAATGAACAAGGAAGTATGATAATGAGCAAAGAGAGTCCCTGGATTTGCTGGGAGGATGGATTGCTGGTAAAACTTCCCTCATAATTCGACCTTGTCAAAGCTTCCCAGGGGACAGAAATGATCAAATGATCATCTCAAAAATTATAGACATTGATGCAGGAGTGTCTGCCTTCAAACAAAAAACCGCAGAAAACAGAAAATCACGTTAACTAGATAAATAGTGGCAAGCAGCTGCATCCTTTACCACTGTCCTCTTTTGTCATCAAATTATTGTGGTGCATAGAGTTTCAGGGATAGTGAAAGACTTGCCTGAGCAGGTGTAGAGCATGGAGAGAGCCTATTCCACTTATGGGTGTTTGCATTTGGAGAAGGTGTAGCTAGTCTTGTTCATATCAGCATCAAACTTTGCTTTTGGACCAAAACTAAACAATGCTGAAGTGGAATAATTTCCCTAATGGCCACTTTCTGCCACTCTTCACAAATGGCCATCTGTTTTGTGGCCTCATCACTCTGAACTGAGCAAGAATCTGGGAAAGCATGATAATTCTACTATCTTCAACTATTATTATCTCATTGGTGGGGTTGTACATTCCTTTAGCCCTTTCTGCAGTTTGCCATTTAAATATGCAGTGTCTTAGAGTCCCAGATAAGAACTCTCTATCTCCTAGCCTTTAAACGATTTGGCTTTGAGTGAGTTCTGTATGTAAAAGCTGTACCTACAGATTTGACTCCTTTCTTAAAAAATCCATGATAACAAAGCCCGCAGCAAAACTGAAAACATGTCCAATAAACTGCATTTATTGATGAGCTAAAACCAGAGGCCCACAAGTATTCCCATTGCAGAAGGTCATTGAAAGTTTAAGACTGTACAAAACCTTTAACCCTGAATTCAGTGATAGAAAGCTAGGAAAATGGGTAGCCTCTGCAGGGCTGTCTTACCCACAGCCACTTTCATTCAATTAATTTTGCTGTTTGAACTCCCTAGCTCTAATCTACCTGGCAACAGGACATTATTTAACTTTCCTCACTAGATCATTCATTCCACTCCCCATATTATAATTAGGTAGTTCATCTAGACTTTTACAGTTGAAGGAAATGGCTGTGATAGTCCAGAGTAGGTTGTGGTTGCTGAAGTGGCCTTGAAGCAGAGACAGGCTGCAGCTTGGAGCTAGAATCCACCTAATGCAGATGTCAGCATCAGACACAGCAGCTCTCTAGATACACACACGTGCATACTGCATATATATATATATCTACATATACATTCATACATGGGGAGCAAAACTCTAGAAAGGTGCATGTATACCTCCAAATGTGAATCACAACCAGTGCTGCCACTGTGGTTGAAATGAAGGAGCTTTTTGTCCTGTGCTGTTGCTTAAGGGAGGATACACAAGTAGGATGAAGAGCTAGGTTTATTCCCACTTGCCAGCACTTCAGTTTAGGGATAGCTGTGTCCAAGGGAAATGCAAAACACATGCCAATGTAATGGCCAAAAGGACTTACTATCACAGTGATGTTCTCTTCTGTCACACACAAGTACATGCAAGGGCTTTGTTCAAAGCTTCAAAGTGGACAAACTGCTTCAGTTAGGTGTGAACATAGAAAACGCAGGCAGGAAAAGTCTTTTTCTCTGCCAATAAAAAGTGAGGAAAATGGGTAAAATAAGATGGAAGAATAAAAGTAAGAGAGAAAACATATTAATTCTTGTAGTTTGAGTAGTAAACCGAAAGGAGAAATGAAAGTCAAAATAACAAAGCCTGAATATCATGTTCAATGGATTTCTAATTCTGTATATATCTATTAAACCAGTGCTATATGATATCTTCTTATGGGTTACTTTCTTTTCCTGTTCCTTTTCCTTTTTTTTTCCAGTTTGTATATTGATTTTGTAAGCTAGCAGTGTGTTACCTTTTCCATTTTTTAAAACCTGTATGAAAGCCATATATCCATATCGTAGAATGAAAGCATTAATCCTGTAACATCCCTTGATGTTTCCCTTAGCTCTGTGGGATTTTGGGGGGCTCTAGCGAATGTATATGTTTACCAATTGTATCAGCATAATTTACTTGCTCTTAGTGGCGATGAAGAATTAAATAAACTAATACACAGACACGTGGTGTCCTCATTTGGTTGTGGGAACTGTTTCTGGAGTTTCTTAAATGAATTCTAAGTATATAATGGTATCTCTTTATTATACTAATTTTCGTTGGCTGTAGGTGTTGCTTGTCACACAAACAGATTTGTAAATTCGGAAAAGGTTTTAGTCTAGACCTCTTTTGTAGAAAGAGGTCTGCCAGAAAGTGAATCTAGCAGGAGACATTTCTTTGGTTTGTACCCACTAAAGCCTGTCTGTCCCAATTTCCTGGCACTTTTCAGTTCTTCTAAGCAGCTTGTTTTAGTGTACAGTTACTTCAACCTGTGTGATATTGACACAATGATGGATTACAGATGAAGAGTTGGATTTTTTTAAAAATTACACTATCAGGTAAGCAGTGGTAAGCCCTTATTCCCAGCCTTGTCATGCTCAGCTGTTTTACTTTAACAGTGACTTTAATGTGTGTGTGTTTGGTGAGAGGTGATTAAGACTCAAGAGTAGAACAAAGAAGCTACATTCCAATTTCTCTGAGTTTTTTTCTTTGTCCAACTACTAGTTAAAATCTTAGAATAATTAATTAATTACTCCATCAAAACCATTCCATCAGTCACTGCCAAAAGAGGGAGATGCTTCACATTTTTTACAAGATGAGGAGATTGATATAGGCTTCTAAAAATGTTCGGAAGAAAATTAAGTATTGTCAGGTAAAACTGACAGTACATTCTTCAAACCAGTAATGGACTCAGAAACCTAAATCCTGTCCCTGGAAAGGAGACCAAGTACTCACTATTGTTTAATTACAAAAGAAAAATGTTAATTCCTTTTTAATATGCTGTTTTAATATGCAGTTAGTTACATTTTTAGCTTATGGAGTAGTGTGAGAGTTTAAGATGCTCTTGTACTTCCATGTGAGGTATCTGATCCTGTCAGTAAGTGTGAGATGCTGGAGGAGTGTGTCAGGTTAGCTTCCCTAAGCTCCATCATGCTGGAGACACAGTTCTGGACTTCTCATGTCCTTCCCCCCTCTGTCCTCAGGTGCTGGCTGAGCTATAAACGTGGAACAGAGCTTTTACACCCCTTCTTCTCAGCTGGGTTGCTTTCCTGGAACAGGGTCTTAGGAGGCCACCTCTGTCATTACATGGCCTCTTTTTTGTTTGTTATGTATGGAGTAGATGAACGGAGAGCACTTCATGCAGAGGAGACCCAAGTCCTGCTACCACTTTGTGCTCCAAATTTTTGGGAATGGTTCATTAGGTGGGTCTGGATGGAAGGAGGACCACCAGAGGTGAGTGGGGTGAGATGTCTGCAGGCAAGTATCTGCTAGCAGCACAAAGCCACTTGGAGACCTTTGAGACCCCAGAGCTCATCTGGTGCACTGCTACAGCTGGAGTTCAAAGCCTGTTTGCACTTCATCGTCCCTCTGGCCTTGCACAGGACAGACTTGTAATTAATACTGAAATGTGTGATAGTTGCTCTTGCACAGACACACTCACTTCATCCCTTGCCTTGTAGATGATGCAGCAGCACCTGATTTTCACTGAGGACAGAGAAATTGCAAAATGAACTCCCCATGTTCAGGGTGAAATCTTCTCACAAAGTAGCAATCCAGGTTTTTGTCCATTATTATCTTTTATGGTGATATGGGAAGTTGCCTACATGAGATTCTCTCTGTTTTTCTTAGTTAGCTGGTACTAATTGTCTCCAGCGAAACCCAAATGGAAAAAAAAACCCCTGTAATCTTGTAGTAAGACACAATTCTGTTATAAAATCTTCACTGGGAGCATTTCTGAAGAAAGATTATTACATTTGTGGTCAAATGAGATTTGACATTAAATATAAATATGCATACACACAGAGAGTATCTTTTACAGAAAAATATCTCCATCCTTACTGGATACCCTGAGTTACAGAAGGCTTTGTTGCTACACAATCATCACTGAAATTACTGTCCCCATTGGCAAAGAATGTTTTTTGTTTGTGTTTATTTAGTCTCTGCTTTCTTAGTTAATACTTTTCATTTACTGCTTTACACCATTTCTACCACAGGAACAAAAGATGAAACCTTGGATCTGAAAATCAGTAACAATTTTTTTGTTCTGTTCAGTACATAAAGCCTTGCAAACCAAAACCCACCAAAAAAATCTGTCTTAAAAAGATTGTTTTCAATTAATTAACAGCTATTTAGGAGTTCTTATTACTGGTGTTTATTACTGGAATTTCTGGAGGCAGAGTAAGAGAAAAGTGTTTTATGTTGGCAATGGAGGAAAAGCAAAGATCTTTCCATAATGATAATTAACTTGCATACTCTTGCATTTTGAGATACCGATTTTTTTTCCTCCCGAAATGCAGTTTAAAAAACCCTACTGTTCCTATTAAAAGTGCACCTATATAATTATATTCTGCACCTATATAATTACGTGGGGGCTTTCTGGCTGAAAGCTTTTTTATTACATCGATTTTTAAAATTTTTCATTACTCCTTACAATTCACTAGAGATGCTCATGGGCTCTAGATGTTGAGCCTTGGCCAAGTGCAGTGGGTGCTGCTTCAGGGTGCACAGTGGGGCCCAGTAGGATGAGGTGGCTGTCTGGGCATGTGCTCTGTACAATAGGAATCTCCAGCTGGAAGGGTGAACCAGCTTCCAATTTCTCCTCAAAAGCATTTATGGTGGAGGTAGTAGTCAAAGAGATGTAACACAAGGCCATATTATCCATATTGTCATTTTCCCCTTCCTTTCTTTCCATTTCTTCATTGCTTGCTCGCTTTCTTCCTTCCACTTTCTCCTTGGGCTTAGGACTCACGCTGCTGACCTGGAATTCAGGGTTTAAGTGATTACCTGGGAAGAAACGTGTCCATGATGTCTGCAATTACATGGAGTCACTGCTGTAAATTGTCTCTAAAACTTCTGTGGGGCTAGAAGGTATGGGAAGAAATTCTGGGGAGTAGTGATTTTGAAAAGTGGGAATAGAATCCCTGGTGTAAAGATCAACACAGCAAAAAACTGGGTACGTGCATTAGAAAAAGACACAAGGAAGGACACAGACTGGGGCACTGAAGAAACTTGTCCCAAATATAGGTTTGCCTGGGTGGTTGCTGGAACTGGCTGCAGGGTAAGCCAAGTATATCTGACATATAAAAATATATGGGTCATATATATATATATATATATATATACACAGACACACACATACTTAGTATATCTGACAAGATACACTGAAAAAGATTCTTGTTGAATTCACAACCTGATTTTGGATATATTCCAAATGTGAACTGGCCCATTTCCAGCATGGAAAAATGTGTTGAGACTCATGATACAATGCGCAAAGATCCTAAAATATGTAATATCTCAGTCCTGTAACAATTTACATGAGTGCTGTGCACGTGGTCCTACTGACTCAACAGGACACTTCCCAGTGCCAAAAGGGGTGGCAAGACAAGGTCTCCATTTATCCTTAGCTGGGAATGAAGTGCCACGTTTGTTCTCTGTGCTGCTGTCCTCCTTTGCTGACAGGGGTCCATCACACCCCCTGTACAACTGAGTGTCTCAGAGACAAAACATACCCTCCCTCTGATAAACACTGTTGTGTAAGTAGCTGAATTTGAACTGGGTTATCACAACTGCTACTTGGTGTCTTATCAGGAAAGCTCCCTAAATAAGCTACTGCTCTGTCTGCTCACGTGCAAAGAAAACAAGACCAGTCAGTTTTCTTTCAGTGCAGGGTGCCCTGCAACCTTTCACATAAGGGTCACAATAAACTGGTACAACAGAGTAAGAAAAAGGCAATGGAAAAAGCAGCCACGTTCCTACTTTGTAGCATTTATGCTACAGGTCTCTAGAGACTTCATCAAGGGAGATGAAAACCAGTCTAATCTTAAATCCAGAAATATACTTCACTGGCTGTTGTTATTAGCATCACTTACAACAACGATGTAACAGCCATTATTGTGATTTATGCTGTCCTTTAGTGATACACTCTCAGTTAACACCTTTGATTCAGAGGCTTTCATGCAGTTTGGCAGTGCTAAGCACTCACCACCCCTGTGTGTGGGGTCGGAGGTTAATCTCAGGGGCTGTCCTTAAGCTCCCTCTGTAGTCAATGAATGGAGCATGACAAATCCATTCAAAAGGTGATTCAGGCTAGAGGTCTGGTTTAGCAAATCTCAAAGGTGTCACAAAGGGCCTCTCTCCTTGCTAGATGCTGAGGGAGCTTAGGGAAATGAAGAGTATGAGGCTGACTGGAGTTTTGCTTGGTAGTTTGCCCTTCCAATAAGGTTGCAAGCTGCTAAACTGGAAGGCAGCACTTCAAAAGTGTTTTGGAATTTAAAAACTAAAGTGTCTTAACAGCTCTGAATACAGGAACCTAAATATGTAAAAGGCAAGTGGATTACAGCCATGTATTGTGGCAGTGAGTGCATTTATCTGAGGTCCCAGTGCAGAACTACCCTGCCAGATGGAAGGGCTGCCCACACAGCCCAGCTGAGAGGGACCAGAGGGTGGGAGAGAGGTGACAGTGGGGAGCTCACTGCCTCCTCCTTGGCCATGAGGTATTGAGGAGAAGGGAGACAAAGTCCCTGCTTGTGTTTCCTTTGCCCCAGCTGAGGGAGAGAGGCCGAGCCCGTGTCCCTGCCCAGCTCTGGGTGTGTCACTCTAGCATGCAACACAAAACGGAGACACACAGCTGAGTGAAGGCAAAGAAGAAGAAACTTTATTTTGGTTTTCACATTATATAAAGTTTAGAGAACGACCATTGATTAGAAGGTGAAGTTACATCTTCTCTAACTACACTAGTCAATGACAAAGTCCATCAAACCTTTCTCCTCCCAGGAGAAAGAATGAAAAACAAAAAGACAGTTAGAAAAACATGTGCATGATTACAAAAACAGTGTTTTTGCACGTTACAAAAACAGAGAAACTCCATCACAAAAATGAAAACATCGGAAAACTGAAAAATGAGAGTGACACGGGCTCTTTGTGTCCCACAGCAGGTGCAAGGGGCGCTCCTGTCCCCGGGTGAATCGCGCCTGGGCGCGGATGCCCCGCTGCTTTCGTGGCTCCTTTCATGGGAACCAGGGCGCAGCCGCATTTCTCAGCAGCAGGTCAGGGATTCCTGGAAACAAGCGAGCACAGGAAGGGGCCGTGGAGTGAGAATGGGGATGGTTTGGGAATAGCTCTGCAGGACCACTCCTTATCTCGCTTTTCCCGCTGACAGATTTAGGGCTTCATCCCACAAGGCGATCAGCATCTCCTGAGAGGCCTCAGACTGGTACCTTAACTGCTTTTCTCCGTGAAAAGCTCATCTGGCCACCTTTTAAATTCTTCAGCTGAAAGGGGCTACATAAATCTAAACACAATTATCCTGGCACCCACAGGCCCCTCTTCTGCACACCCAGCTCCTCACTTGCTCCCTGTTTGAGGCGGGTGAGCTGTGGCCAGCCCGATGCTCTTCCCCCTGCTCCCATATCAGCAGCTGCACTGACAGGAGCTCCCAGCCAAATGCCTGGCGTGTGGGAGCCTCTGCCAGGACAAAAATCACATATTTAGCTCTGTGCCAGTGCCAGCTGGGAGGTGTGAACGCCAAAGAAAGCAGGCCTGGGGCTGCAGCTGGCTGGCCATGCTATTGATCCAGAGGGTCAGCCAGTGCCAGAGAGCTTTGGAAAAACAGAATTAAGCACAGAGAGCCAGAGAATCACTGAGGTTAGAAGAGACCTTTTATAGAATCATTGAGGTTAGAAAAGACCTTTTATATCATCAAATCCAACCATTTAATCTGGAAATGCCACATCCACGAGTTAGAGCAGTTGGGGTGCTGAATTTGCCTTGCTTTTAATACTTAGAGTAGGTTTATAAAAAAGAGGGTGACTTTTTACACAGGCAGGTAGTGATTGGTCAAGTGGGAATGATTTTAAACTAACAGAAGCTGCCTTTAGACATGCAGAGACCCTCTGTACATGTCTATGGAAAAAGAAACAATTGTGTGTATAAAAATCTGATTTTGTGTATTGCCAACCAGCATGTAATTTAGGAACTACTAAACTGACATTCCTACAAGTCACAACTTTCTATTCACGAGAAAGTCTTTGACACTGAACCACAGCCATGCTGTGGGAACAGAGTTGGACAATTCATGGATGTGATTGGTCAATTCCAGTCATTCCACCCCAATGACAAAAAGGGATAGCCACTATCTACCCCAGAAAGTCAGCTTGAACTATGTGAGGAAAGGACAAAATGAGGAATTATGAATAAACACAGGATAAGAAAGGTAACAGATTCACAGTGAAGTGCACAAGGAATATGAGCCACAAGTAAACTGAACTTTTAAGCTTTGTTTATAGTTTGGAGGAGGTTTTGCCTGGCAAGTCGGAGAGATGACAGGATAAGTTTTCTTCCTACGTGTATCTAGTGCTTGCAGTGCACACCCTGGCCTCTTGCCAGGGAAAGAGAAGGTTTTTTTTCATAGTCTGCCAGGTAGGCCTGCAAAACAGCACTCACAGAAACAGGCAGACTACTGCTCAGACAACAGCTCTGCATCGAGAGGCTTCAAAGCCAGGAGAATGGATTGCAGGTACCTTTTGGCTTGGAATGAGAGGCTGAAATAAACTCTCTTGCTTAGCATCATTCATCGCTGTAAACACCCAGCAAGATGTGAACATGCCACGCTCATATCTTGCCAAGAGCTTGGGGACTTCAGCTCACCTCTGTGGTGAGAGACCTCTGCTTAGGCTCTCTGCTCTCTGTCAAAGCACATTATGCCCCTTCAAGCTGCTTGCTTTCTAATCGTCACCTCATTAGAAGGGCTGGCTCCAAAACACACATTTAACAGTCATGGGATGGAGCTAAAGGCTTTTCTCCATCATTAGCTTTCTATGTGTGAATTCTTTTAATTAGAACCTCCATACTCCTTTTTCAATTGCTTGAATGTTGGAAATATTTAGAAAGAAATCTCAACTTCTTTTCTATACGACTGAAAGGAAACATAGTGAAGGAAGAGTTAGCACTAGCTGCTTTGCAAAAAAGCTGGTCTGGAAGAGCCCTGAGCCCTGTTTCAGATAGATATCTTCCTGCCAGGCCCTCTGGGAAATGCCTGGGTTTGACCTGATCCTGAATACTCTTTACCCAACTGCAGCATCCCAGGGGCAGGATGCTCTCCAAGAAGCATCATGTTTACAAGCACCATTTGGAACAGCTTTTATCTCCATTTCTCCCCAAGAGTGGGCTGTAAAGAAATGAGGTGGGATGGTGAAGAGAAACACAGTTGATGTTTTCAGCCTGCTTTATTTCTTTATCTACTGTTTGTGTTAATGATGCCCTGCAGAGTTAATTTTCTGTCTGTCCCAGGTAAAGAATGCATTGAAGATGACCATTTTACACTATGTTTATGCCAGTCATACTTTTTTAATGTACATACATAGATTTCAATATATAGCCTATATCTAAATATATTTTTACATGGCTTATATGTGAATTCCGTGGGTTCTCTGTTAGAAACTCAGTGTATGCTTAAGTTGTGGAACTATTTCTATTCAGGTTGCCATCATAGTTAAAAATCTAAACAGGTTCAAATAGTGATTGGACAAATTAATAGGAAAAATACCCAAAAACTTTCTGGACTGATAAATACAAAGCTGCTGTCTGTAATTTAAGAAACCTCCAAGAGGTAGCTGTTAAGTTGGAAGTACAAATTAATTAGGAGTTAGGAAGTTGCCTTCCTTGCCCTGAATTTGCTCTTCCCCCTGATGCCTTTGGTCACTGTATTGACAACTCCTAAGGCTGGGATGATGCTTGACTTCTAAAACTTCCACACAGCACCAGCCCCAACAGGCAAAACAAGGCAAAAAATAGCAGATAAACCAAAAGTGTTGTGGGACAAAAACCAGAAAAAAGATAAAGGCATGAGGCCAGAAAACATTCTGGCCATGTAGAGGCAGCCCACAGAGCTTGCTGGGCTTCAGCACCTGCCTGGTTGTTTGCCTTGGTTTCTTTTGTAATGTTTCCAATGCTTAACTGTAAGACATCGAGCCTCGTACTGCAACATTTATTAAACAACATCTCCTTCTGTTTCCCTGCCACAGCAATCTGGTGTCAGTGAGCACAGTGGAACAGGGCTCAAGGAGAGCAAAGAGAGCAGAGAGCCCCAAGGGACCAGCACTCAGAGGCATTCCAGGGAGCCTGGCAGTGTGTCCTGCTGCTGCACACCATGAAGGTGAGGGCTGCTGCCATCCTTTCATGTCTTCTGCCCTCCTCTGCTCTGGGCCCCTGTCACAGAACTGAGCAAAGCCTGAAATGTCATGTATCAGTTCTATGTTAGTGCTTTTAAGCTGTCATATTTTTCCTATATTCACTAGTATTTTTTAAACGAGCAAATAATTCTCACACATTTTTGGTTTTTTTTTGGTCCCACTCTTCTATAAGTCTGTTGTTCCTGAACAGCTCCTACATGCTGTTCTACATGGGTGCTTTCATTACTGGAAATTAATTGCAAGCATTTTCCTGCAGGGATTTGTTTTGTGCCTTCTTGGTGGCTTTTCAGCTATACACTTGCAGTATGGCATGAACTAAGCCTCTGTCCCTAAGTGAGTCTGTGAAACTATTAGAATTGCCTTGCTGGCAGAAATTATAACATTTTCAGATTCAAAAATTGACATAGATAAGCTATTCTGACTTTTTTTTTTTTTTTTTTTGTCAGCAAACTGTACTGCTGGGTTCTTTCCAGAGAGCTAACAGGAAAAGGGCATCTGTGCATTCAGAGGGAGCCCACTTATAATCTGAATTACTATTAGTGGAAGACATTTTACACTTGATTCAATGAGAGTTTTTTGGTTTTATCTGAGACTCCATGTTTTTTTGCTTTTGGCAAAATTTCCGCTGAGCGACATGGAAGCCTGACAATCAGAGGAATTGAACCATCATGCCCTCATTTTCAACAGTTACAAAACTCTTTATTTGAAGCTGGGAAATTTCAGTAACAGGTGAACACCCCTGCACAGATAATGATTTTTCATACTCTGAAACATAAATGGGAAGGTTGTCTTTCTGCCAAGGGAATGTGCTTATCTGTTTTTATTTTCCTGTAGTGTAGCTGCAATTTGAACCTGTTTGTAAGGTGCTGGTGTGCCCTCTGAATGCAAACCAGCCATTGCTGATGGGTTGGTATGTCCTGTGACCCCATGAGAAGACAATAAAATTGTACTACTGTGTCCATACACTGCTGAAGAGAACATAAACTTTCCAGGAAAACGAAAAACTCCAGGCAATTCACGGGACTAGTAATAACTTGAAGTTTTTCTCTTCAGCTATGGCTATATATATACGGTTGGCCTATGCTGCAAGTGAACTCAATCAAAAGACACATCATTAGCTTATAATGAAATTATTTGGTCTTCACTTATTTCTGTCTTCAATACATCATTACTGATTTTTTTTTCATTACTCCCATTCTTTACATTGTCATGCAATTTTCAAGACAAAGCGAACTCCATGATTTAAGCCCTCTTACTGCTGTAGCTGTGAAAACACATTTCCAGCTTTTAGCTGTCTCTGCTGTTTGAGATTACCTCCTTTTGCAAACACAGTGACACCAAGACTGCTGTGATGTCCCAGGCATCCAGCAGGAAGCCCAAGGGCTGACTGGCTCTCCCAGCACAGCCATCTGCCCCTCCACAGAAGAAAAAAGCTAGAAAAGATCATTTACTAGGTGGACCAGAGAAGATGTTTTGGTGCCAGACAGACAGTGCCTGTTGTGCAGGCACCAGACCTTCATTTTGATTTTCCAAAGGGTCCCTGCCACATGGTACAGTGCTTTGCAGGGTCACTGCTCAGGGCAACTTTTAGCTGGGACAGCTTCATGGTTGCTTTTATCTTTTCTGGTCCTCCCTTATCTGGCAGCACTTGTGGCCAAGCCCTTCTGCTTGGGCACCCTCAGGAATTTCCTGCTGTACTTGCCATTAGGTAATGTGGTGATGTACATCCCATTTTTACATCTGTCACAGTAACATCCCTTGCCATCTTTACTGGAAAATCAAGTGAAGATTGAGAGAGTGTGTTGGGGGAAAAACAGGGCTGCAAGGCATTGCATTGAGCTGGTAAAACCTTAGGCAAGTGAGGGCAAATCTACCTTATGGACTATGTAAAAAAGCCCCACGCTATGATCCTAGGCATTTTGCTTTATTCAGTGTCCTTTTTCCATCCCAATGTCATTTGATTTGTCATTTACACCAGGGGAATAATGTAAAAGCTTTCTCTGTATATATTTCTCCCTAATCTCCATTGTCTATGAGCATTTAGGTTGGAGACCAGACAGATTGCCCTGGGACACTAATTAATGCAGAGCATTTACTGACATTACATCACATTAAAATCAATTACACTTCCATTACACTCATCTACTTTACCCCTTCCTGTGTATGTGCCTGTTGAATCCAGTCCATATTTAATTTGGGAATGGATTAGCTAATGAGGTGGTAGAATCAGTTACCAGCCTGGCAGCAAGGCAGTGAAAGATATCCATAAAACTCTTTCTTATTTGGAAGTTTTCTCTGAAGAGCAGCAAAGAAAAAAGAAGCTGGAACTTCCCCTAGGAATGGTCTGACCATAGTTCCCTCATGTAGAGAATATTTTTTTTCTGTTTAATGGTAGTGTGGGGTGACTGAAAGAACAGTTACAAAAAAAAAAAAGGATTTGTGCAATAACTGTTCAAGGATAGAAGAAAGGTTTACATCTGCACAAACTGACTCCAGAGAAACCTGCTTTAGTTAAATAGAAAATGTTCTGGGATCAAAGTGATGCTCCAGAAGTATTCTATCAGTGGAATTATTCTGGAATAATTCTAATTCTGTATCTAAGGCCCTGTTCTTGTAATTTTTACACAGGGGCAGAAACAGAGATGGCAACACCCATAGTCAAGCAATCATGCTGTTCATGAAGCAGGTCAGTGTCCCACTTGCTGGAAAAGAGCCCAAAGTGACAACCAAAAGTGTGGCTCAGAGCTCTCAACAGGGAGAGGAGCTGGGCGTCTCTTAGGGAGGAAGGGATACTCAGTGCTACCAGGGAAGGAACAGGAATGAGCCTGGGTCCAGGTGGAACGAAGAAGAGAAGAGGGAGGAAAAGGGGATGTGGGTGCTGTTACATCAGCAGTATTTTATTTGCTGCTTAGTGTAAATCCTGTACACTTTGGCCAGGCTGTTGTTGGTGCCTGGCTTTTTGAACAGTGACAACTGTTAGGTACAGCTGTATCTAAAATGCACAGTCAAGAGCATTTCTAAAATTGACAGCTGATTTTAATGGCTTGTAGCTTTCAATCATGAAGGGAAGAGCAAACAAAACCTTTTCTGCTAATAATGTTTACACAAGTCCCAAAGCAGGCTATTTTATCCTTTCCTACAGTCAAGATAAAATAAACCAAACTAGACTGTCCAAAGAAGGGAAGAATGAAAGAGATTTTTATCCAGGCTCTTCCCTCCTGTTCTCCACCCCCTATTCTCTGCAACAAAAAAACCTGATTGAATCATGAAAGATGAGCAATCCAGCATCACAGATTACATGAAGAGATTGAAATTATAATCCTCACAACATCCATGAATCCAAAATGTGCCAGGAAATGGTGCACAGAGGAAAATGAACCACTTTACTGCAGAGTTCAGTCTCATAAATTTTTCACTACATGAAATCTTTATTTTTCTTTATAGATGGACACAGCTTGCCAAGGGATAAGTATCTTCTGTTTCTGATTTAGTGTTTTTAGCTTTTCAGCTCTAATATCATACTGAATTTTTGTTTTGTTTCTAAACAAAGTACATGGGAAGGCGGGAATACGTGTGTGTGGTGCTCCCCAGTAAATTAGGATTATATTTGTTTTGTACTTTGAAAATATCATATGGATATCTGAGACAATTTTAATAATAATATCTTATAGACTGGCCAAAGAATCATGCAGCTTTTCAGCTACAGTATAGCATGGATTAATTTACTCTGTTTATAATGGTGAGGCTGCTGCTGGTACCTGAACTACATGGCTTAGGGTTACCTGAGAGATGTTGTAGTCCATGCAGGTGTGAGCATGCTCTAAACTGCAGGTCACTGAATTACAGTGCAGTATCAGCCAAAAAAAGCAGTAATAAAGGGATTTGGCAGTAGGCATAGAAAGGACAATGTGAGTTTTGGGTGCTGCAAAGATTTCTAAGATGCTGGGGAAACAGCAGCCACAGCTATTAGCAACAATCTAAATACAAGTCTGTGTGAGCAATAAAAGAGAAGACAGCACAGAAGCTTCTGCTATTATTAATCATTGTAGAGATGGAGCAGGGAAGGCAGGGAATTCAGGGTCTGGTTTGTCACATTTGAATGCACGGAGGAACTTGGAGCTGTGACAATTTGGGAGGGCACCCTGCCACAGTGTGCCTTAGGTTTTGCCCTCCCAAGGTCATGTTTAAAACTGTACAGTGTGAATGCACTTGATAGCAAGCCAATGAGATTTAAAAGCAGTCCAAAAACATTCAAGCTGCCTTCAACCCTATCTCAGAATGGCCAGTGTGCCTGGCCCATCACCAAGCAACTTGGGGGTACATGGAGCTTTTTAATGTAAGGCATTTTAGCACAGTCCAAAGACGCTGTCATGACACATGCCAGCAGTGATTCACTGCCTCTCAGCTGCCACGTGATTACCTCCCCCTATACATTCTCTCTAATTATTGCTTCCTTTTTTTAAAAAAAAAAATCATTGTGTTCTTATCTTTCCCGTATAAAACCATCAACTTGTCAAAAAAAGGGAGTATCTGGTAAAATTTTCATTTTTTTTTAACCTTGTCTGGCTTCTTTCAAGCTGAGCTATGCAAAGCTCTAGTGCAGCCTGACAAGTCCTAACTGCTGAGATTTCACAGACACTGGGGGAATGATGGTGGGAGGGAGAAGGGGAATTGTTCCTGTAAGGGTTTTGCTGCAAGCTGCTGCATTCTGCAGGGGCTCTCAGAGACACCTTGCAACTGAGGCAGGGCAGGCAGCTAAAATGGAGCAGGGTGAGTCACATTCAACAGGAAAGCTGGGTAGGCATAGAAAAATTTGATGGTAAGTTGCATACTTCAATGTAAGAAAAGCTGCTGATTTAAACAGCCAAAAAAAGTGGAAACTTATTTTTGTAATGAGACTTGCCCCTGGAAAGCAAGCAGGAGGTCCTTGAGTCATTATTTGGAGTGTTTTATTTTGAGGCAGAGGACTTATTTTACTGACTGAAAGTGGATTGAAGGATTACTGTGCTACAAGCAGGCCATCTGTCCATAACTGTATTAGACATGATAATGTTCTTTTCTTCACCACTATTAATACCATGGCTCCAGTTGGCCTGCTCCTCTGCATCGTCTGCCTGGATCTGCCTGGTAAACAGGAGCTGCAAGAGACTGCTCTGTTCCTAGGATAAAAATATTTGAACGAGTCTAAAATCTCCCACTGCAGGGTGGGTGAAGGAAAGGGAGCTTCTCTCTTTTGCCATGCAAGGTGCAAAGCCCTGGTAGCTGGAAAGTTTTTTCAATCAGTGCTCAGCAGCAGAACTGGACCTCTTTACAGCAGTGATGTCATTCAGAGAGTCATTGCATCAGGACAGCACTAGATCAGGACAGTGCCTTCTAACTTTTACCTTTTCATATAACTTAGGCAGTTCTTAACCAAAGAGATTTGGAGAGGCATTCCTGATTTGTTACTTTCTTGTGCAGGTCTCCAGCTCCCTGCCAGGTGCAATTACAACTGTTGGCATATTGAGGATGAAAGACAGTGTTTTATGGGTTACGCAGCCAAGGTGGGGAGCAGAGACATGATGAAAAGAGAGATCTGCAGAAAGCAATCTGCTTTTGTAACAGCAAAATTTCAGCTTATTTGCCTCTTTGGTTGTCACACCTTTTATTTTGCCAAAGGAAGCAAGTCATAAGTAGCATTTAATCATCAGAATACCTAGGGATACAAATGCACTGTGATTATACTGGGACTTTCTTCTGCCGCTATCTGGATCAGTAATTGAGTTTACAGCTGGAAATATGTCTCTTTTTTAATCTTTTTTTCTCGGTACCTTTCTAGATGGCAGATAGGAGCTAAGCTTATTTTCAGTAGTTGTCAAGCTCTATTTCTTAAACAGAAACTGATGTAGGAACTCCTCTTTCTCCTAAGTTATAGCAGATTCACTCAGGAGCAGGAAATCACTCAGGAGCAGGAAATCACTCAGGAGCCATCTTGCTCCAGAGATTTTTTTGCAGTTTTCTGGCAAACATTTAGCCAGCCTTCATGTCACTAGATGAGCAGCCACCAGGCGAATTTGTTATGGCTCTCCATCAGCTACACTTTCTTCTCCCCCAGTTAGTGTCCAGATGAGCACTACCTTCCCTTTCTCCTACATTCTCTGAGCTTGTCCCCAGCTCCTGAGCTCTGGTTTTCTTTCTGGAGTTGCTGGTGGCAGGGCCTGAAATTGTAGAAGAAACAGTCCTTCCAGCAGCTTCTCAGAGCAAGGGACACTTCTCCCTTCTGCCTGGCCATTGTATTGAGACACTCTCATCACTTTAGTTCTCAAACTGTGAGGTGCCCTGCAGTGCAAGCTGTCTTAATCCAGAGGAAGTGAGGTTTCAAAATAACAGTGCATGCAGTGCCATTATAAAAAAGAAAAAGAAAAGAAGAAAAGAACATTCCTTGGGCATAATGGTATCACTTTGCCAATATCCTCTAACTCAATAAACAAGCAATAGAGCATTGATTCATAGCTAGTTGAAAAAAGAACCACAATTCTCACTACTAGCATTTCTCATTTGTGATTTGACAATAGCTGATGGCAGCTTTTATAGACCAATCTCAGCTGAGCACACACCTGCAAGGAAGTGGACCTGGGAGTTCATGTATTATAGAGACCTAGCTCAGGAATAATTTGTACAAATTGATGGCAAATCAAACACACAAAGCCTGCTCTGCCAGCAGCTGGTGAGGCACAGCCCAGAGGAGGTAGGTGACTTCCCTGCACCAGCTGGAGTCCACAAGGTGCCCTGCTCTTCCAGCTGAGCCTGGAGTGAAAACAAGTTTAAACCAAGCCTTTGCCACAGCTACTTTTGGTAGTGAGTTCTCACTTGTGTGTGTAATTCCCACCTGAGTAAATGCTCTTCACTGCAAGGGAGGATTGCACAGCTTAGCACCACACTGTGGGATGAGAGGAGGAAAAATGAGTGAATATACCATATGGAGGGAAAGTAAATATCAGTGCTATCCTGGTGCCAAAGGAGAATTTCTCAGGTTCTCCTTGTCTCAGAATTTCAAGGGAAAACATCATCCTGAGGAGAGATACTTCTTGCTGGGTTTGCTCTTTGTGGTAAAATGCTTTTGTAGTTATATTTCTAATGGAGGATGTGTAGGGCTCAAGGGTAGCCAAGGCTTTATATTGAAGGCCAAATTTTAACGTAAGAGGCTAAATTACTGTGATCACTTCATGCTTCCTCTCCCTCCAGGTGCTCACTGGGCCTTTTAACAAAGCTTGAGTGGAGATGTTTCATGAAAGGTATTTCGGATTTGTTTCCAGTTAGCAACTAAACCAGTTCTAAGTTAAAAAAAAAAAAAATTCCCTGAAAATTGTTATCAGGTGATTGTGTGAGCCTAAATAAATTTGATTAACAGCAGAGAATGAACTGTTTTTCTGCATGCACCAGATTATTTGGATAGAGAAACAATCTAAAGAGCTGTAGCTATTCCAATTCTGTGGATTAACTGTTTATTAGTGCAAGGAGGGCTGATTATGCCACTGCTCTGAGCGTGCAAGTGCAGAGTGGATGTTGATGGACCCAGGGAAGCACCAGGCAGTCCTTCCTCAGTGGCCCTGCAGAGTTACAGGCCAACATGTAGTGTGAGGAAAACTGATTTTCAAGTCATAGGTGTTATTTTAAAGAATGCATGGGAGCCTCTTGGTGGTAAAGCCATGTAAGTGTATCTTCTGATGGACTTTGGCACAGAAGAGGCTTGCTCTGTTAGGATCAATGTGTTCCCTGAAAAAAAATCCTGGTCACTCACCAAGTTCTCATTCAGGCTTGAGGGACCTGTTTTTTAATACCCTCTTTCAAGAGAAAAAATGTATGAGTTTGTTTCTGGAGACATGTAAGTTTTCAGTTCTATCAAAAGGAACTGCCCTCTTGTGGACCTCAAATATTCCTTTCCCTTGCCATGACCAAACTGCAACAAAGATGTGATGTGATCCTGCATGCTGAAGCTTTCTTGTCCTCAGGAAAAATATGTGAAAGGTAGGGCCAAGCAAAATGGAGATATCTCCAAATCTACTGAAATGCAATCCCCTGTGCTAAGTGAAAATAGCCTGTTTGATACCTTTTGTAGAGGAGAAAAGAAGAATAAATCAGGAAAAGTGCTCTAAGAAAACATTAGGCTGTGCACAGCACAAGAGGTGGTTTGCTTTCTTTTTCATCTGAGTGCAGACTGAGCCTGGTCCCTAGAAATCTATACTTTTTCCAATAGGATATCATCAGCTGTCACTTACCTGCATTCTTCTGGTAGTGTAAAACTGATTCTTTACATGTATGTAGAAACCTATGGCTAAAATAGTAGATGCTGCAAACTTCTGTTTTCAGTTTCTGCTTCTGAGGCACAAAAAGGTGCGTTGTGCATTGGGGAGGATAAACAAAATTGATATAGACAAAGGAAAATGGCAAATGCTGCCCACTCTGCTGGTTCTCATCCACAGTTTAGTGTTCTGCTGTCACTAATTCTTTTTGAGCATGTCTTTTTCTGACTTCATTTTGCACTCATCCTGAGTACATGTGTTGCAACAAGCAAGAACACTTCAGCAGATGTTTCTGCTTTGGGGACTCTGGCATTCCATACTTGGATGTTTCTTGAGAACTAGAAATCCTGACTGGGACGTTTCATTTTTCTCACATGAGCTATGGGAGCACCACAGAATAACATCTAATCAGCACTAATTCCTGTAGCTTGTATTAGCATTTATTTCTCAGCTTTGGGGACAGAACATACCCTTAGCAAAGTTGCAGCTGATGCTAAACTGGGGGAATGCCTAACATGCTGAACAGCAAAGTTCCAGCCCAAAGAAACCTGCCTGAGACAAACTCTTCTCAACAGTGGCAAGTGGTGTGAAAAGGGACAAAAGTCACATGTTGCAGCTTGGCAGGTTCAGGTTGAACATGAGGAAACACTTCTTCACTGTGAGGCTGGTGCAGCCCTGGAACAGGTTACCCAGAGTGGTCAGGGACCCTCTGTCCTTGGAAGGTCCTGGGGCTCAGGCAGGCAAAGGAACAGCTGATGTGACCTAGTGCTGGCAACAGCCCTGCCCCTATGTGGGACAGGACCAGAGGCATCCAGAGATCTCTTCCAGCCAGCACTGCAGTGCTTGTATGGATTTGAGGGATGCAGTGAGCCAATCTAAAAGAATCCTGTTGCAGTCAGGCTTTAATTGAACAGCCCACAGTTATGAAGTGTTACTGAGAAGTGAGCTGTGTCTTCCCATACAGTGGGAAATCTATTTCCCCAGCTTGTGCTACACATGTTGTAAAGCTGCACCAGAGCACATGAGCCCCTGATGAGGGCAACTTTTCTTACTGGCTTTTGCCCCAGTTCTGGAAGTCTTGTAGGACATGCCAACGTGTAAGTATAGCCATTGTTTTAAACCATTGCATCTTTTTGTTGCTTGGTTATACTCCAAAAGCACGTGCATCATTCTATAATGAATCAGAGGATTTGCAAGTCCTTAGCTGGCTCCTGGTGTGGTGGTTGTTCTGTTCCCGAGGTACCTCAGCTGTGGCTGACTCTGAAGAATTAGGTCAGACAAACTGAATGTACATTTTACATTGAGCACATCTGTGTCCCTTATTCAGGTTACCGGTTCACAAAATAGCATATCTGTGTTCCAAGTGAAACTTCCATGAAAATACAAGCTGCTCTTACCTTATGAGTCCAGTTCTTCCCAGAAGGAAAATCCCCCAACATCTGCAGAAGTGATAAGTCTTTCAGCTGGAAGAGTTTGCTGTTCCTTGTGAAATACACCCAAAACAGCTGAGGAGCATTTTAGAAAGTAAAGAGAGCTTGCAAGTAGTCCATGACATGCTTTAGCTCTTCACCAGATTCCTGTCTTGTTCCACTAAAGCCAAGAATGTTATCACTCTGGTTGATGCATTATTCATAGGGCTCATTAATTTGCTGTCACAGGGCCAAAGTTATTTTTTCACAGTATCTTGATTCAGTATGAGTGAAAAGTGTAGCACCTAAATTCAAAGCATGTTCCAGGCCTGTGGAAACATTTTCTAAGGATTTTTTTTTGAGTAACCCTGTACAAAACTTGAGGGAATGACATTATATATATTGAGACATTCTCATTTGACTGCAGTATTTGGATAATACGCACATTTGTAAAAATGTGTGCTATGTGAGTTTAAACATCTTGAAACTCAGACGACCACTGCCCAGTTCAATGTACTTTTCCAGAATTGTTTTGTGTTTCTCTACTTGTTTTAATAATTTTTATTTTCATGTGCTTTCTCTTATTCCACAGAGAGACTGATTATACCCAGTGTAGAACAAGCCCTTGCTATATTCAAATCTCATTATATGACCACTATTTCCTGATAAGTTTGAAGGGGTTGCAGGATGTCATTTGCAGCTAAGAGCAGGTAAGTTAGTGAATCTTCTGCTTGGCAAAGCCTTCTTATCAGTGGAGAGATAAGAACTATAGTGAACATTACATGCATGTAATCAAAAGGGAAGTTACGGGGTGCCGCTGACAGCTTGTGTATTTGCTTCCTTTCAAAAATATTGTACTTTGAGGCTTCCTGATTTGAACTTCGTCTTCTAAATAGGGAAAATTTATAGGTCTTATTAACTGAAAAAATGTCCTGCAAATCCTTTAGCCAGCATCTTGTTGTCCAATATTGTCTCTTTAATTTTCAACATTGACATTTGTTTAGGGTAACTTAGTTGGCATAATTTAATACAAATGACTTCATCCAGGAAAGTAAGAATAACAGCGTTCAAGTACTGCGACTTTTTGTTTGATCTTCACTCATGCTTTAATTTCCATATCATTTATGTGTTATAGGAAGCCAGAGACAGAATTAGTGTCAAGAAAAGCCAGAAAGAAAAAATTGCTTGAACATGCAAGATTCTCCTAGAGTCAGCTCATTCAGCCATTATACTAAATACGTTTGTACAAGGTTCTTTTTGTCACATCATTTTATCCTGAAGCTGTGATTTAGTCAAATGAAAGAATGGAAAAGTACGACGTGCTATAATGGACTTGTGTGCTGAACACTCACTCGTGCCTTTTCTGAAGCTGTTACATTGCCTTGTTTTCAGAAACAGGGCAATGATTTAAGATTTAAAAAAAAAAAATGTTTGGGCAGAGGCTTCCATTGAGTATTGCTGTTAATCTTTCTGCTCCTGCTTTTTTTCCATGGGTATCATTGAATTAGTATAAAGCCATATGCATATAAAATTAGGAGACTACTGTGTGGGATACATTTTTTCTTTAAACAATTACTTACTATGGATATTAATACTTGATGCTGGAGATACCATTTGGTGTGTGGCCAAGGATAAAGACCCATTAGGATTATGCATGGTTTGGAAAGAGAAGCTGGAAGTGAGGATGATATTCAGCTCCAGATTGCAGACACCTGCACTAGGAATATGAAAGAGACATCTTGTATGAGTTGGGTGCAGGAGTACCCATCCTAATCAGAGGAGAATCAGTGTTCTATTTAGCTTTTTTATAAATATCTGACCTGCAGAAATTCTTTTAAGGTACCTGAAGTATCATCTTTGCACTGGCAGGTATGACAGAAGACACAAAGGAACCCTGTGCTCTTCAGCACATAAATGAAAGTCGGGAAAGGCACAGTAGAACAACTGAAACAGCAGTGTGTGGCCAAATGGACAAGCCCTAGACCTCCAGTGACTGTGTTGGGAGTTCAGACATCTGAATCACAGGTAAATCCATACAGGTAGTACTTCAGAATCTGAATTTGAGTGTAATGAATTATTTAAGTGACTGAAGAATAGTCTTCACTGTAGCTGAGGAGGGTACAAAGCCATTTTATGTGTACGCCTAATAATGATACATTTAAAAAATTGCTCCCAATTGTTGGACTTCTTATAGGTGAGGCTTTCATTGATAGTTATAGTGATCCAAAATCTGATCTCATTACCTAACAGCTGTAAGAGCAGCCCTTCTGGGCAATGACAGAGGGTCCATTCATAAAAGCCCTTAGCTTTTGTTCAGTGATGCCTTGATGGACACTGTTGGAGACTTTCTAGGCTGTCCTGGCTTGTGCAGGAAGTAGTTGTAAGGTTTATTTGGGTTCAGTGAGTTACAGAGTTGTCTTTATTGCCTTTTGTAACTGCCCTGGGTGCAGAGTCCCTTCAGGGAAGCAAGCTCCAAGGATGTAATTACATCCTCCACCTGCGTGGACACACAGGAGCTGTTTCCCAGAGCACTGTACCTGAAGGCAGCCTGTTGAAAAGTTGGTTTTCTCAGAAACTCTGAGTACTAGAAGAATCTTTTGTACTGGCAAGGTTTTCACTTCCAACTGTGCAAGAACCTCATGGATCTAGGCAAAACAGCAAAACATCTGAGTTTTTCCACTTGCACTGTGTTTTTTGGACTTAGGCCAGATGCTTCAAGATCTATATAATTCCTCTTACATGTCTTCTATACAGCCCATTTCTCTCCTCCCTGGGTATTGCTCTGTATATAAAACTAAATTCCTTGTCAGCTGAAACTGCTGAATTGATTTCTGTGAGATTTTGTTCAGATACCACTAATCTTTTTAAAGAGGCATCTGAAAGGCTTCTTACCTGTTGGATCCCAAAGTATATACCTACATAATTTTTCAGGGGTCTAAGCCTCCTTGCCATTATCTCCTGAACTGTTTGTCATCTTTCTCTCTTGGTGTGACAGTGACATTCTGGTATTTGCATTGCTTAGTCAAAAGTTGTGCTCAGAGAGTAAATGAAAATGCCAGCAGACTCACAATGAGAAAGCACAGAAGAGGCACCAGGCACAATTCAGCCTTTTCCCTGGTCCTAACCTATATTTGCCCATTGAAGAATACTCTGTTGTATCTCCAGTTTAAAGAAGCTTTCAGTATTACACTCATTTCATCAAAGCAGTAGTGATTTGCAGTAGCTGACAGCCTAGTTATGTTCAGATTTTTAGAATTGCCCAGAAGACAAGTCCAGTGAATGTAAAGGATTATCAAATAAGCCCTATTTTTGGTTTATTGTATTACATATCTCACTGGTGTCAAAAATACTTGTGTGGCTCTCTTTGAGGGAATAATTCTTCCATTTCAATTTTGGTTTCCTCATTCTACCTGCTGTTTTTTTTTTTTCTTTCTCCATAAAATTACCTTGCAGCAGAAGACCATAGCCTCTTGGGTGAAACACTCAATGGGCAGAAACTGCAATCTGGCCATTTTCAAGGGGAGATCAAATTACGCAGTTTGCTGTACAAAGCACAAACAAATTTCAGTCTGGTTGGTGCTTATCTATTTTTGCAAGTACATCACTTCGGAAAGAGACTTGCTCAGCTAATCTATGGCTGTCATGGAAATGTAATTTTTCCTTCCTCTGAACCAATAACAGGCACCTGGCAAGCTTTCTTGTGCACCCATGCATTCAAGTCTAGCAGTTTCCATGGAAACCCATCAAACTGTCGCACCAGTTTTCCAACATGCTGCCACTTCACAAACACAGGACAAGTTGTTTTGCACAAAATTCCTCTATAATGCTGTTCTGTTTTCTCTCTGGAGACAATTCAGCAAGACTAAATGTTTATACATTTGGATGGCAAGATTTGCTTCTTATTGCAGGTAAACCAGCTCATCTATGTGAGAACATTAAGGCTGAGGCTTTTAGAAACTCACTGAAGAATGCATTTTAGGCTATGGAACACCCCATCTTTAGGTGAGAAAAAGGAAAAGTTTCTTTTAAAATATAAGTATATTTATACTTTGATTTCATTAATACACGACCTATGTCTCTGGTCCCCTTCTGGGAAGATATTTGAATTCCTAACTCAAGAAGCCAGACACAGCTGCCTCTTTTGTGAGACTGCCATGCTAACTTTCAAGTTAATTTGATAAAGTTTTTAAAGGAGTTTAAGAACATGAACTCTGTCACAATAGGAGATGGGAGAGTTCCAAGAGGTCTTGTTCACTCTATGACTTAAGGCCCATCTAGTGGCTAAAAAAAATCCACAGCTTCTTTGGTTATGAATAATTCCGATTTCAAGCTGTATCCTAACACAGCCAACAAGCAAGTTTTCAGATGACCTTCAGAATCTCAGAGGTACAGACTTGTCTGGGACTCTCTCATCTCTTTCCAAACATGTAGGTTTCAGATATGGTCCAACACACATTTTCCTCCTTGGTTTTCTGTTTGAGTAAAACTCATGGCATGTACCCTCCCACCATGCAACTCAACATCTATTTATTATTCAGCTAGTAGAAAGTAAATAAATATCCTGACATGACCATTTTTTGATTCACACACTACTCATTTTAAAAAATCATTCCTGAATCTTAGATGCTACCAGCTCCTATAATGAGGAGCATGTTCTGAGAATTTTTTAAAGTATCAAACATTTTTTCTGCATTTGTTTCTTCCCTGTGCAGTACTGTTTCATTAATATCAGCAGTTGGCCCTCATCTAAACTGGAGAAGCATCAAACACGATGATTTCACCCTGTGGAACAGCAAAAAGTAGTTAATGGTACATGTGAGATGGAGCTCAAAGAAGTTCAAAATGAGGACAATTAGTTGGCAGGAGCCATAGAATTAATGCACACCAAAATTTGCAAGAATTCCTTATCCACTGAATTTTTGTAATAGAGAACAGATGAAGATGGTAGCTGAAGGGGCATAAACTGGATAAATGCCTATTTATCAAGAAATATCTTTCAGCTGAGGAAACAGAACAGTGGATACCATTAAAGATTGAATACACTTAATATTGGCTTGCTTAATGGAAAACTTTGCCCACGCTATTAGCTTTAATTTAATGCTAATTTGCCCATTTGATAACAATTGATATTAAACAGTTTCCTATTTAATGTTAATTGAAAATCACTGGTCTCCTGTTCCAGACAATATTTAACGTCACTTATTTCCACTAGTGACAAAAAATGCATTTTTATTGTGGCCTGAAAAATTTGCAGGAAATATAAAGTATAGAGAAAACATAGATCACTCAGTAGAACTATACACCTTAATTTAATTGTACTATTATTGTAAAAATGACCATCAAAGCCCTAGAAACATAATTAAATGTCACAAACCACAAAGGATACACTGAGATGAAACTGCAGTGGCTGCAAACTGAGTCATATTGTGTTTGCTTGCTTTACGTTTTTCCCTCATCTTTTCTTTCTGGTTGAGTATGGGCATAAAATGGTTGTGGTAACGAAAGGAGTTCTGGTTTGACTGACATCTTTACCAGATTAAATCATGTGCTCATATTCTGCCTTTTCAGGGCACTGTCCTGCCAACAAAAACTGGTGGAATAACACCTCAGTTTACATTCACTATTTTGCTAGCTCTATGAACATACCCTGAAAAAATGCATTATGGATTCCAGACTGTCTGCGAACTCTAAAAAGATTCTCAGCCTCTCCCTATGGGCACCTATGAGGTTTTTTTTTAGGTCCAGAATGTAATTCTTTTTGGGAATTGTATTCTATTTCTACTGCAGGTGCGCTTGTATCGCATGGACCACGTGTGTAGACTGTTTATAAAATATCTGTGTCACTTCCCTCATGCGTGTACCTGCCCAGAGTAAACAGAATATGTAACACAGAATAGGTGACACCTGAGGGTGGGATCAAAAGATGAGGTATTTTCACATGCTATGGTAAGTGCATTTGCATCATTATTTATAAGTGGTCTGTCAGTCTAGCTGTCTAATCTGCTACTGGTGTCAGGGTCTTTGTACCTACCTCAGTCTTGCTGTATTTCTTTGCTATCATTTTGTTTCCCAGGATTTGACTAATTTGACTCAAGTTATCACGGTTTTGTTTTCTGTGCATTATCTTACTGGTTTATTTCAAAAAGTACAATCAGTCAATTGTACTGTTTCCTACATGCTGGGCAAAAGCTCTAATTGCTTTCTGTCAGTTGACCCAGGCATGGCAATTTCCTAAGTAATTTCTCTTCTCCAGAATAATCTCCCACTGAGAATACTCCCTCCTTATTGTAGAAATATGTATTTTGGTGGGTTATAATTAATAACAGTGATGTTATTAATCTCCATAGCATTTTCTAACCTTNAAAAAAAAAAAAAGGAAAAAGACCCACATAATTTATAATGTTAAGGAATGAAATTATGGCCCACTCCTTCCCTGAGGGGAAATAGGTTTCCTGCACAATTCTCAATTCTTTCCCATAATGAATAGAGCCTGTAACAGTCTTTTAAAAGCAAAGCTTATTGTAGAGGAGTGGAAGGCAATACAGATGGCATTACTTTACTGTGTGCCTCATTGCTCTTGCACACGGAAAGTGGAGAATGAATTCAGGGAAATGCTAATGGTAATAGGTCCATTTTGGACAGGAGCTGGCATGTCTGTTCTGAGCACCACTGGTGGATCACCCTCTTTTCTGATTCTGATTTGTGCTGATGTGCAAAAGTCCCTTTACCTGAATCGGTGCAAGGCACTGAACGCATCGAGCTGTTGCTCTCCCACTGCTTGCATTGATAATTCTTCTTCTGCTGTGAAATTTGACAAGCATAAAATTTTGAAAAGGTCAAATCTGGGGTCTCCTGAGATTATTTTTGACCTTAGTTTTGACAGCAAATGAAGGAAATCAGTAGCTGTGTGCATTTTGCGAGCCCATTGAGCAAGTGGGGGCTGGCAAGTTGCTGTTATCAGTAGGGTTAGTGATAGCAACCTTTCCATAGCTCATGGAAGCTGGAGTTGACATTAGAGTCTGGCAAATTCAGAAGGGCTTGTGCCACAGCAGGGACAAAAATAAATGCATGCAGCAATTGATTGTGGACAAATAGGGGCTTTCCAAACTGGAAATCCTACTGCTTTGAAACCATGAGACCGTATCCTGGTAGGGTCTTTGATCTCTGAGGTGTCAGCATTTCAGAACAAGGCACTGAGGCTTTATTGAGGTTTGTTGTATGTCCTTCTTCATGGTGACCTGAAATGTCTGAATTGCTGGTCTAACAGCTGTAGTGTCTTATCCAGCTGGAACAGGAAAGTAATCCCCTCTTCAAATATGACTTTGCAGGGTCAGATTGGAAGGTTTAAGGACATGTCCCATACCAGCCTTTGCCATCTCCAAAGGCAACAGCAGGGAAACAAATACTCCTCCAGGGAGTAAATCTGTGGGCTCACTCATTTGTACCAGCAATAAATTGCAGCTGTGATACTCCTACAAACACTAACAGGTGTGGTCTAAGAGGAGCCAGCCAGTGATGAAGTTACTTGTACAGTAAATATGTGAGAATCCATTTTCCATGTGCACCAGAAGAAGAAGGTCCAGTTCATTGAAGCTTAGGTAAAATATAAGAACTCTGTGTGAGGAAATGATCATGCTTGGGAGACTAACCACTCCTAAATTAAATTTATAGATGTGGATCCTCTTTCCCAGCTTAACCTTGTTGATGTTAGCCTTTACAGGATAGTTACAGAAAGAAAAGGAGGAATGAATGTAGCAGGAATACTGTGAACTTGGTATTAATGAAGGAGCCCTTCTTCTGAGGGCAAGAGGGAAGGTCAACAGAGAATTTATGAAGTGGATTTTGACAATTGAGAAGCACTAATATAGTCTTTGGCCAAATCAATATAAATAATATTTATTCATGCAACTGTACAGATTTTTAGTAGTGGCTTGATTTGCTTTTATAACTTTTTGTAGTTTTACATACCTTGCCTTCAGGGAATAGAAGAGGGTTCACTTTATCATTCCTCTCTTTCAGGTTTTGATTTAGTCTATTTAGAAAGGAAGATAAATTCTTTGCAATGGAAAAGAGTATGATACAGGAAAAAACAGAGCTGGATCAAGAGCTTATACAGGGCAATAGGCTGGTCCCTTTTTTTTTTTTTTTTGCCAGTCAGAGACCTTCTAGCCACATTCCCTTGCTGCCAGCAGTTCTGCCTGTGTGTCCCAGCTCTACCCGTTCACCTGATCAGTCAGCAGCTCTGGTTCCTCCTGTCTGCACACCTGGCTCCTGCACAGCACTACCAGGACAGGGAAATACCTCATCTGCCTCTTGGCACAGGCTCTTCAGCCCAGTTTTGTGATGGCTAGCTAGTAGCAATGCACTTCCATGCTCTTGCAATAGTAGTAAAGAGTAATGAGGGAAGACAAGAAACTTCAGCCAAAGAGAACTGATTTCACTTCCAAAGGGAAAAAAACGTTGGTGTTTGTTTGAAAAAAGTAATCTCAAGTCAATTCAGAAAGTGTTGGAATTGCAAGCAATATGGTGCTGTTTTGTTCCCCACTCAATTTCTGTTTTGGCTGTACAGTATGTCAGTTTATTTTTTATTTATAATTATTTTTAAACTCATAGCCAGCCAAGCTGAATGAGTTCATCCTTAGAAACAGGCTAGCATTTATTATGAATTGCCATTTGTGCCATGTAAGCTGCCCCAGCCTCAGGCATTTGTGCCTTGGAGCACCTTGTGGCCCACAGAGCATAGTGATAAACCTTTTATACCTTCAAACTCATATCCCTGTTCTACATTACCATAAAATCCTCCAGACAGAATCAAAACCAAATGTGGCTGAGGGAAGGAGGGAAGGAAGGAAGGAAGGAAGGAACTTTCACAGTAGCAAGAGATATGTTGAAAAGAAAAGAACTCATTTAGGGAAGAAAAAAAAAGAAAACAATAAAAAAAATACAAGAATTAGTCTTAAGAGGTGAAATAAAACTTGAGTCTTGAGTTCTACCATGACTATTTTATCCTTTGGAGGATTTCTTTCTCTAAAAGTGATCTTCTGGTAATATCTTCCTGTACAAGGAGCTTTGGCAGTATACCTGGGGACTGAGTGTTTAAGAGGATGGTTTAGAAAACAAGACATGATTTGGACAGTGCTGAGTTTCAACTCAGGTTGCATCTTGAGATGTTAATTAAGTCCACTTAGGAATGTTGTGAAGAATATATAGCATTTTATATATACTATACTATACTATACTATACTATACTATACTATACTATACTATACTGTAGTATTTTTTGTTAGAACCATGCATTGAACATGATCCTTGGTGAATCCTCCTAGTGCACAAGTTTTGGACTTAACTGGGGCTATTTGTAGTCACCTGTAGCCACCAGTCTTCCGTTTGCTGACATTTTCACTTCACTTTACATAAAGGATGACAGTGGGCAAATAAACCTGTGAGATTTCTGTCTGACTTGTGGGCATGTGGGTGTGCACTGTGCCATGAAGAGCTATGAAAATTATGTCAGATATGTTAAAATGTTGTAAGTACATGGTGTAGCACTGTAGCTCTGAGGGTTTAGAGCAATTCAGCATCTGCTGGATAATTTCATTGTCACTAACAGCTGTCAGTGACAATGGGAGGTGGCAGAGGAAAACCATCACTCTGATTTACTCTGAATGCTACTTGCAAATGCTCCTATCTGAAAGGTTGCCAAACGATTATTAGTTCTTTGTTTTCAATTATTTTCTCTTTCAATTATTTTCTCTTCTTTGAAGAAGAACACAGTGACTGCATCTTGTCTGCAGCCCTTGCCCTGACAAAGGCAAACTTTTAGGGAAACCTTGGTTGTCATTTTACTTAAATTAATTGGATTGCTCTGGATCCTACATGGCACTGGCTTCCTGGGCTGCCCAGGCAAGAATCTCAGCACTCACCTTCTCTTGAGCTGGAGATACTTTCTCACAAGATCCTTTGCTGAACCAGAGCTCAGCAACCATCAGTTAGTTCTCTTATCTGTTTGAAATAATGTGTCGCCAATACCCCTGGGTTGGAATCACTTTCATGGGTCGATTTTTTAAGATTAGAAGGCATTGGGAGAGGTAAGCCTGTTTAGTTTGATTGTTTTGCAAAAGCTATTTAGTGTTGCCACAGGAGCTATATTTTATTTATTTAAAATTTTTGCAAAAACTTCATTTTCCACATTTTTTGACATGCCAAAACTTCCCTTTAAGGGGGCTTTGAGACACATAAGCATTAAACTGGAAGAAAAATAACTTGCAATGGAAAAAAAGTGGGACTTTTTCCCTTAGTATAGAAAATAAAGCACAACAAAAAATTGTCTTTTTAAAAATCTGAAATAGATAAGTGCATGCGTAAGATAAGTTGTTGACTGGCATTTTTCGGTCTACAAAATTATGGATATTGACTGCATTTAGTATACTTGTGCAGAGTATGTGGAGTAACATACACAAATATGAAATGGATGGATAGGGGTGCTGTTGTGTTGTTTCATTGACTTATATTAAACATAAGGAGCTCACAAATGTGTCTCTGTGCCAGACAGCAGGATCAAGGGCCACACTAGAAATTGAAATCTTAGCTCGTTTTTAACCATAGGTCATAAACCAATTTATTTCACACTAATCTTATAGATATTTACAATTAAATTGGCCCTTGCCTTCTCTGAAGCCATCTCCTCCTTTGGCTGCATCTGAGCTTCTAGTGAAGAAAAATTACACTTGATAGCAAGATGTTATCTTGACATCAAATGCAGGGTCATACAAGGGGAGGTGCCTTGTTGCAAGAAGAAGAAATAGCTTTTACAGGAAGCCTGTCTGGTGAAGTAAACATTCCCATCACTCCAGGTTCCTTCAGGGGAGGGCTAGCCAGCATAAATATGTTGTTCTCAGTTCCAAGTTGTGCAAAGACTAGAGGAAAAGCAAAAGCCCTGTGGGCCTCTATAACACACCACAAACACACTGAAGGTCAGACAGGTCTGCCAGTTTGAGAGCTGTATTATTGAAATTCTGAAAAAGCCCAAAATAATAAATAAAAAGTATTCTAGGAAAGCAGTATGTTCTGTTCTGCAAAAAGAATATTTGAATTTTTCCTGAACTTGAAGCCATCTAGTAACCTGAACATTTCAAATGACATTTCTGAAAGACAATTCCTAAAATGTGAAGCGTATTTTAAACCATGAATGTAGTTAGGCATGAAAGAATTTCTACTGAATTGTGATGGATTCTCCATTCTTGAAAACTGTGGCATTAAAAATTATCATTCTTCCACAGAGGACACGCTTGTCCAAACAGAGATAACTCAGTCCTGAAAATCGTGTGATCTGCATTGTGCTGTTGGCCACACTAGACTGTCACAGCAGCCCTCTGGGATTATTTATGGATGTATCTGTGAGGAAATGCTCACAGAAGAATCAGCTGCTCATTTTTGTTGAAGAATTTTTATTGATGACTGGGCTTTAACTTTTTTTTTTTTTTAATCTTAGTGCGCACCAAAACCGAATTCTAATTACCAATTTGTGGGGGGAAAGCATAGAAATGTTTGTCTTCATCTCCTCCTGCAGATGTTGAGGTGCAAGCTAGAGGAGTGGGTGAGAGAGATGAGAAGCCACAGGCAAGGGCTGTCCCGGTCTGTTAGGTGTGGTTTTGGGTGATCAATGCCACCTTGCTGGAAGCCCTGGCAGCTCCACCTGGCAGTCACAGCCACAAACAGCAGCAGCACACACGTCCCCTTTAAAGGATGAGAGAACGCTTTTTGCTGCTGTTTCAGCTTTGGGTAGGTGTTTGTTTCTCTGTTCTCCAACTGTGGAAGGAAATGAGAGAGAGGCTGCATGCAGAACAAGGACTAGGAAAGGAAGTGCAGAGTCGCTCTCATTTTTCAGCCTTCTGATGTTTTCATTCTTGTGATGGAGTTTCTCACACTGCTTTTGTAAACATGCACATGTTTTTCTAACTGTCTTTTTGTCTTTCATTCCTTCTCCTGGGAGGAGAAAGGTTTGATGGACTTTGTCATTGACCAGTGTGGTTGGAGAGGTGGTAACTTCACCTTCCAATCATAGTCATTTCCAGAACTCTATATAATGTGAAAACCACAATAAAATTTCTCTCTTCCTTGCCTTCTCTCGAGTGTGACTGCGCTCTGTCTCTACGTTTCATGTTGTGTGATAGTGTGACAAGTGCAGTGGTTAGCAGCTTCAAATTCTGCTCCTGACACCAGCAGCAAATTGAAATAGTGTTGGTCCTGCTCTCTCACAGGCTACAGTTTGAGGAGAAGGGGCATTATCCAGCTTTTCTCTGCCCTGTGAGCAAAGAGGCACACGACCCTTTTCATCGAATCAGTCTGAGTTGGAAGGGACCCACAAGGATCATGGAGTCCAGCTCTTGCCTCTGCACTGGGCAAGCCCAGCTCCCCACTTTTGCTGATACATGAATGTTTATGTACACTGCAGAGAAGTTCCTGGCTTTTAAGTTACTGCAAAATGCACCCAGGATGGTTTAAAATTTGGCTTTTCATATGTAGATGAAATAGATCCATGAAATTCCTTTGCTTTTTCCTATACCTCAAAATTTTGCCTGGGCTACTACTCCTGAATGCTTGTAGTATTTTTATTTGAGGAATGCTTGCAATGAAGGCATAACTTCTTTGTTAATGTCGATTTGTAGTCTCTCATGACCACAGCAATTAAACTGTTGCTGTTTAAGGTAAATATATATGGCAGGAATTTATTTGTGCATATCCAGCAAGAGCTTGAGGATGAACCCAATGGAAAAATAAATACTGGCAATGTTCTGAAATCTCAAAGTGAAAAATGCTATGACTAAATTCATGAAGGTGCTGGTTTATATAATGTCTCCTTTAGTGGAAAGTAAGCATGACATATTCACATTACATTATTTTTTGCCTCTCCAGATGGCCTTTCTTAGGGAAAATTTGCTTTTTCAAGAAATGGTTGCAGGATTTCTGTTTTGTTTGTTTTTCAAATTTTCAGTGTTGTGGATAAAAGCAAAAGTTCACAGTCAGTGTTTCCACCTTTGAAGTGCTGCATTGATAAATTAGTGGCTACACATATGCATGCTTTTTTCTCTCACCCACCTACAAATCTTTCTCCCCCAAAAAGGTGAATAATTTGAATTAACAAGAAATTCAAAATAATATTTTTAAGAGTCTGTTGAACAAACATATTTTTCAATGATTTGAACTAGGCTTTAACTAAGGGAGTGAAGAAATAAAACAAGAAACTATAAGAGAGAGGAAAAAAAACTAGCTATCCATCATCTGTATCAGTTTAGCTTTTATTAGAACTCTTCTAATTTGAATTAATCTCTGCAATGACTTCAAACTTCTGATTTCATAAATTCTCTTAATTAGTCTTGGCACAATTACTGTACCCCTGATTGTGATCTCTTACAATGTGTCAGGGCATGCCATTACACCGAGAGAGCACGTGGCAGAGTTAGAGGGATGTGTCACAACATCCTAAATGACGTCTGTCCCTCTGTCTTTGGAAATCCACTCCTGAAACAATTACACTGGTGAGGAAAGAGTGCAACAAGTCGAAGATGCTTCTGAAACATCATCCTTGTATCCTGATGGAGTGGTACCCACCGATCCTTAGAATCTGCATTGAGAAAAATTCCTGTCTCAGTTGATGGGGAATTGACTTAATTTAGGTGTCATGCAAAGAGACCCTGAAGGTGAAGATGGATTTCAGCCACACCGTATGTTTTTTACCTGATAATATTTAAATAATTCCACCTTGTTATTTCCTGCATACCTTAAGGAAGTTGAAGTCCCCTGCAGCTCTAGTGCAGGGCAAGAATGAATACAATTCATTTGTCAAAGTGTCACTGACCTATTTTATAATAACCTGTATAGTAGCTACAAGTTTCAGATTTATTTCTCTGGTGTGACAGTGAAAGCAGTTTTATTGCAGATAAATTGGCACTGGAAACAAGCTCTCCCTTTCCCTTGCAGCATTCCTATGGGCAGCAACCAGCACAGGGCCATGGGAGCCTTTGAAGGAAAGTTTCGGTGCACGATAAATAAACATCCATGAATTATCAGGTGCCAGCAGACAACCTGCTGGAAATTCATGCCACAAAAAGAGACCCACACTCAAACCCTCACCCAGGGATCAGCCTGTGCCCACATATAGGCACACATTCATGACATATAGGCACACATACACAACATATAGGCACACGTACACGTGCTCCCACACTCTGTAAGAGCAAGCAAAGCTTTTCCTGTTTCACTGTAACCATAAACGTGTAAAATCTTTCTCACCTTCAGAATTTAATATCCACACAGGGAGGAGCAATTAGGCAAGTGCTAGACTTTATCATGTCAGTGTTATTAGGGGCAACTTGTTAATATTTAGGGGGGATTTAAAAGGGGGTTATAGCATTGTATGGACTTGGCAATATCCTAAGGAGAGAGGGAAAGTAAGGAAGAGCTTAGAGAGCCCTTTCCCAGTAGGTTCCTGTAATTTATGATCTCCAGGAATATAGAAGAAAGGTGTGAATGAGCTGGGATGTTTGAATGTCTTTCATTTCCCCCGTGGTATGTGCCATCCCCAAACAAGTGTACCTGTAATTATCTCACTTGCTTTAGCACTAGGGTTGTTTTTCAGGAAAAATGTGTTTCCCATCCTTCCTGCATTTAGTGGAAATAAGATACTCCTATTGGCTTTGTGACATTTAACACACTCAATTTAAAAGAGATGTTTTATTTTCTTTTCAAGTGCCTTCTCTGTTAGCTTTATACTTTTGAGACTATCCACAGAGTAACAGCATGATTATTGTTTTCTAAAATCCTCTTGAAGTTTCATTAAATTTTGTTGGATCTTGTAATAAGCTAAAGTCTTTGAGACCCATGAGTATAAGTGCATTTATTTTGCTAAACTTTATTTTCTTTTCCTCTGTTTCCTAGGGCTAATATTTGTTTTGCGTGACACTTTGTAAATGTATTAAAAGACTGTGGACATACATAGAGGGACTGCATTTAATCAGTGGCTGCAAAGAACAGTATTTGATTTCTCCCTCATATCACCAGTAAAGGAAAAAAGAAAGGTAGGGAAGAAGGTGGTGGTGGTTTCGATCTTTCTCATTAAAGCCTGGAAAGGAATTATTGCCTCCATCAGCCTCAGTGTTGGCACTCTAGATGGGTTGTAGCACAAACAGCCCAGTTGAGCCCTTCTGTCAGTCTCTGTTTTCTACTGGGGCAGAAAATGAGAGGTCTGAGCTGGAAGGATGTGCAGGGCAGCCTGAGCAGCCCACACCTACGTCGTGTTTGGCTTCAGAAAGCCATCTGCTCACAGTGCTTTCCTATGACGTGCCTGTGTTTCCAATGGGAAATAGTTCATGTTTGTAATCTCAGTTTATCAGTTTCCCTCTCGCAGGTGTGGAGAAAAAATGCAAGGCAAGGCAGAGTCAGGCACCATGCCTGGGATCCACAACATACAATTAAACCATTGACTCAAAGTTTGTATGCCTCTACATTCCATTTCAGCTAGTAACTTGAAAAAATATAGAAAAAAAAAATTCTTTACAGTAGCTTCTACATTGCTGTTTGGATTTCATGATCAGAACAGAGTTGAGCATGTAGGGACAGAATCAAGGACCTTTTCTACTTCTCACTGCCTGCCAGTGAGGAGGCACAAGAAGTTTGGAAGGATCACAGTGGGGACAGCTGACCGTGGGAGAATTTTCCATGCCATATGATGTTGTGTTCAGAAATTAAAGCCGGGGGAAGAAATGGGGACAGGGTATTCAGGGTGATGGTGTTTGTTTTCCCTAACTCCTCAGGTGTGAAGGAGCCCTGCTTTCCTGGACATGGCTAAACACCTGCCTGCAGATGGGAAGTAGTGGATGAAATCCTTAATTTGCTTTGCTTAGGTGTGCAACTTCTGCTTTACCAAGTGAACTGTCTTTATCTCAGCCAACAAGGCTTCTAATTTTTACTCTAATCTTTCCCTATCCCACCAGGGGTGTAAGGCAGCAGCTGTGTGGAGCTGAGCTCTCCACAAGGGTTAGCAGACAGAAATTCTTTTTAGTGCCCCAGTGTAGGGCATGACCCACAGTCCATGTACCCCTGCCAGTAAAATGTGTCTTTTTGGGATTAATGTTTCTGTCTTGAAGCAGAATTTGTCCACAGCAGTTCAAAAATGGCACAAAAAGTCCCTTTTAATGTGTGGCAGTAAATTACATCTACCTAATGTAGACTTAGGTGCAAGTTCAATCTAAAACAGAGGTAAGCAACTCCTGTTTTTCCAGGAAATGGGTCCTTGTTCAGTGTGCTGGAGGAAACTGGAAGATGAAGCATTCTCTGCCCTTACACTGAATTAACTGGGGATCTCAGCCATCACAATGTAAATGCATGTTCTTTTCAGGGAGGTAACATATGTACCTTGGTGATTCACTGTCAGTTCATTAATGGATAAAGAGCTGACTTCTTACTGAGCTTCTAAAGTTTTCACGGTTGATTAATGGAAGGGACCAAAGAAAAGCCAGCCAAGGCCTGTGTGCTATTTGGAATTTCAATATGACTACTTTTTCCTTCACAATTAATGCAGCAATGCACTCTGCATGAAGAGCAAAATCACATGTTGTCCCTGAAATAGTTTTTAGATTACTCAGGCTCACGCAGTTTTGTTCTTTGATTTTGTAAACTTAGGACAATAAAAGCCCCAAGGGATCTAAGAGGGGACATGGCTTGGATACTTTGTGCTAATTCCAAGTGAAATGTCATAGCTGCTGATTAGAAGCATTCACTAAGTTAGCAAGTTGTTTTAAAAAGTTTGTATTATTTCTTTTATTTCTTTCTGTGATTTTCTTTCACTTAAAAATTCAAAGCCTCATTAAAGCAGATAGAGAGCATTATTTTAATGATTTACAAATACATAGGAATAAATGTTACTCGAGATATACCTTCCAGAATAGAGTAATTTACATTTGTGGGTTGTTTTTTTTTTTTCTTGCAGGATACTGAAGATTTGCCAAGATGGCACATCAGACTGAAAAACTTCTGGTCAAAGAGAACTTGTTCATTATTAAAGCCATCAATCAATACTAAGCCTTTTGGTAGGTCCAAGTGTAAGACCTTCTAAAGGACAGTGTAGGAAATAATATGTGGAAATCATTATGGATGGAAGATAAAAATGGTGATAGTGATTTTGCATAAATGGGAAACAATAGTGGCCACTTATGCCAGAAGAACTTATTATATAAGGGAGTTAAATAACTGGTCAGAAGAGGTCGGAAGAGTTTAATCTGTTCAAAAAGCAGCTGATCAAAATTTTATAACTTGCTTCAATTAAGATAAAAGAGTACCCTGATATTTTACCACCTTAAATAAGGTATTTATTGAAATAAGTTTATGCAAATTATAAAAATAAAGTAAGACCACCATGGAGAAGATGCTGTCCTTCTATTAATCCCATGCTCATTCAGCAGAGGAACAGATTCTCATCTTCTAATACCTTAAAAATACCTCTGTGACTCTAGCTCAAGAATTTATGTTGCTTGGGTAAGGTTTCTGCCTTAGTAAATTAAATTCTTTAGAAATAATCTTTACATTTACTTTGTATAATCTTTCATATCACACGCACTTTTCAGTGTAATTGTTGGCTGCACACCCTTTATATCTCTGTGAGACAGGACATGTATGAGATATTATTTACTTACTTAGTCACTGCATTGCAGTTTCAAACAAAAATTCTTTTTATCTCTTACAGTTTCTTGGGGTGGGTTACTTGAACTCGCTTGGTTCTCAGCTAATGTCAGTGTGTGGGAGAAACAGAACCTGTCTGGTTCATGTTCTTTTTTGCTCAAAACTTAATTGCTGCATGTGCAAGGAATGTGCAGCACTGCCAAAAGGATAACCCCATGGAGAATGACATTGTAGCTTGCTGTGGGGTGCTTGTGCCTGGGATGAAGCAAATTCCAGAGCAGCAGGGACCTGAACATCTCTGAGCACAATCTGTCTGATTTTACAGAGTGTCTCACAGAGTTCTGGCCTTTAATCCAATGCAGAATGAAAACAAGGTATTTTCTAAAAATGTAATTCCTGTTTGATATTAATCTAGTCCCACATATTCTACTGATCAGGAGAGCGTTGCTGGAGGAAATGAACTGCCTCAAGGCTGCATTCCACCCCCTCCTGAGCTCAGTGTGCCCAATAATTTATGTAGTGCTTAGAAAGAGCAGCCAGGCATTACTTTAAATGGAGGGAGACCTGCACTTGTATTCCTACTTCAAATTCATCCCATTTCTCCCCAAGCCACCACCTGTGTGCTGTGAAGGCTTGGAACGAGCTGTCTGAAGTAAACAGGGGTTCACTGGCTCAGCTCAGCTGGAGTGCTGCTCTCCACAGGCACCATCACCACTGCAAACTGCTAAGCCAGGAGCTGCATGGGAGTGAGTGCTCCCACTGCTCTGCTGCCACCTCACCTTTCACAACCTTGCCAGTATTTCACCCACCTTCTGTGTTCAGCCTGGCTCACACACTGTTCATTTTCTGCAGCATCGTCACGACCAGTTTTGGGGTTTGTTTGTAAAGGAGTACCTCAGTAAAAAAAGGAAAGAAAAAAAAAATCTCAGTTTACATTTTTATCTGTTTTAGGAGCTGAAAATCGAGATAAAAATGGGATGTTAAACTTGAGTGGTACACACACTTTGCTTTTTCCCAGAATAGTCTTGATGCCAGCCTTTGAAGATTTACTTCCTTTGGGGATTGTGTCTTCCCCCTTCCTCAGGAGCCTGGATCAGAGCTGTTTGCCCTTGAAGGCTGCTTCTGGTTAAGAGGAGCTGTCCTCCCACGCTCTCCATAACTGCTCCTGGTGAGGATGAGCGAATTAAAAAACCAAAAGCACTGCAAATGTCAGAAATATTATTTTCCTTGTGACATTTTAATGAGGTTACAGCTTATGGTAATCAAGAAATTCCCCACTCTGGGAAAGAAAAGGGGTTTAGGCTAATCTGCTGTGATGCTGATTGTTTTCCAGAAAAGATGTTGTGCCTGTGTAGCAGCAGCCTCAGCCCCTGGCCCCTTGCTGCTGGGCCTGGGGGTTGTGAAAGGGGTGAGAGAGCCACTCCTGTTGGACACAAGCTGTCTGAGTGTCCTTTACAGGCACTTGATCAAAGTCCTTCCCTTTGACCACCACCTCAGGGAAGGTACAGCTCTCTGTGTTTTCTTTTTGCATGCGCAGTGGGTTGTGAGACCAAGAACATATTACCCCTTTTAAAAGAAACAATTACATTTAGTGAGAATCTTCCCGTTGAAATACAATATTATGGGTATTTTAGCTCTCTCCCTTAAATATTGCTTTCATAAAAGCTGTCTGTCTTCCCTGGGAATTTTATTTGCATGTATTAAGAAATGTGTAAAACCAAGAGATTGAGCTTTCACTACACTTAAAGGGTTAGAGTGTTGAGGAGGCTTGAATAGAAATATTTTAATTGTGAGATTAAAAAAAAATCCCAAACATCATCACTTTAAAATTTGGTTTCTAAAACTAACCAGGAACATATTTAAGTGAAAAGTGTAACAGTTTAACCAGTAGAGATTGGGATAGCCTGGATTAACCTGTAATCACAACCCTTGTATGTATTGAAAACACTGTCTTGTTTATTCACACTATGCTTTTCTTTGCAGGGATAAACCCTGCTCCTTCTGGCTGGGCTCTGTTGGCTCTGAAAGTCTATTGGCTTAGGGGAGATGGACAAAATGCAGAGGAAAAAACACAGCTTCTTACTAGCTGGCAAAAATGATCTTTGCAGAAGGCTGCATTTCCAAGAAAAACTTTTTGGGTGTCTACAAGCAAAAAAAAAAACAACCCCACACTGAAAGTTATTGTCTTCTGAAATGGAGGGATAATTCAGGAGTCAGCAGCACAGTAAATGGTTCAGGGATTGCTTTCTTTAGTGATAGAGTTTAGTTCTTGGGAAAAAATGTGATGTGAATAATTCTGTGCATCCCGGGATAAATTGGAAAAAAGAGACACTGATTAGAGGAGTCCTCCAAGCTGACAAAGTACAAGTGTTCTACTGTGTCACAGAATCACAGAACATTCTGTGTTGAAAGGGACCCACAAGGTTCATCAAGTCCAGCTCTGCAGGGAATGGCCCATCCAGGGATCCATCCCACAACCTTGGTGTTGATAGCACCATGCTGTGACAAAATGAGCCAGTGTGGGCCTATCCTGAAAAGAGAAACTTCACAGAAACTTGCATGCACAAGGTGTAATCCTACAAGACTACTTGTGTGCATCCTTGAAAAGCTGCACTGTATAGAGAGGAAATTGTGAATAGAATTTCATAAAGTACATGCCAAACAGAGGAGATTTCTCTGTACACCCATGTTACCTGGGATAGAGACACTTCACTGCTTCCTAACATTTTTCTGGGAAAGTTGCTTTATATTAAGAGGCTGGAACAAGTACTGAAATAAACAGCACAATTTAGATGGTCATTAAAAAAAATCCAAACTTTAAATGCTACCCTGTGCTTGAGACAAAGAAGAACCTGGCTCTCACGTGATTTGGGGCATGCAACAGCTGAAAAATGCCTTTACCTCAAAGAAATGTACAGGACCTAGTTAAGCTGTGCTATGTGCCTATAGGCACACATTCTTTCTGTCCCTCTTTCTCTTTGCCTGAGGCACAGTAATTATACCTGTATTTTGGGAAAACATAGGCAGACCCTCCTTGCAGACATATAAAATCTCCTGTCTAGACTACTTTTTGTTTCTGCTCACAGGGGGAGGGAGAAAGCTGTGACTGCTTTCAAAACTGACTGCCTGTGTGAGGAACTGAAGCTGCAGGAGGGATGAATGCTGTCAATGCCAAGTTCCAGAGCAAAGAGGACTTTAGAAGATGTGGGATGCTCCACATTTCTCAGAGGCCTGGTTTTCCTGAATGGAAAAGATAGCTGGTAGGTGATTAAGAACCAAAAATCTTCATGGTAATTTTTGGAGTTGCCTTTTGATATGCAAGTAAGGGCAAATCTCCCTGGGTTTCCTGTAGACATGCTCTTTGTCCTGGTCCCTTTCCCTTTGCACAGTTCCCTCAGCCACAGCAGCAGTGGAAACCTTGTCTCCAGCTGGAAGGATGAGGTGTGTGGGAACATTCCAAAGCTGCACGTTGGTGACAGCATGGGAACCTCAGCTACCACCTTTTTTTTTTTTTTTTTTTAATACAGCTAAAAGCAAGGTTGTTCATCTAGGAATGAAAATTTTAGGCCTTACTTATATAAGATAAAGGCTGTGTTTAGAAATCACGATTGAGATAAAGGGCTGAAGGGTCAGGGTGAATAATCTTGCAATCTTTGAGCTCTAAGGATGGTGTATTAGCAAGACAAGAGCCTAAGCAGTCCTTGGTTGTGTAAATAAAGATCAGCCACAAGCAGAGCCACTGTTGCCACCATATGTAGCGAGACTGTATGCAGCTTTTGTAAGTAAACCAGATCTGAAAAGCAGGAATTGTATTTTGCAGGGTGTTTCAAGGCATAGTCACTGTTTTTAGCCCTGCAGACCAAAGTTGTCTGACATTTGTTGTGTGAAAGCTAGAGACCTCAAAGGCATTCAGAGCAGCCTGTGGCAAGTAGGGCTTTCACTCCCCTGGGACATTGTGGGCTTAAATTCAGTGGCTGGGCTGAATGTCCCAGACTCCAGGGGTGCCTTGGAGCCTGGGTACATCTTGGCACCTGGTGCATCTGAGCCTCCCTGGTGGCCCCCAGCCACAGCCACCTCTTTTCCCAGCCACGGCAGAGGTCCCATCCTGTGGGGGTGCTGCAGCAGGGCATGGACAGGTTTGTCCTTTTGGACAGTCCCTCAGGACACCCAAGATGGGGGTCTTCCCACCTGGCCACGGGTCAGGGTTTGAGGGTGTCTGCTTTGCTGGATTTGGATCAGGAATTTGAACCCAAGGCTTTAATTTCAGGATCAGTGCCAGGAGAGCTCTTGTGCAATGCATGATGAACTACAGTGTTCTCAGTTTAGGTCCAGGGAGCTTCAGTGAGTTACAAAAAATGCAATGACTCCAACTGGAGATAATCAATGTAGAGCACTGCTGTAGGTCAGTCCCTTGGATTACCAGAATTAAAGGTCTGAGATCCCTGCTTTGAGCTTGGATGACTTGTACAGGTATCAGCCACATTCCTAGAAAATATCTGCCTTATTGGTCTAATTCTGAGATAGTTCAGCAATCTCCTGTACATCCACATATTTCCATGGAAAGCTTTATTTTACATTGAGAAAGGTGTTTCAAATAAAACAGTATTCCCAATCAGCTCTGTTTCGTATTTTTAAAAGCATATTGACAAACTGAGAAGTCTAGAAAAGAGCTACAAGGAATACTGGAGTCCTGACAAATCCTTATTACTGTAAAATGTCTTTTTCCTTTATCTTTAAAGGTAAATGGTGTCTGTTCACAGCAGATAAGTGCCTATGAGAGGAGCAGATTTACTAGGAGACAACATTTTAACCTTCTGAAGGTATAAAAATCTCCAAATGGCTCTCATGGCTGGGAGTTGAAGCTACTCAAATTCAGAACAGAAATCAATGGCAAATGTTTAAGCTAAGAATACTCAATCACTGAAGCAGCTTTAAGAGAAATTGATTATAGCTGCCAGCAAACCTGTCACTAAACCAGGATTATTTTTAAAATGCCTCAAGATTCAGCAGAAAGTTTTTTCTATAAAACAAGTTTTAATTCAAGTGGAATTTCTGAACTTGAAGTAGGAATCTCTTGACAGTAACTCATAGTATCTCTTCTGCAGGTCAGAGTAGATGACTATTGAAGTTAAGGTTTTGCAATTATTTTCTGCCTCATAAGTTAATCCAATATTAATGATAATAAAAAATACTAGGTCAAACAAAACTTTTTCTCACTAGACATTCTGTTAAAATATACTTAAATGAAACAAGACTTATTTTTCTATTCCTTTCCTTAATTTTTTCACTTACTTAACTATAATGTAGGCAATTTTTCAAAGATATTACTTTCTTTTTTACATTTTCCTGAAAATATTTCAATTATTCATTTAAATTTTTGACTTTCTTTTTTCCCCAAGTATAATTTTCGAGAAAAATTTGACAAACAGCTCTGCTTGACTCATATATATGTTTTATTTATGCCACCACTAAAAGAATCTATGCCTTATAATCTGAGCTCAAATGTTAGGATTTTGAGAAAAGAATGTGAACTCACACTCTGGCACATTTCCCCACACTGAAGGGCATGAAAGCCTTGGGCTGACATGCCACGTTTTTTTCCCTTGAGGATTTGTTTAGTAACAGTCTTAGTTCTAGAGAAATGACAGAAAAAAATTGTGGATTCTTGTTTATATGGATGTTCAGTAGTTATGCTTAATAAAGAGTAGCAAATTGCCATGATAAAGGCAGATAAGTAGCTGATGAAGGCTAATTAGTATCAGACCACCTCATTGCTAAATAGAGTTATAGCTGACTAAAATGCTGGATTTCACCAGTATTAGTGATGATTTCAGCACAGGAAATAGATTATCCTGCCCAGTTTCACTATTTTTCTAGTGAGAGTTTTATAATTTTATTTTAAGGGACAGTTCCCTGTACTCATGATTGTTTCCAGAGAGACAAAGGTTATGAGAAGATTTTAACCATAAATATTTGATGATTTGTTTTCAAAATATCCTCTTCTTTGTTTCTTTGTTTCCTAGTAAGCATGCCATAGATGAGGAGAGCTCCCAGGAATATGTAGAAGTTGTGCACCTAAAACCACAGAGTGGTCCACACTCTGGAGTGGCATCCCTCATGCTTTCTTACTGTGTGGTGAATCCAACACACTGTTAAAAATACAGTTCTTTAAACACTCCTTCATTTAGTGTAAAATGTGAAGCTTGCAAATGGATTAAGTTTCAAAGAACGTTCAGTATGTGCTTTTGATTGTCTCAGTGTCTGTCTGCATCGCTTTATTCCTAAAAGAAATAGTGACATCTAAAAAACGTCTCAGCTGGATGACTGTAGTAATCACCTCATCTTATTACCATCAAAAATTTGCATGTTGTGACTTCAGAAGGGAAAAAGGGTTCAGAATCCACCTTCATTTGTGTTGGCATCTCGTTACAGATAGTGCTAAAAATGAACAGGGTTCCAATAACCCCTGAAGCTTAGTTTCAAGGAAGATTCCTGCCTACAAGGAAATGAGCCCATGTTCAAGTGCACAGTGAGAGCATCACCACTGGCATCCCCAGGATTTCAGAAGCCTGTGGCCCTGAGCACAAGGCAAAGGTCTTTCCTGAAGGTGAAAGCTCAGAGGTAGAAGAAGAGGGAAAAGGAAGGGCAGGGCTGGGTGTGATCAAGAGCTCAATTTTTATACAAGAAATACCGCTGAGCAATGAAACCTGAGCTGATTCATCATCTCAGCTCCCAGGCAAATTTCTGTGTAATTTTAATTATTCTACTTTGTGTCTGTGGTCAGCTGCTGGGTCAGGTTACAGACCTGTATATGTGTTCTGGTTTCAGCCAGGGCAGAGTTAATTTCTTCTTGTTACAGTGCTGTGTTTTGGATTCTGAATGACAATGATGTTAATAACACAATGATGTTTTGGAATTTTTGCTAAGTCAGGTTCATCTTAAATCAAGGACACTTTTTTCCCTCATGTCATGCTCTGCCCATGAGGAGCTGCACAAGAGAAACTGGGAGGGAGCACAGCTGGGACAGGTGACCCAAAGTGACCGGGGGACATTCCATACCGCAGAGTGTCATGCCCAGTGTGTAAACTGGGGGGAGTTACCCAGAAGGGTGGCTGATCCGGGCTGGGGAGGGGGGATCTTGCATCAGTCAGCAAGTGGTGAGCTACTGCATTGAGCAGTTCTAGAGCTGGAGAGAATAAACCTGTTTGGATCCTGATGTGAAGGGCCTGGAGCACTGGACAAGTGGCAGAGCATCGTGGGTGACAGCCTGGGGTCCCCAGCTGGAAGAGCTGCCTGTGAAGCTCCTCCATGGGAATGATTTATCACTGCAAGGCATTTCCCTCTGATTAAGCAGCAGGCAACCATCATCTGCAGCAAATGCATTTGCAAGGATGAGTGTGCCATGGGGAATATGCTGCCTTCTCAAACACTGAAGGAAAGGGCAATTTTCTGTTCTGGCCTCTTGCTGTAATTATTCTGTTGTGTTTGAATTACCTCCAATATATGTCATGAATAGGAATGGACCTTAAAGGATGTCTCCAGATGCAGAGCTTCCAAACATCCATCGACGTCATGAATAAGCTCAGAGTCACATAAGGAGCTGGGGACTCAGTGCCAGACCTTTTGGTACACTTCCCTTTAATGACAGGGCACTGAAAAGCTCCCTTTGGAAGGAGCTGGGTGCCTTGGAGAGGAAGATCTGAGAGCTGCTTACTGGGAAGAAGCTGGTTTTTTTGGCTGGAGGCAGTGAGGAATAAAAGAGGGCTTGAGAAGACTGAATATTTTCTTCTAGTTTGTATTTCTAGGTACAATTTTTTCTTATCTTGCTGCCATTTTCTCAGGCTTGAAGCAATACTTTAGTGCCTGAGGAATGTTTGTCTACAACTAGAAAGTGTTGGTTCCTATCTCTGTCTGTCATATCCAAGAAGGCTGAAACATCCATTTTCATTTAAATCCGTAAGCACAACAGATTCAGCTAAATATCTTCTTTTTTGTTTGTTTGTTTGGTTTTTTTTTTTTTTATGCTCAACAGAGTGACCACCTTCCAGTTTAGAGCACTGGAAAAAAAAAAAAGTAGGGGAAAGTCAGTGCTGACAGTTGTCCCAGACGATATCTGAGGCCCCCACAGGCATCTTCTGCCACAGCTGAGTATCCTAACAGCAGGTACCCAGCAGGTAAGGAGTCATTCTTTTGTTCCACACTTGTGGTTCTTAAAAATCGGAAAAGTTCAGCCAGGAGATATGAGGAGACGTCGCTGACAGCAGGACTGGGAGAAGAACTGGAAAAAAGTGAAAACTCATGGATAAGAACAGATTATTAATTGAAACAAAGCAAAATATGATACAAATAATACCAATTATAACAATGCTAATAATTGTAGTGAAAAAGAGAGAGAGAGAAATAAAACCCAAGAAAGGCACAATTCAGGTGTTCACCACCTGATGCCTGGCCTGTCCCTGAGCAGTGATTGGCCACCCCTGGCCAGTTTCCCCCTGGTTTATACACTGAGCAATGATGTTCTGTGGTATGGAACATCCCTTTTGTTATTTTGGGCCAGCTGTCCTGGATATGCTCCTCCCACAGCTTCTTGTGCACCTTTCTGAAAAGTCCTTGAGTTAGGGTAAACACTGCTTAGCAACAACCTAAACATCAGTGTGTTCACAACCCTATTCTCATACTAAATCCAAAGCACAGCACTGTAACAGCTACTGAGAATAATATTATCTCTGCCCTGCCTGAAACCAGGGCAGACAGGCAGTAGAATATTTGATTATGAGCTTTTGAATCCCAGAAGATCTTGTGGATGAACAGAGACCCTCCATGGTCAGCACTCCACAGGCAGAGGCAGCTCTAGGAATGCAGCTGCAAGTTTTTAGGCACTGGGGATGTTTTACCAGTTCTCTACTTACTCCTCTACTTCTGCTCCTCTCACTGCACAGGGAGTCTTGCAAACTCAGAGTCCCTGCTCAGCTACCATGTAAGTTGTTCTTAGCTCATTTAAGTGTTTTTCTCTGACATTTTGTATGGCTGTTTGTGTGTCCTTGTGGCTAAGAGCTCGGGTATGTGAGGAATGTTTTGTTGTCTTCCTGTGTTATAACTTTTGCTGAAACTTTTGGACTACTTGTTTCTTATGGCAGAAGCGTGGGCACAGGGGAAATGAGCCTTTTAGGTATTGCTGACTTTCTGCTGAAGATGTTAGCTCACTTTTTCTCCTTGCTGTGGTCTGGTGACCTGAGGGCAATCACCTTTCCCTTCTGCTTTCCCTCCCTTCAGTAGGAGGGATGTCATAAAGTCAGGATGGAAGTTGCTTTACACTACAGAACATAGCTAAAACTATGTAAAAAAACTTGTCTATTATTAGGAAAAACAACCAGGAAAAGAAGTCTTGTCTTGTTTTTTTCTCAACATGAAAGTTATATCTAACTATTTTTTTCTTTTGCGCTGGCCTTAAAATCAGGTTTATTTGCTTTGTGTTTGCTACAATTGCCTTTTTCACATACACCAACAGCAAGCTGTTAAATTAAGCAGTGAAAATGGGATACCTCATTCAAGTTTCCTCATACTTCCCTTGAAAAGCAGCCAATATTTTGGAGCTTTTTGACCAGCAAACAAGATTTGCTCCTTAATAGGAGCCAGCCACAGATAATTTTTTCTGTGCTTTGTTCTCCAAGCTGTTCCAATTTCCTCTCTTGCTCCTGAGGACCACAGAGTAGTCAGTGCAGGTAGCTGGGCACAGAGGGACCTGGGAAGCTGAGGGCTCTGTGCAGCAGCCACTCTGCACCAGGCACTGAATGGATGACAAGGCACTGAAAAGCTCCCTTTGGAAGGAGCTGGGTGCCTTGGAGAGGAAGACCTGAGAGCTGCTTACTGGGAAGAAGCTGGTTTTTTGGCTGGAGGCAGTGAGGAATAAAAGAGGGCTTGAGAAGACTGAACACTTTCTTCTAGTTTGTATTTCTAGGTACAATTTTTTCTTATCTTGCTGCCATTTTCTCAGGCTTGAAGCAATACTTTAGTGGCTGAGGAATGTTTGTCTACAACTAGAAAGTGTTGGTTCATATCTCTGTCTGTCATATCCAAGAGGGCTGAAACATCTATTTTTATTTAAATCCATAAGTAGATTCATCTTATGAATCCAACAGATTCAGGTAAATATCTTTTTTTTTAGTTGGTTGGTTGGTTGGTTGGTTGGTTGGTTGGTTGGTTGGTTGGTTGGTTGGTTGGTTTTTATGCTCTGCAGAGTGACCACCTTCCAGTTTAAAGCACTGAAAAAAAAAAAAAAGTGGGGGAAAGTCAGTGCTGATAGTTGTCCCAGGCAGTATCTGAGGGTCCCACAGGCATCTGGCAGTGCCCACGAGGAGCCCCAGCCCCACTGCAAACTCCTGACTGAGACACAGCAGCATCTGACACCTAATTGCTGTGTGTGGGAGTTTTCAGTGAAACATCCTGAGAGCGCAGTAACTTCTGCAATTGATGGCACCTCTTGGAGCCCTTCTGCTTGTTTAATTGATTGCAGGCTGGCTCTTAAGAAAAATGCAGCTTGTGGGTGCTGGAGCTGTTTATTAGCCATTAATAACCACGTGGGTGGACAGCTGTGTTGTGCTGATCAATTCACAGAGCTCTGCTCCTGACACAGGGGTACAGGGAATTTGGCACCCAGGCTGTGCAGGGAGAGAAGAGCTCCCTTCTTGCCTACAAAGGTTCTCCTTGCCCTTGCTCAGCTGGCCTAAACTCTTACAAGGGTTGATGACTCCCAGGTGTTTGGAGAGGCGTGTTTGTACCAGGCATGAAAGACAGGCTGTGTGCTGGTGCTGCAGCATCCTCCTCCCAGCTGAGGAACTGAACAGGACAGCAAACACCCCCGCCCAGATTTTGAAAAAGTACTGCTTTTCTGCCTTTTTCTGAGGCTTTAAATAGCAGATTTTTCTTTTGCTCTGCTCAAACCACACTCGCTGCACAATTACGTTGAATACAAATGTTAAGTATTGAAAAATGGATTTGTACTGAGGAGACAGCAGTTATTTATACTTCAGCTTCTGTGCCTGCTTTTGTGATATCTAGTATGTCAACATCCTGGCCTTCAGGTTTTTCAGTTGTACATCTGTGTATATGCACATGAGGCAGACACACAAATAGAAGTGACATTGAAATACAGTTTTCCAACTCATGGAAAACTAGGAAATTATTATTTTGTTTGTTTAGGCTTGGAACAAAGCTTGTTTCTAAAACTTTCCATGAAATGAGAAATCCTGGAAGCAGCTTTCAATATTTTATGTTATATGGTGCATTAATTTCATGATTTATTACAGCATCTAGAAATGCATATAATAATCAAAGAATAAATGATGGAATTGTGTTAAATGAAACTTCCATTTTTGCTGAATTTTTCATTTCTAGTCTTGAATGGATTTTCTGATGCTTATGTCACTACAGGTATAATACTACACCCCTCCCTCCCCTTACCAGTTTCACTCTAGAATAATTTACTGACAAATTTATGGGTGAGATGTATTCACAGATGGCCACTGGGCTTGTATTTGCTCTGAGTTGAAGATTAATTTTGAATTTATTTTCAGATGAGCTACTGACCTGATGAAAAACAGCAGAAATTAAAGATAAAACTCACAACGCTCCCTTCCCTAAATTCAACATTTCATCTAGGTTCTTCCTTTAAGTGCTTTGCTTTGGGGCAGCAGTACCCACCACCATTAACATATTTTGTTATCAACAGGCTGGGATCACCTCTAGCCATGGAGAAACTAGAGGTGGTTTCAAGGCAGTGGCCTTAGAGATGAGGGGTACTTTATCTCATTAGAAGGTAATCAGCACTGTCTGGGCCCCTGAGGAACTACTGTTTCATGATTAGGTCCATAACCTAATAAAAAGAAAGCCCCTTGGAGGAGGTTTCCTGGAACAACAGGCAAAAGGCAATAGAGCAGGAGATAGGGTGTGCAATGGAAATTACTTTAAACCAGAGTCTCAAGGCTTCTCCTGGCAAATTAACAGCCAAGGGTGTATTTTTTTATTCAGTATATTTATTGCTTATCCATCACAGTCACAGCCTGTGTCCAGCACAACAGGAAAAGCAGCGACTTGTATGGAATTGAATCCAAATCAGTTATTTTATTTTTCCCCTCTGTACAAAATGCAAGCTTAGAGAGGGAGGGGTGGATGGAAATGGAAAAAGTGCATGTAAACTGCTGCCTGTCCCTTCCTTGCCCTTTGGGTGATTGTCACATTGGGCCTTTGCAATCAGGTTCTCAGTTCCCTTTGTGAGGCTCCTCTCATTTCAGGTTAGTATTCATGTGGGGTGATGTTATTTTGAAGTGGCTTTCCTGACACCTTTGGTGGAGTGCATGCTAATAGGGAGTGATGGAGAGGAGAAAACGTGATGGGGATGTCAGAGCCTGTTAACAGAGCAGCCCTGCTCTGCCCTTTCCAGCTTGCACTGCACCAGGCTGCAGCTCTCTGCCTTATTGCTTTGTTCACTTCTCATGGAGAGCCCTTGTGAGGGGTGAGAGGGGCAGGTCCATGCCAGCCATGACCACTGCACCCAGGGTGAGGAAAGAAGGCTGCTCTCCTGTGCCCTCAGGAAACTTATCTCAAAGGTGGCCCTACTGCGTTCAAGGACATGCAAAACTGGACCTAACAGTGCTGCTGTAAGGACTAAATGCTCTCCCAGAACAAAATACACTCCTGAATACAGAGCAAAGGCATAAAAACCAATCAGCTTTATTTTCTCCCCATACAGTTTGCAGCTTTCCATAATGGATTTCTCTTCTTTCCTCCCCTCTCTACTTCTTGTCTCATTTTTCCCCAGCATAACACCAGTTATTATAATTATTGTTACAGCTGCATCTACAAAGCCTATGAAACCCTGGGGCTGTGCACACGTGGACTGAGAAGCATCTTGTCTGACTGTAGCTGTTGAAAAGAGGGTCATCTGAGCCTGTCACCCTGGCTCTCACCATCATCAGTATAGGCAGAAAAAACTGCATCCGAAGAGACCTTCAACCCATTTAAATAAGGTTCCTTAAATAAGGGACAATTATGTTTCTACATTGCCCCCGGGAGGGTGTCCTACTTTTGACAGACGAAGCGTGACATGCCTCATCTTCATTTCTTGCCGTGGCTTCACAGCTCTTTGCAAACACCATTGACTTTCACTTTTCAGCCCTTTCCACTGAACTGTGTCTGCCAAGGGATTAACACATATTTTAGCATGTATCTTTTAAAGTATATATTCCTCTTTGCAGGGTCCCAAGCACTAGAGGAGCATCTCTTTTAAGTGTTCATAAAGGCATAATCATGCTGATTGTATGCTCTGGGTTATGACCCAAGCATGCCCAGAACAGAAATCGTGGTCATTCCTGTTCTCTGTGGAATGCTATGAAAACCTGCTGGTTTTGTTCTAGCCTGGTGCATGTCTCTGGTCAGCCACTGCTCAAGGCTGTGCATAAGCCATAAAACTTATCCCTCTTTTTTCCTAGAGCATTTCAAAACCAGGAATTCCTTTGCCATCACAGAATTGCAGAATAAGCTGAGTTGGAAGGGACCCTTGAGGATCATTGGGTCCAACTCCTGGCCTTGTACAGCACCATCCCCAAGAGTCACACCACGTGCCCAAGAGCATTGTTCAAATGCTTCTTGAACCCTACGAGGCTGGTGCTGTGACCACTGCCCTGGGCAGCCCCTTCAAATGCCCAATCACACTCTGAATGAAGAATATTTTCCTGATATCCAGCCTAAACCTCCTCTGACACAACTTCGGGCCATTCCTTTGGGTCCTGTCATTGGTCACCACAGAGCAGCAATCAGTGCCTGCCCCTCCTCTTCCCCTTATGAGGAAGTTGTAACTGCAGTGAGGTTTCCCCTCAGTCTCCTCTTGCTTTACCCACCCCCCCCCCCCCAAAAAAAAAAAAGTTAGAAATTAACAAATCAGCAGGAAAAAGGTTTCACTAGAAAGTTCCCATCCAACTCCATTATTTTGTAGTTGTCTAGTTCATGTCTTCTCAGCATGAAGAGAAGACTTCAACCCTCCCTTTTATAAAATTATGGTGGCTTTTTTCCATACAAGGAAATTACATTCCCTGTAATGGAAGATATACCAATTAAAACACTGGGAAACTTTTGGTTTATTCGTTTTTCATTTTAGAAAGCATAACAAAATCTGAGATTTGATGTCCATATTTGATATGTCTTGTTTTTATTTTCAGTGGAATACCCTGAACATCCACTATTTTAATGGCTAAGCCTGTATACACTGAATTCTGCTCTCATCCTTATCTCTTGGCTACTTGCAGGAATGCTGAAGCCTCCTGTTGAAAGATATGCAACATTGGCAGTAGCTTAGCTCTTCTTACCCAAAATGACAACCTGGCCAGACACCCCCAGAGTATCTTCATTTGTCCCAAAGAGTGTGACTTTCACAGAGTTCCTGCTCCTTTGGGCTCTTGGCACTGCTTAGTCTCCCCATCTGTAAAAGGAGCTAAGGCAGACCTGTGCTGGAGACATTTAACTGCTTTGACCTTGTTTCTATTCTTTTATTAGGTTGCATTTTAGTAGGATGAATTTTGCAGAACCACAGATCCGTTGTGTCTATAGTTCCAGGAAATGATTTGGTGCAGCTGCCATTGGCAATGCTTCTGTTTAGGAATATTGCCCCTGTGCCGTATGGATTTAATAATCTCTGCTCAGCCCTGTTTATAAGTGTTTTTCAACTTCAGGCAAAATGATAGCAGTGATTATGGGGGGAGCCAGGGAAAACCTTTGGTCCCTAAACTAAATGAATTAACTCCAGAGTGTTTTGAGGCATTCCTTCTTATCTCTTTCCCTCTTACACTGCTTTGCATTTTTAAGCCAAAGGCTTTGATTTTGTAGTGATTTATTTAGCACCTTTAGCAAGCTGTTAATGAGGGAGGGAAACCTGGAGGGGTAGATGAGGCTTGTCAGAGACAGGAAAGGAAGAAAGGGACAGGGAGAGGGCGGAAGGAACAAAATAAGGAAGGAGAGGGGGGCAAGACAGAGCAAAGACTGAGAGTAGAAGGAAAGGGGTGTTTTTGTCTCTCCAATTCTTCAATATCACTCTTGCTGATTTTATTCTTTCCCCTCATTCTGTGTGCTGGCAGAAGTGAAGTTGGCAAGCTCCATGGAGAAGAAGGTGTCAATGTCCTGGTGCTGCCAAGTAGGTTCCCACCTCTAGACAGTGCACACAGTGCTTGGCAAAAGGCCAGAACCAGTGTTAATGGATTTACTAAATAGCACCATTTCTCTGTATTGATTGTCTTAAGGTGCTCAGGGTGAAGTAGGTACACTTCACCTATTTTTTTCTGCTAAAAAATTGCCTCAAAGAGAAGCACTTAATAAAGACACTTCTGGCCTGGTGGCCATTGTCTCAAAATGTCTCTTCAGAGGGGAGAGGATGTACATTATTAGGTATTAAATTAACTGCAAATATTACTGGTTGTACTTGAAGATTGAGGTGGTAATTTTGATTGTGCTAAGCATGATTCTACACTTTTAAAGAAAAAGATAACTTTGTTCGCAGCCTGGTGGTGAAACTGTGAGTCTGAGTGAATGGCTCAGGCAGGTAATCTGGCATATCCATGCAGCTTTTCTACTGTGTAGAATCAGCACTGGCAAAAACGTTTTCAAAATATGTGTGGGAAGACAAACAAAAGCTTAGCATCAGTGCTATGAATTTACAGGTAGCCTTAGCTGTAGGTTTCTGCAATGTGGATCTTAAATACAATAAGAAATGTGCATGCCAAAAATAGTTGTGCCTTGGGAAAACAGATTTCAGGTACCTGTTTGTGTCTCTGTTGTGATTCTTACAAATGTCTTTTGACCATCAAAGTCTACCTCTTAAAATTTTCCCACCTTACAGCCTCTCAGGAGATAAGCCCCCTTGCACTCTGCAGGGTGCAAGGGGGCTTAGGTACAGGACAAGTAAATAAATCTATTCAAATATATCAATTTATCTGATTTCTCTGAGACAAAGGCAGGTGAAAAACTGGCTTTTCTCACTTTCATTGTCAAAAGGTGCAGGTGAAGAGGGATGGTGAAATGGCTGAAGATTAGCTTGGGCTGAAGAAATAGAGCAAATCGCAGAGGCAGAAAGTCTTTGGCAGAGAGGTTGAGACAGGTGTAAAATCCTGTAAAGGTGGAAACAGTGAAGATCCTCAAATTTTAGAAAGGAAAAATTAGGAAAAGGAAGGCCATACATAGGCCACTTTATTAAAATGGCTTCTTTTCATTCTGGAGCAGCTGGAAAAAAGTATCCTGACCCTGACAGAGCTGATGCACCCACCATGCCAAAGAGACCCCCCCCTTCAATCACTTGTCAAACTGATTGACTCTGTCTAAGAAGCCAGACTTACCTGGACACCCATGGTCCCCAGTCACCACCACTGGCTCTCTTTGCTGGCTCTGTCTGCTTCTGAAGCGGGGGTGAAACAGTGTCCTGGGACCCCCAGAAGCTGAATATGCACCCTATTTCTTTATCTCTACTCCTAGATGCTTTCTGAGCATGCCATGCAGGCAGGTTTGCATTCACAAGGCAAAGGGAGCTCAACAGGTATTTGGTTGCTAGTGGTGTCATCTCCCCTCAAAATTAAAATTTTATTTTGCTTGGATACAACAGGACAGCTACAAAAGAGTCTTGCCTATTCCATTTCAATACTTGGGTGACAGAAATATCTGGAGGAATGTTTTGTTGGAGGCCCTTGTCAGAATGCTCAAGGGACATTGTGGTTAAAGGTGATGTTTTCTGAAGGAGGAGCAAAGATGTGGACAAAACAAGGACAGGTGAAGTCGTACTTCAGACCTCTCTTGAACTTCACGCTTGCCAAGGAAGTCAGGGAAAAGAAGTTTATATTTTTTTTCCTGGTTACTACAGACATTTTCACAGCCTGTGTCTACTGTAGGAAAATTATTTTTCTCCATCGATCACTATTACATCTCACAGAGTAGTTCAGTCAGTAGAAAGATTAAATAAACAGAGATACCACATACAAACACATTTTTACTATTATAATTCTCTGTTTAATGCAATGCTTTAACTAGGAATACAACTCAGCAGAAGTACATACACATATATTGCATGTAATTTTAGTTGTCTCTTCAAAATGTTTCAAACCCTCATCATCTTACTCCTTCATGGCTTGTTTTGGTGAAATACCTTCTTTCTTCATCTTGTATAACAAATTAGAATGCTGCTGAGTAACACTGACATTTTTCCTCTGAATGGAACACAACATTACATCCAAATTCCCAGTTAATATAACTTTATCAAACTTCGCTTTCACTGTATGAATGTTGTGTATAATATATGTGTATCTATACAGCATATATAAATATATATCTATAATGTATATATAATCAAGTGGGTCAGCTTTACACAGCTAACCATAAACTTGTGCTTATCTTATTTATATGAGATCAAATGTACGGCATCAAGAATTTGACCAGCCCCCTACTTGTAAGATTCTCAATTCCTGGTTTTACCACATGATTTTGGATATCACATACAGGTAATGCATTCCCTTNTAAAAAAGATCTCAAGAAGAGATGAGGTTCTTCCTCATACATAGAGCTTGAAGCATAATTTGACATTCATCGTAGATATATTTACATTATAAGCTTATCTGGATAGTATTACACATAATGCATTATTTTTTTACACAGTCAAGATATGGTGTTGGTCATGTTAAAACACACTATCTAAAGGTATTTACAAATTGCTAGTCTCTAACTTACCAACCACCTCAGCTAAGTGGCACCAGAAATGAGGGATAGGATAGAAGGATGTCTGTTGACTGGCAGTCATGGCACTGCCACCAGTGTTTTTGTCACTATTACTGCCACATGTTGTGCTTCAGGGAAGGGCTGTCTTTGGAGTAGAGGTGGAGAGGCAGAGTCTCCAGAGGGGACAGAAATCCCTACCTCTTCCCTGAAGCCTACATGAGCTTGGGGGAAGCAGAAAAGCAATGCAGCTGTGACTTGCTTGTCCCTTTGCCAGTAAGAACACACCAACCTTGTCCCCCTGTGCTTTCCCCAGTGCTGTCAGGTGAGTCACTCCAGATATTAAACACTCATTGAAATTGTTCCTTCCAAGGGCAGTGCAACTCGGGCTGTGATCACACTGCCTCATGTACCACACAGAGCTGCTTCTGCCAGAGTCAGAGCACTTTGGGGCATCTCAGAAAATGGTTTCTGTGTGCTGCTTGGCAAGTATGATCAAAAA
>VXAX01007885.1:205260-290685 GCA_013399835.1 Leptocoma aspasia | reverse complement strand
TCTCTTTCTCTCTTTCTCTCTTTCTTTCTCTTTCTCTCTTTCTTCTGTTCTTCCTTTGTTTCCTCCTTTCTTCCTTTTTTCTTCCTTTCTTCCTTTTCCTTCCTTTCTTTTCCTTTATTTTTCTTTCATTTTTCTTTCTTTCTTTTTCTTTCTTCCTTTCTTCCTTTCTCTTTGACCACAGACATCTTTAATACTCAGAAAAGTTGCCCACTGGATTGATGCATCTCCAAGTTGCTGCTCTCTTCCTGGAGCATGAAGGTAGGGCTGCCCCATGGCAACACAAATCACTCCCCATGGGCTGCCTCTTTCTGGAAATAATGAAAGAGGAAGAAAAGGAGCAGGCAAGAAGTTGTAGCCACAATTTTTTGTTGCTGGTTATCATTTTTGGGATTTTTTTTTTCTTTTTCTTTTTGTTCTCATGAGTCACCTGCACAGTGTGCTTGATTTCTGTGTGAAACAGAAGTGGCCAGTGCAGCACATGGTATGGACGTGCTGCTGGGATCCTCTGGCCAAGCCCAAGGTGAAGATGAGGCAGCTCCAGCAGCAGGGCCACCTGGGGCCTTGGGGACCACAGGGTGCAGGTGACAGCCAGGGGAAGCCGAAGTTACCCAGGGAGAGCTGCTCCTCAAGACTGGCATCTAGATCCTGCAGGACTGTCACTCAGAAGGGAAGTGAAACCTGGTGAACGTGGTTTGGGACACAAAGGAAAGACATGAAAGCTCAAAGGATACTCAAGAACAAATTATTTTGTGGTTCTGAACGATTAGCACGTTTTTGTCTTCCTGAGCCACAACCAGCTGAAGACCCAAGAGGTTCCCAATATCTGAGGGCACGTTCTGCCCCTTCTCTGCCTTCAGGAGGGGCTGGGCAGTGCAATAAGTGTTGGCTCTGCACCTCCCAGCAGCTGGCAGTGCACACTAGGCAGACAAGATTCCATGCAATTTCTTGGATATTAGTTGGTTATTTTTCATGTGTATAAACCATGTAGGGTTGTGTGCTCGCATGCCTGTGAATCCATGCATAGGTGGACTATGTAATCTATTTTTACACTGTTTAATTGTCTGCAAATGTAAATGTACCATGGAACTGTTACAGGGTGGAAACACAGAGGACTGTGTGTCCTGGAAGCCTTTTAAATATACTATGACACAAATCAAAGCACCTTGTCTTTTAAGATCAAAAGTGAGGGTGGTGCTAGGGAAAAGTGCTAGAAAACTTCAAACTGATGTTTTTCCTTTGCTTGGTTTTTTTTTTTCATGAATGCTGGCCCCCAAATACTATTCTTCCTATGGTATTTTGAGTGCCATCATACCACATGTTGAAGGAGTATAATTGCAATACATCTGTAGCACTTCTTAACGTGTAGGAATGTCCTTAGCTGTTAGATTAATTCATTATGAACAAGTGATGCCTTCAAATGTGAGAATAAAGGATTTGCACACCTGCCAGAAAACCAGAGTTAAAAGATTAAGTATGGCTATACAAACCATTATTTCCCAATTTGAGTACTTGTACTATTGATACCCACAGCACTTGCTGAAAGAAAGAAGGTGTTTTTCTTTCATGAAACTTTTCTAAAAAAGTCAGATTTAGAAATTGAACATATTTGATTTTATTTTATCTTGGGGTTTTATCTGGATTTTTTTTAACACTGTAAAGAGAATGAACAACCTAGGAATGTGTAAGTCCTTCCTTTGACCTGTCAAGATAAACCTATTGAATGAAGTTTTAAAAGGCAAGCAGTGCTCAGTTTGGCAAGCTTTTTTGAGTTATTCTTCCTTACAAGCAGGAAGATGAAAACAGTGATAGTAGATTTGACTCGAGGCAAGTGAGGGTTGCAAAATTAGATCCTTGGCTGTATAGAGAGTTATATTAGGATGAAATCACTAGGGGTATAAATTCAATGACTTCATATTGAGACACATTAATCCAGAGTTTAACGTGGCCTTAATTTACTGCAGTTTAATCCTCCTCATTTTCACTTTCTGCTGGGAACTTGTACTGCAACACATGAAAATTGTCATGATACCAAAATGCTTTGACACTGTGTTCCATTAAGCTTGTCAAATGTAAAACTTAATTCTGCAAGCCTAATTTCTCTGTAATCTCAGAGGCTGCTATTTTGGAATGCTACTCTAAAGTTGTAGCATGAAATAACAGGATGAATTGGTGTCCTGTTTGGTGGGTGGCTTTCACTCCAGAAAAGAGGCCCTCAGGACACTGTCTATGCTCTTTTTGGGTAACAAAATATATAAATGTACCTTTGTTAGGGCCTGGAAGTTAGAGGTACTAAGAAGGAGATAAATTAAATATGCATAACTCACAGACAATCTCTTCTTTCAGTAATCTGATACCTTTTGACCTGTCCACAAAATGTTTCATTTTGTTACAGTAAATATCAAATATTGGAATACTAAATTCTTTGTCAGGCAGAAATAATCTAAATTTCACCTAGTGTAGGGTAGCAAAAAATATTTGAAGTTAACACTTGACAGACTCCCATCAAGACTATTTCAGTATCTGTTTTTCTATAATCACAGTTTTCCCCTCTGCCTTTTTATTAGTGTTATCCCTTGGCTTACAGTCAAAATATGGCTCTCAGGTAGTACAAGGCAATGTGACCAATATCTTTTCCAGAAAGCAAACATCTTGTCCAGGATTCACCCAGAAAGGACCTCAGTTTCACACTAAGGGCTTAGCAGAGCTTGATCCAGGTGGGTATGTCAGTCTATCTTATTCTTTTCCTCAATAAATTTATCATAGAATCATCTTTTGACAGGTCAGGAGCATGGTCATCTAATATTAACTATTCATTCTCTGAAGCCTCAACATACCTCTTCATCTGTACATCCATATTTAAATGGATGTAGCCTTTCATTTTCCTGGTAATAATCCTCTTTCTATTCTTCAGCTGAGACCCTCTGTTTGGCCACCATGGTGGCTGACTGGGTGAGACATTTAAATTTACAGCTTCTTTTGATATTCAGTCTTGCCCCGGACAAGTAAGGTGCAGAAAGGAAGAAAAGGCTGATGAAGGAAAAGGACAAATCCACGGGTTGATGTTATGTGACGAACAAAGTGAACAAAATAGTCTCAAAAGCTTTGGTTTACATGGATGCTGAAGAAGTCTTGGGATGTAGCAATCTGGACGAGACCATGTCTTTTCACTTTGATCTTGTCATGATGAAGTAGTCACAGAACAAAAGCCCCTGGGATGGGGCAAGCAGCAGACTTGGAATAATATACAATGATTACATGTTGCACATAAGAACACTTTCGGAACTGATGTGGTTTTGGAAATGGTGGTGTCATAAACAACATAAAAAACTTTCATCGTGATTTGCCTAACATTAAGCTTCTTACATGACAGTGGCAAAACAGCTTTAGACAACTTTGAGCTTTAGAAAATTTCTGCCGTGATTGATTTGGATTATGCAATGATCTTCCAAACTCCTATGCCTCTTCCACACAGTTATTATTAAAATTTGGGACTTTTTTTACCTAGATGAAGATGTAATATACACACAGAGGAAAAAACAAGAAAAAGAGAACAAAAGTACAAGTATTTTACACAGAATGACCAAAAATCATAGACTTTTAAGCCCTTCTGTAGGATACTCTCAAAAAGTAAGGAACTGTGCCTCCAGTCCACATACTTGAATAATTTCTCAAACATCCCTGTGTCCTAAAGATTTATTTTCATTTATTAAAAAAAAACATTTTAAAGTGTAGTCCTCAGGGGTACAGCTGATGCCCCCTTATCAATATTTCCGCTAACATCCCGGATTGCACATTCCATAGAAGAGCGTAAAGTGCTATAGCATCGAGGGTTTTTTTTTTTTCCCTTTTAATTTAATTGGAGCTTCTTTACCCTTTCCACAATTACTTTCATTGTTACTTTTTACCTTGTAGCTCCTATATTCTTGTAATGACACATAAGAAGGTCCTTAAAGGTCTTCTTGAAAGTGGCGTTGCAGAGCGCGTAGCAGGCGGGGTTGACGGTGCTGTTGATGTAACAGAGCCAGTAGCCTAGGGTCCATACGGTGTTCGGGATGCAGGATGTGCAGAAGCTGTTGATGAGCACCATCACATTGTACGGGGTCCAGGTGATGATGAAGGCCAGGAGGATGGCCAAAATCGTCCTCGTCACCTTTTTCTCTCTAGAAGGGGGTGGTTTCTTTTTGGCTGGCTGCTTGGTCATCTTGACGATTTTCCGGGCTACGCTGTTCTGCTTCTCCTCCCCGTTCGTGCCTACGATCTCCACGGTAGTGTTGGTAGGGGCACAGCAGTCCCCCTTTTGGGACTTGGTGACTATCCTGATGCATGTCAGCTTGGAGTTCTCTGCTTTGACGTGGTCTTGGGAGGCAGAAGCCTGTCTGGCATCTTTGGTAGCTTCATCCTCTTTCAAGTTGGAAGCGACCACGCTGACGGAGGTGGATTCGTTGGAGCTCTCCTTCTCCCCTTGAACGCAGTTGTTGGTCACAGTCTCTTCGCTGGTTTTTCCATTCTGAATTTTGCTGTGCTCCAACCCATCTCTGCTGGTCGGGATGTTGTTATTGTTTGGTTTCACTATTTTACCTTGGACAAGGCTGGGGGAAACTGTTTCTTGATTTTGGGCAGCTTCCTTTTTTCCTTTCCTTATCCGACTCTTACTGGCTCGAGAGATTTGCCAGTAAAGGACAGTCATGATGATGACAGGCAAATAGAAGGCTGCAATGGCAGTGCCAAAAGTGACAGCAGGGTTGGAAAAAAACTGGATGTAGCAATCCCCGTCTGGGACAGTCCTTCCTCCCACAATGAATTGCCAGAAGAGAATTGCAGGGGCCCAGAGGATGAAGGACAGCACCCAGGCGGCTGCGATCATCATGCCGGCCATCTTCGTGGTCCGCTTCACGGGATACGTCAGAGGCTTGGTGACACAAAAGTACCTGTCAAAGCTGATAATGAGCAGGTTCATTACAGAGGCATTGCTGACCACGTAGTCAAGAGCCAGCCAGAGGTCACACACCACAGGCCCCAAGGGCCAGTAGCCTATCACAGTGTAGAGGGTGTACAGGTTCATGGAAAAGATGCCGATGATCAAGTCAGCACAGGCCAGGCTGAACAGGAAATAATTGTTGACAGTCTGGAGGTGCCTGTTGACTTTGATTGACACCATGACCAGGATGTTCCCAATTATGGTGACCAGGCTGAGAGACCCTGCCACCAGGACGATGAACACCACCTCCACAGTTTTATAGCGGCTCTCCAAGGCCATCACATTTTCAGTGGAAGAGTTTATGTACGTTGAGTTATTCATTTCGCTTCTGATAACAAGATACCCAGTTACAACTTAAGCCTGCAGAGGAAAGAAAAGAAAACCATAAGATACCAAAAAGATACCATCAGGAAGTTAGTCCCTTTGCCTTTAAGGAACAGATCCCAAAAAAACCAACTTGGCAAAACTTTAAAGCTAGGGGATGTATTCAGGAAACGAGTCAGCTTTGGCTAAAGGAAAGACCTTGCAGTGTACAGTTTAGGAATAGCAGAACAATAGGCTAGCTCTAAATATGTGAGAAAGGCACACATTTGGACCCAAAATTACATTTTTAAGTTCTCAGATGCACTTTGCTCTTTGTTATTTTTTAAAACTAATATTGACTTGAATATTTTGGAATTGAACCTGAATACTGTTTTCTTTATTGCTAACAAAGTAGTTCACTTTGCTCATTTCAAATCCTATTCCAAATAAAAAGTCTGGACTGGAGGGTGTAACATTCCTACAACCCAGAGTGAAGCTGTAATCTACTGAGAGGCAGGTCATGGGAAGGAGATCTCTGTTTCTGCCTTTCTTTCATTTTGCACCTGGGCATGCTTCTGTGAGGTTTATGGAATGGGTTTTTATCACATCTCCCCCAAATTTCTCACCCTGAAGTTCCTTTTTTTAGGCAACACGCACAAAGATTTTGGCACTGCATCAAGTTAATTAGACTGTCAATAAACAAAAGAGGGTGAATCTGTTGAAGTTTGAACAGTCAGTAAACTCACCTCAGCTGAGCATTTGGCTATCTGGTTAAATGCGTATGTATTTTATTTCTATTTCTTTCAATTTCAGTAAGATTAAAGTTATTTTTCACTTACTTTTGAGTATTTATACCCGGATAAGGCATTGTTGTTTGTTCAAGTTTTTTTTAAACATGATATTATCTTTTGATGTTTGCTTGATTGCACTTTCCCTTTATTTTCCAAATCACAATATTTTTAATCTGCATCACATTAAGCTACAACAAAAGGTCTAAAATGGATAGCAGGATAATGCTAAATAAGGAAACAGATAAAAATTAGTTCTGTTTACACATAGCAATTCTTTTTGTGCCCCGTATACCTTACTGGCTGTGCTCAATAAATAGTAATTAAATTGCTAGTGATACACATTTGATAGAAGACTAAGAAAATAGTGCATGCTTTTGCCTTCAGGATATATTCTATCCTTTTGTGCATCCCCTGGAAGTCAATAGAATGCACTGGAATTGTATAGCCTGTCTCTGAGTGCTCATTATTTATGAGCTGTGCTCAAGGGTTATTGAAGCATGAAGGCCAGATGTGACAGGGAAGTTAGGGTTTTTTTCTAATTACAATATTCTGCCTTTTTTTCCCCCCACACATAAGGCATCACTTCTTTAAGAAAGAGTTTCTAAACATGGTGGTGCAATCAAAGGAAGACAAAAAAATTATCTATGTATGGCTCCTCTATACACCAGGGATTAGAGAATTCTCCTCTGGTCCCTCTGACTAACCTGCTGATGCACAGACATATGCAGTCCACGTCACTTCAAAGGAGCAATGCATTTTTGCTGTCATTTCAGAACTGTGCTTTTTTTTTTTTTCTCCTTTTTCCCCTTTTTTTCTTTTTTTTCCAGATGCAAAAGAAAAAAGATGATGCAAAATGTCAGCACAGTGTCAAAACCCCTTCTGACCTCTTGGAAAAATAAGCAAGTCTGTCTCCGTGGAAAAGTCAAAATGCTAAACCAGGGTAAAAGGTTTTCTGTCTGAGGCAACTTTTGTAATCTTGCAATATATACTCAAAGAAATGCAACTGGCAGAGGGTGGGGCTCATGCATTTGCCTTTGCTGTCAAAGCCAGCTAAAATTTTTTTGCCAATTCTATGTTGAAGTGAATACATGGATAAATAGAGCAACATAAGGCTCGACAGACATTTTTTTTCTTACTATCTATTTGGAGGTACATCACTAAAATCCTTGGGACCAGGTTCAAGATAACAAAATAAGGAAGAGGAATGCTTTGGTTAAGTGTTTACTTTGTATAGTAAGAATAGGCTGAGTGGAATGTACCAGAATTTCTACCCCATGCAAAAACATTGATGGGACACCTTTATTATGTAGGACTGTCATTTCAGCAATTCCCAGTCTATTTTTCTCCCAGAGCTTCACAGCTGAGCAGCTGGTTATCCAGTTAGATGTGTAAGACATCAATTATTTTGGACAAGCTAAGAATTTCTCCCAAGCAGAGTTGTTTATGAACATTCTTAACAGAATGCATTTTTAATGAAGAGACAAGATCATGCATAGAGATGTATTGATTAAAAAAAAATCAGCTGAAGAGGGTTCATGATCCGGGGCTCTGCAGCTACCTCTGGTGACAAAAAGTAAGTGGGAGAGCAAAATGGAAATGAGTGAGACTGGATCAGAGATGAAAAAAATTATGCTTTGTTATAAGGAAACAAGTGTTTCTCTACAATATATTTTTGAAAAACTGTTTATAAGTTCTGTTTTCATTCCGCTGAAGAAATAAATTAATTTTAAAAACTTGAAACTTGTGAAACCAAATTACCACCTCCCAGCTGACTTTATTCCTGAGTCTTTTCAGGTGAAATTTTTACCTACTTTCACTGAAAATATTGGTAATTCAGTAACAATTCCCCTAATTTTATGGGAATCTATGGGATGCAAGGAGATGGATGAAAGCTAATCTTACTTACTAGGAATAGGATTTCATTGTGTTAATATGAATGGAAGCAAAGCAAAGGAGTCTCTTTCCCTCTTTTTGCACAAATCTTTCCAGCCCTTAAGAAGGCTGGTAGCTCTGGACTGCAAATTACCTGGGCAGTCACAGCTTTCTGAGGTACAGGGTCACCAGCTCCAGCAAAAACTTCCCTTTGCCTGCACCAGTGTGATTGTAAAGTGAAGCACATTTTGCTCTGTGTGTGCTGATGGGAGGGTGCAGGGCTGGAGGGACAAATCTGATTTCCACGGGCATTATTGTCACTGCTCAGAGTGCTGAAATTACACACACAGGGGCAAGGGTGGGCACGCTTCCTAAGCCAGGATCCCCTGCAATCTTCCTGATGGCTCCAGTGGGGCTGGCAGCAGGTGCACAGAGAGGGGTCTGCTTCTCATCCTGGCTGCTTGCTGCCCCAGCCCAGGACTGCCTGTGGACTGCTTTTGTTTTTGCCTTGCCACAGAGCCCATCTCCCCTGCTGCTGCTGTGGGAGCAGATGTTACTCATCAGGCAGACCTACAGGGCAGAGGCATTTTAAGGTAATATGACCTCCTGTGTGAGAAATACCAGATCTTATCCTTGAACAAACAGAGCTCTCCTCTGCAAGCCCGTGGGTGTTTGTGTGAGTTGCACAGTGTGGCACTGACTCCCATGGGCTGCCATAATTTATCCTTCTATGCTAAGTGCATTCTTGCTGAACAGGGGATACCCAGAAAAGGCAAGGAATGTCTCTTGTGACCTGAAGAGCAACCAAGATGATTTTCTGAATTATATTTCAAAATATATATGACTTTTTGGAGTGGAAACACCATAATCACTGCATGGAAATGCATCACATTTTAATCTGCATCACATTAAGCTACAACAAAAGGTCTAAAATGGATAGCAGGATAATGCTAAATAAAAAAATTTATATGTGGATTTCTTGGTCCAAAGCCAAGAAATCCACATATAAAATAATTCATTGTTTGATATTTGATATGTATTTGGGAAATGTTCCCAGTGCATTAGCTCCTCCCTCTAAAGAACTCACAGTACCGAGAATCATTCCCCTCTCCTGACTGGGCAACAATTTAGGGCAGAACTGGGGCATACTTAAGCACTGCATCCTGCTGAGTTGTGCTTTCCACTTACCCTGGCAGGAACACATCCATTTGATGCAGGCAAATCTTGTAGCAAACATTGAAATTTTAAATTTAAAATATACCTCCAAAATCTGTCACAAAACAGGCTACAGAAATGTTTGGTATATTGAAAAAAAATGGCTGATACACCACGCCTGTCAAAGTTTGTTAGAAAAACTCTTCTTCTGTATTGTGCATATTGACAAGTTAAATTTGGTAAGGATTTAATGTCTTCTTTGAATTCTCTGAAACCATATAAAGGTCAAGACATGAAAGAGGCAACAAATGATCAGCACCTGAAAGTTATATTTGTGATTTTAACAGGATTACCCAAGAATGTATGTGCATTGCCATTCTGAGGGCACATCTAAGCATCTAAGTCTCAAGCAGGAAATATACTTTAACTTTCTTTTTTTGATCTAGTTCCTCTTCAGCCCAAACCTATGTAAAATGGATTTGCTGTAGCAATAATGGAATGGTTTTTTCCTGAACTGATTTTTATCCTGAATTGATTTTGAATCTAAATTTCTTCCTGGTACCATTTTAAACTCACAGTGTGAAAACAAAAAGAGAGAAACAAAATCCCTTCACCTGTGATAAATATCCTAGGTCTGTTAGCCAGAATTTATTGCAGACTTTAAGAGAGAATATAAATATAGTCTGGACTTTTGGTAAAAATACATTTCAGAAAATACCCAACCACCTGAAGACTAAAATCTTTACCACGTGGATTATCTTCTGTAATCCTTTTGAAACTAGAAACATTTTTGCTAAGTGTTACTGCCTTGGTGTGGTCTGGTTTTTTTTATTTTCAATCAACACATGTCCTACAAAAGAGACATGTTGTGGGCCTGCTTGGATCTACTTTCCCCCATTTAATTGTGAGGGATACATAAGGGCAAAATTAAGAATTTCGGCGCAGATCTTGAAATAACAAATAGATCAGAGTCAAAAAATATTAAAAAAAAGCAAACAACAGCATGCCACAAACAACAATTGAAACAAGGCAGAAATGAAAATATTCCCCCAAAAGCAGCAGGGGACTGTAGGTGTCAATGCTGGCACCAAAACTGCTGCCTTGGGGCACATTAGGTCTGAGAATTTGTAAAGCTGTTAACTACATCTTACACACTGCTGTTCTTGCAGTCTAAAACTGTATAGAAAGAAATACAGGAAAATTATATAGAAGTAAATATAGTGTCATGAGCCCAACTTGTTGGTATTCAATATCACACAAGTAGAAGTATAGACAGCATAGTGAAAAAAACCCCAAAGAAACAATAATCTCTCTAGTTTCAGGAAATAAATAAAAATAAAAAAAGGTAGTTTTTCCTCAAAGATCTGGATAGCAAAGTATTTCTAATATATTGGTACTGTTATTACTTAGTTATGATAGTCACCCATTGGTACTAAGGCACATGAAATATTACCTTTCTGTCAGTATAGGATTGGCTGCAGATAGGTTTTTGTTGTTCAGGACCTGTGTAATCAAGAGAGGATTTGAATTCTCTCTTTGGGCAGCTGATACCATTACAAGCTAAACTCTGCATTCTACTGCATTGGGCAAACCTGAAATATGTGCTTAATATGCATGGTTCAATCTAACTGATTTTGATCCTCAGAAAGGGATTTTTACCTCCTGGACCACAGAAGATACTTTCACTGACATGCCTTCTTATTCTTGCTAGGATTATAATAAAAACCTTGGTCCAAAACTAGTGAGAAAATAACTCATTCTCTTGGTGAAGTGATGGAAGGTTTTCCTCTCTGTTCTTGTGGAAACATGAGATTTATCCATATGATAAAAGTGACTGAATTAAACGGTCCATGTCCTTCCTTCTGAGTCCCACCTGCAATCCTGTGCACCTCAGCTTGTCAGAGGTGCTTACACAGTAGAGGGAGTTTTCAGAATGGCCATTGTAGAGCAGAAGGTTTCAGCATAACATTTCAGGCAAAGTAAATAGTTAGGGATGCTCTTGCTCTTGAAAGCTAGAAGAGAAGAGCTTTTTTTATGTTGGTTTTTATTTTTTTTTCAGGTAAGCTGTGAAATATGTCTATTTGCTAAAATGAAAATAAATTTATAATCCAGAAATCAGAGAAAAAAGAAAAAATTAGTCTTTGGAGTACGAAAGGCATAATTAAATCATCCCACAGCTTTCTCTAGAGGGCTGAGTTAAATGGATAGGATCTCCATCTAGAGGCACAGATAAGCAGCTGCCACATAAAAGAGTAATTTCCAGCAGTAGATTGGCTTAAAAATATTTTAAAAACTTCTTTACCTCTCAGGCAGAGGACACCCACATTTTATTGCAATTTAAATTTTATTATAATTAATGAGCAGAGGTATAATTTGATGAAAACCTGAAACCATTACAGTTAAATATTCCTGGATGAATGCAGCCTGGATGAAGAGGTATATGACCTGGGATAACTCAATCAGTCAGAGCATGGCTCTAATACCACCACAACTGTGGTTTCAATCCCTGGGTGGGCCAGTCACTTAAGAGCTGGACTTGGTGATCCTCATGGGTCTTTCCAAATCAGAATATTCTGTGATCTAGTTAGACTGGGGCAGCTAGTGCACAGAAATGTGTGCTTAGGTCTGAGTTTATTCACTGCAACCACCAAAATTTAGTCATAAATTTGGGCATGACCCAGCTCAAAGTGTTGTTTCACAGAAGGCCATAAATGGGTTGGAAGAGTGGATGATGTCATCAAAAAGTAAAATCTGGGGACTAGCTCACACCACATGCACATTTCATCAGTGCACCTATCCTGATTTCTGCTGGCAGAGGTTGTAGGAGAGATAGAAAAGGGACATCAAAGTGACAGGTTTCAGTAAGTCACTTCTCCTTCCCACCTTGTGCTGCTCCACTCTTGTTGGAAGTTTCCTGAAGCTCCTCACACCCATCAACCAAAAAAGTTTTGTCTGACTATAACTATCTTCTTCGAGGACTTTAGTTAAAATAGTCATGCTAGAACTCAGACTAAAATGATACCTATCCTCAGCCATGAGAAAGGTTGCCTTAGCAGAAGAGTTATTTAAGTTTCTGTTCAGCTTGAATTGAAGATGGTCAGGTTCAAGGACATATCTTCTGAAGGAAGAGTGTGGTGAGAGTTAAGTAGTCCCTCTGCAGCCCAGCACAAATTGGAGGCACAGTACTTCATTATCCTCAGATCACCTATCACACCTGTGCTGTTAAATAAATGTTAAAAAACCTTATGAGAGCTACTCAAAGTCCCTGACTGACAAGTGGTGAAGCTGGTGAAAGAGGAGAGGGATCAGAAGGCTGACTGAAACCAACTTAACATACAAGCAGACCTAAAAAGGATCCCCCCCAAACCAACAACCAACCAACCAACCTCTTAGACAAAAGTAAAAAAAAAACCTCAAAACCCAAACCTTAGTCTTTCTAGTTTTTCCTGCCTTAAATTACTTTTTTTGCAAGAGCCTGTAAGAATATTGGCCATGAAAAAAACCCAGAGAACTGCAATAGAGTGCAGGGAGGGTCCCCTAAGGAACCATGGATTAAATCCCTCAACCTGCCAGTGATTCCAAAAAAGATTCTGTGATATTGTGAATTTCTGCAAATCCCTCCACGTCATAGAAGTCCTTTTGGAATCATGAATAAACCCATGGAGACTCTCACTCTGTTCTTCAGACAGAGTCAGAGTAGGGCTTCTGTCAGGAATATTAACATATGAGAGCCCAAAGAGACTCTTACTGAAGCTAAAGGAAATTTTTCCTTTTCCCAAGGTTTTCCTTTTCCTTAGGTTGTAAATGGTGTAAGTACCTGGCTTTTGCAGGGGATTTTCTTATTCACTCACTAAGATCTATCAGATAATCCTCAAATCTACTCAAATCTACTTTGGAAAGTACCTTATTTCTTTACTCAGCAAACGCTTTTAAAATTCTTTTAAACACCATCATGGTCAGTCTTACATGAAATTCTCAAGAGCTTGAAAATTTAGTCTGTTCTTCCATGTCCATAAATTGTGGGGATTTTTACACATCTTCCATCTTACTTAACAGCTTACCTAAGATGTAGATTAGAAGCACGGAGAAGAATGCTGATTCAGATATAACAGGGAATGGCTCAAAATCTTTGCAAGGATTTAAGCATATATTGAACAGAAGCTGAAACTGTTCTGAGAGGGCAGCTAAATCTTTTTTATGCCTGTTTTACTGTAGACTGCATTTGAAGCAGTGATAGTGAAATACTGAAGGAACTTAATTAGGTTCTTACCTCACCAGAAAGCAGTGATATTTAAATTTCCAAACCAGAATCTGTATTTCCAAGCTCATTCTGCAGTCCGAGAAAAGTTTGTGAAAGATGGAAAGAGAGGAAATGCCTAACAAAATACTTATAAAAAACATTTAAAAATCTCAAATGAAGTGTTTGCTACAGCTAATTACAAATATGTTGATCGCAACCATGATTTTTTACTGTGGGTCTGCATGATCACCTCCCCTTTTGTGAACAGAGAGCCTCAAAGATCACATAGTCCTTGCCAAAGAAAGGAGAGATTTATTTAGCAGTTTTTCATAGCTGCTGCATTAGCATAGGTTCCCTAAGTCTCTGACTGTGCTATGTTTCACTATATGACTGCTACCAACTTAAAGTACATTCACTATAGCTACAGACTAATTGTGTTTTGACTCCATTACAGGTTTAACAAATCTGTGTCTAAATCTGGCTCTGATGCATGGGTCCAGATATTGGTCCTAACATGCTGCAGCTCCTCTTAGCAAGGTAAAATACCTTAGCTTTGCATTAATTCACCATGCCTTTAAGAAAAACCTCTGTTAAAAAATAATGTAATGTTTAGCAATCTTAAGTTAATAACAGGAAACTGAGGGACTTGTCTCTGACCATGTACCTTCTGTAAAAATTATACTCATCATCACTGGGCCAGGTAGACTAAAATTCATAAGCAAATACTCTCAAGCTCTCTGCGTGTTTTGGTTTTTAAAGAGACATTGTAAAGTCTGTTCGCATCAGATTTTGACCACTGTTGAATATTGACCAAAATAAAATAATGGGAACATTTGAAATGTGGGGTTTAAGAAGGGATAAATAGGATTATTTGAAGCCAAAAATGTTAAAAGCCTGAGGGGCATTTACTAACACAGGATGGACAAGAGCAGGCCATTATTGTGTGTCTGCAAACTTCACAAACTCACTTTGTTACTTTAGCAATGGAGCCTGTGGGATACAAAATTTCCACAGAGTGACAGTGACGAATGTATCAGATGTCCCTTGCACATTCCATTCTATGTCAAAGATGAGTTTTTAATTAAAAGAGAGAAAGAGGTTGATTCTGAAATTCAGGAACTGTGCCACTGTATTTCACCACATGGGAACCTCGTACATTGTGGCAGAAGCACCACATCAGCTTCAGCACAACTGTTGTATATGATATATATACATATATGTATAATGATTTGACTTGGTGATGAAGTCAGTTTCTCTCCCATTTGTGGTGCTGAGGCTCTCAAACTATTTTTATTAAAGTCCTGAAATTCCACAATTCCACAATTACTCTCTGCCTTTCTTTGCCAGATTTATCTGTTACTGTCTGTAAGTTTCCTGTTTCTGCTTCTACATCTCAGACCACCTTTCCACAGCAAACATGTCTAAGGACAAAAAGACTACTGACTGAAATTCATTTTCTGAGGTCTCACTTTACCTTATTCTTCTGCAGTGATCCACTTCTCTGAAACGAAGTCCATTTTTACATAACAAAGATTACATACCTAAATCCATCCTTAAATTTGGACTTCATGGAAAAGCAAGCTTACAGGAAGTAAAATTAGATCTAGACAGGAATATTATCTAGCAGCATACCTAGGGAACAATCTCCTCCATCAATCTGCTGTGTCCCTGAAGTGTCACGTTGGAGATTAAATCCGTCCCACTGTGCCATGCACCAGCAGCAGAACCACTCAGCAGTGATTGCTGCACTGCAACGTGTCTCCACACAGCACAAACCTATTTGAAGAGCACAAGAACATACCTAGAGAAAGGCATACAAGACAAGGATGTGTGGGGCAAGAGAAAATAATAAATGGGGTGAACGTGAGAGAGGAAAATAGGAACAAGACTGAGGCATGAATAAAAAAGAAAAGTTGATTAGAAGTAAGAAATGGTGACTGCAAGAGAAACAGTTCTGCAAGAGCATTCACACGGGCTCTTCAAATCATCACCCTAATGCCTGTTTTCAGTCAAAATTCTTCACTGACCCTAGTTTCAGCACCTGTCTGTATTATCCTATGGCAGCCCACAGAGAGATTGGGTGACATTTCTTCAAGCCTTGCACTTTGAGCAGTATGGTGGAAACACTGAAGCGACTTGGAGTTCTGAAATCTCACCTCAGTTGTCGTTCAAACATTTAAGTTCACAAATCCACTGCCGTTCGCTGAGACTTGGCCTCCATAACCTCTTCAGAGAAGAGGATAGAAATTTTTTTCAAAAAGTTATAATCTTCTTTCACAATCAGAAACTCCAGTGTATTTAGTATGCTCAATTATTTCCTCATAACCTGGTCAGACCAGCACAGTGACTGCCCAGAGTGGAAGTGAGATAACCCGGGTGGGAAGGTGGAAGGAAGATGGGAGGTGATTTTCCCCTGCTGAAATCTGTGGCCCTCTGCAGCTCTGGGAGTCAGAGGCTGAAGGAAGGCTCAGTGACACCACGCTGATTTGCAGATGTTGTGTTCCCCAGCCTCGTGATGCTCTCTGAGAATTCTGTGGCTCAAAGGCGCATTTCACAGCTCCTTGCTCTCAGTCACTCACACTATAAGCCTGTGACTTCAAAGGGACAGCTGAAAGCAAGTGTTTGCAGAGAAAAAAGGGAAAAAGAGAAAAAAAAAAAAAGAAAAAGATTGTCTGCTTGTCCCTTTTTTTCTGTTCATGATATAACAGGCTTAAGATGTTTTGGTATAACTGCTTCTCAGTGGGTTATTTTTCCCTTCTTACTTTACAAAAAAACACACAAAAAAACCTGGCAGTGAGGAAGAAAACAGCTGTGTGATCCCAATCCAGATGCTTTCATCTTAGAGTGGGCTTGTCAAAGAGCAGGCAGATGACTTTCCATTCTCTAAGGAGGCTCCTTGGGTCAAGCTGGACTGATGCCCAAGATAGTGACCCTCTAAAATTTTCATTTTAGGCCTTTCAGCAGTAGCACATGCTAAAGCACTACTGCTCCCTGCTGCAGACCCGGCCACAGAGTAAACAGAAAAATCTCTGAGGGCTGGTGATGCCCTTTCAGGCTGTAGGCAAATCACTAACATGACATTTTCTCATTTCTTGCTGTAAATGAGGTTCAGTTCTAAATTCAATACTTTTTAAGGCTTTAAACATGTTATCTGCAACATCAGTGTCCTCCACATATATAAAGTCCTGAATGTCTTTCATGAAATTTCTAAAGCGTTTTTTTGGTTTGCGTTTGGTTTTTGTGGTTTTTAAAGTATGTATAAAACTATATTCAATTAGGATTAGGTTTTTTTTATTTAATTTTTTAATTAGTTTGGATCTGTTGGCTGCTCTGCTCTTGATCTGTTGTGGTATGCAATGCAATCCCATTGAACATTCGAGGCACTGAACAACACCAAATAATTAAAATGCACACACTCTTATTTGTCGAAAGACATAGTCAAGGGATTTACAGTCAGGTTAATGTTTATCCTCTTAATCTTTCTAATGTTATGGTTGGAAAATGCCCTTTAAATTTAATTATCTGCTTCTGTACATTTACTACTTTGGAAATGTGCATTTAAAAATGTAATTTTTCTTTATGGAAACCTTTCATAGTTTTGTATCCACTCATAATGATTCTGGTCATCCTAAACAAATACTATACAACCACCCTGCCACTGACATAGGCATTTATTCTCTTCCTAATTGTGTAAGGTTTGTAGATCTCAGACCCTGTAATTTAAGGGATAGCGTGCTTTCTCCTTAACCCCACCAAAAGCATTTCAATGATAGCACATTTGCATTGCATCACCCTTGAAAAGAGGATCAAGCATCCAAAAGACGGCATTCATAAATAATTTAATTATATCTGGTAAGAAGAAAAATGTCTTTTCTATCTACTCCTGCTGGATGTTGTGATTTACTAAATTCATACCCCATACCTCTGCAGTATCTGTTTATAATTGAACATAAGAACACAGTTCATAGCTATTTTGAAATACAGGTATGGCAGAGAGATTAAGAGAGCTGAACTCTTACACTTTCTCTGGAAGAGTCTCTTCTTGCTGCCTTGTAATCTTCACAGGCAAAGGGGGGTTGTTTCTCTACATCAGGTAGTGAGAACCTGATGGAATTTGTCTTGTGCTAAGCAGAGTCAATATGACTTCAACTCCCATGTAAATACACATGGACTTCAAACACAAACAGAAATTTGTGTTTCAGGCATTCTAGCAAATTTGTCAAGACCCTGCAGCACATGACTTGTGATGCTTCCTGTTCTTTCAATACTGGGAAACAGGGTAATGCTTGAGAGCAAGTAAATGGTGATGCAGCTTGTTCTGGTATCTGGCTGAGAAAAAAGATAATGTAGTGAAAAGAGGGAAAAAAAAAATCATACATTTCCTAGCTTCTCTCTCTAAATCTTGTGATGCACGTTGTACTTCTGTGGTCAGGAAGTGGTTCATTCTACCTGTGTTTGTTAGGGTCAGGATAGAAATAAAGCTTATGTAGTGAATTTGGATAAGTGAGCCAGAAGTTTTTGTTTTGCAAGGCTCTATGCACAAAGTGACAAGAGACATTTGAGATTTTTCTCTGTCTGGAAAGAAAGCTAATGAGGTTGTTTTGAGACTTATAAGCAAACTGACAAAGGTAGTACTATTAATGATGGGGAATGTCAAGTAGTTTAGTGCTTCTACTTAGATATTTTTTTTTCCTTTTGTCCTCCTATTTTTATTTGAGAAGGTGTTATATCACCAAGAGTGACTGCAACTACTCCAGCAAACACAAAAGTTTGTTAAAGCTAATCACAGTTCAAGTAATCATTCTTCCTGCCTCCTTAAAATGGGTATGTTCTGCAACAAATAGAAAGTCAAAAGCTCAAAATGCCTTCTTCTTCTCCATGTGTGTCTATATAGAATACATATTTATGCTCTGTCTGTAGTTTTGTTGTTTCCTATATTTTTCATTCTTTACTAATATATTTCTCAATATGCTTGTTCTGCATTGCATTTTTTCCTCTTTATCTTTTTTTCTTGTCATCGTGTGCACAGGGGTTTGGACAGAACTGTGAATATTAGACAAAGAAAAATAAATCCAATATTATCAAAATTATATGTGCTAATCAACAATAACCAGGGTTTCTGTCAGAAAGTGAACACCCATTGAATGTACAGGGTGTTTATGTCTCTCCTCTGTACTGTTTGGGTTTGAGATTCACAGAATTAATCTGAGCTCCCTCTGTAGCTAACAGAGCTACCTATTCATGACAAAAATACACAGATAATATTTGCTTGTGCTAGATTCACTTCATCTGCTCTGCAAACACGCTCCTTTTGTGCAGGTTTAGAATTAATTAAATATCAGGCTGCTCGTGGAAACAGCAATCACTGGGAGGATATTAGAGAGTGTTCATGGATTGAGTTGTGAAATTCCACACATCAGCATTGGCCCTGGAAGGCTGACTTCAGAGAGTGCTGAGAGCAGGGCTCCTCTGTACAAGATACATTACTCATCCACGCTCCAATTTCAGAGCCTGAAATCTCACGGTAAATTGCTCTGAAAAAAGATCAATAGGTCAAAAGCCCGGTGTATGCCAATGGCAAAATTTCTGTTGCTTTTGGTGGGCTCCTGACTTTTCTATGAAATAGGCAAAAAACAGGAGTGGTGTCTGGGGACTAGTCCTACTTCATTGTTTTATTAGATCCAGAATCATATTCTGCTCTTCCCTGCTGCAAAGTGTCCTGGGATCACCCTTGCTATTCATCACTTAGGAGAAAACTCTGTCTTCAGTACCCATTTGTAACATTAAGAGTGCCCAACCAAGCATTTCCTCTTTCTGAAGGACAATATTTCTCTTTTCTCTCCTTAGCACAGGGTCATGCAAAACTACCTGGGGCTGTGACTGTTGCCAGGTTATTGGCATATATATCTTGGAAGAAAAAAAACCTGCAAGGTATAACATTGGGTTCAGGTTTGGAACCTATGATATTCTGGAGCTGTAGAGACACTCTGCTTTGCAGGCTGGTTTTCCAGGTGTATTTACTGGCAGTACTCCCCTGCTTTTAACGTCCTGTTTATGTCCAAATGGATCTCCATGTATATGACTATTATAAGTTCATAAAGTAACATGGAACCTTAACTGATAAAAGGACTTTGTAAATGGCAGAGACTAGCAGAATCAACATAAAAAAGGGCATGGTAACTGTCCTAGGAAGACTGTGATAATCAGCAGAACAAATGAGGAATAAAATAACACCTTTTTCATTCACTTATTCTATCTGTGGAGGAGACGTGGCTAACAGGTTTCCTTTATTAACTGGAAATTAAAACTCTGGGAAAAGCTGCAGGGAGAAGAGCTACTGGGATGTCATGGGATGGGATGAGTTAGAGGAAGCCCTGCCAAGGACAAGGTCATCATAGTGCAAACATGAGGAGAGGAAGGAAATTATATGATTGCCATGGGCAAGTGTTTGTCTGAACAAAATAAAATAGACATAAGTCATCACCATTTTTACTCAGGTCTTGTCCCTTAAGTGAATAAGACAAAGGAACAAATAAATAACAGCAAAACAAGTTGAACTCCCCCACGTTTGCCCTCCCACCTCCTAAAAAAAAGAAAGTTTCCTGTGGTAGAAACATTAGTTCAAGACTCAGACATTTCTGTACCTCCTGTATGCCACTCCTGTGGTTTAAGGTAATGGAAAAGCTTCCAGGCAACTGAATATTTTCCCCCTGCTGTAAAAACTCTTGGTGGCTTAGACCCAACATTTAAAAACACTTACAAATGTGAATAACCTCAAGATACCACAGGTGGCCAAATCTAACAGCTTAACACAAAGGCCACTAATCAAAGCTCTCTCTGTGTAAAAGGAAAGCAAAAAGCAAAGCTCTATATATGTCTCCCTCTCAAGAGAAAATCAATGGAGACTACAGGAAATTTCTTAGAGAACTGTTGGATGGAAGATTGCTTCTTTCAGTTCAATCACTGAAGCCACAGAGTGGCTGAAGTGATGCAGTATTCCTTAGGGCAGCTGGGCTCTGCCTGCAAACCTGGGGATAAGAATCAGCACTGGGATAAACATGGTGTTTCCTCTTTCTACTCACATTGCTTTCTGCTCTGATTCTCCTAAGTTTTACCACTTCAGTGGCAGCGGCTCTCATCCCCCAGACAATTGCTTTGGATATCTCCTTATTTCCCATCAGCCATGAAGCAGAGGGTATGTCCAGGGAGGACTGTGTTCAGCAGATCAGAAGTATCTCTAATATTTCTAATTTTTTTAAAAAATGCTTTTGTCTGATAATTGGTGCATCTTGGAAAGTACATTGAGAGCAGACCATATGTCAGTGACAAAGGATATACTGTCAGACAGAGTGAAGCACAGGACCTGTGAGGGAAGGCTGAGGACAGCGAGAGTGTTTAGCCTGAAGAAGAGATGGCTGTGGCAGCAGCCTGCCAATACCTACAGGGAATCTAGTGAGAAGATGGAGGCCGTCTTTTTATAGTGGTGTGTAGTGGGAGGATGAAAGAAAGAAGACAAAAGGTTTTGATAACATTGAGGGAAAAAAAATTCACTATGAGGCCAGCAAATCAGTGGACACAGATTTGTGTACAGGCTCCATCCCTGGAAGTTTTTCAAGCCACAACAGATAAAGCCCAGAGCAAACTTGTCTGAGCTCAACACTGACCCTACCTGAAGTATGAAATTGGAGTAGAGAGTTCCTGAGGCTGTATCCACATGAATTATTCTATGTTTCTGTGATTCTAGCATATGCCATGAAGTTCACAGGTACTCTGGATCAGGAAGGCAGGAACAAAAATACCTTTGTTTAATATGGAGTCAGACATGGTGAAGGCAACCCACGTGATTGTGCAGAAAGCAGCCAGTGAGAAAAACACGATGGAGACAAAAAGGAACCAGCATCATGCAGGTCCTTGGCTTCTTACTCAGTAAGTCAGCATCTGATCTGCACCAGAATTAACTGCCCCAAGGTTTGTCCTGGAGGAGTCACCTGCCTGCAGTTTGCAACCTGCTGCTTCCCAGGAGCTGAGGCTGAGATGGCCCAGGAAATATGAAAGAGAGCCCCATGCCCTGATTGCTACAGCTCTGAGCTGTTGTTGGCCACTAGGTAGCCTTTGCAGCCTGTCAGAAAGAGACCCTGAGGATGGATGGGAGGGTCCATAGAGAACAGCTTAAGGAGTAAAGATCAGACTCTCACAGTTCTGCCCTGATTACAGCATTGTCCTGGAGAAAGGTTTAATGTCAGCAAAGCTGTATGCTGGCAAAATTCCACCACTAGAGCAACTCCTCAGGTGCATACCTCAGCTCATTACAAGGCAGAATGTCTTTAAGCACAAGTGAATCAAGCTCCACGTTTGCCCCTAACCCTTATTTCTATTCTTGCCCTATCACAAGTTCACATAGCTGTTGTAATGAATCACACGAGGAGATCCCAAGCTCTGCACTGGCTGCCAAACCAGTGCTACCTTGTGCATAAACAACAGAAATGCCTGTTTTAGCAGGCCCTGGCAGAGCCATGGAATAGCAGTGAACAGGATCACACAGCTGTAAGCCTTTCCATCCCCNAAATTGCTTTTACTGGTGACAGTGACAGCTGTCCACCTCTGATCCCAAGCATGCAGGTCTGGAAGGAGCAGCTGCTTCTTCTCTGAGCATAATAGCCCTGACATGAATGGAGTCTGCAATGATGATGCAGCTGAGATTCGTTTTCCAGTGTAAAGGCTCAGCACAGAAGTGTCAAGAGTGCCAACCACATACAGTTCAAGCACAAAGGTTTGTAGGAAGGTAGCCAGGCTCTTTGGGTTATCATTTCTGCTGTTAACTTGGTTCTGTTGTTCATCCATTGTCAAAGAGGATGAGGGTATAGAGATTCAATCCATTTAAAGAATAGTCAGCTCATTGATGCTCTGTGAAGAGTTACCTCTATAATTAGTCCAGCTCTAATTACAACCCACCCAGATCAGCATTCTCAGTTTTTTGAGTGCCATTATGGTATCAGAAATATACTTTGTTTCCATACTTGAGTATGAAAAAAAAGTAAGATGTGTTGTGGCAGAACTGTTACACTAGAAGTGATGCTATTGCACATGATAACACAGAGCTTTGAAGGAACAGGGTTTTGGTGTAAAAACAATTATTTAGATTGACCTTTTCTGCAATCAGTGTCCATCCCTGAAAATGTGGGCACAGCACATCATTCCTGACCTCAAAGGCATGTCTGACACCCAGAGTGCTAATGCTTGTGACAGTCTATTTATCCATTTCAGTCTCCTGTCTGTCCATTTTTTTTTCTTTTTCCTGCTCCAAGTTTATCTTGCAACTCAGAACTCAAAGATCTACAGGGCATGGGTGATGTCTCACTCAGAGCAGTGCTGGGCACAATGGGCAGGCCAAGACACCAGAGCTGGTCTATAACTTCATGGCTTGCCACAGTCCAGGGCATGGAGGAGACCTGGAAGTTTGTTCACCTTTTCATTTCTTGTCTGTTTGCAGGCAATGAAACAGGCAAGCACTGAGGGTTGTTTTGCACATTTTTACAGAGCCTGTGCTTGCTGGGAAGTGGTGGGATTTGGGGGCACATCACTGATGGCAGGCATTTCCACATAAACACACAGAGCTTTTGCTAAGGGAGAGCTACAACAATGCTCAAAGAGAAAGGAGAAAGTAGGGTCTAAGAAAAGAAAAAGAGAAGATAAGAAGATTCATTTAAATGCAGCAGAGCTGAGCTAAAACCTGGATCAAAGCCTTGAAATGATACCATGAAGTTGGTGGAAACCTGGTAGAACTGGCCCAAATGAGACTACTAAATAATAAGTGACTCATGCTTATAATTCCCCCTCTCTTTCATCTTTGTGTGCTGAAGGTAAGTGAATCCTTATTCCATTCCTACATTCAGTGAAACCATAAATAAGCAAGTTATTAGTATTATTACTAATAACTCCAGCTGTAATGATAAAACCTGGCAAGGGCCTGAAAGGTTTTCAGTAGTTTCACCAAAAATAGCAAGAACAAAAAAAGAAGCCCACCACCTCCAACTATCATCAAGTTCTTTATGTATTAAACTACTCTGGAAAGACATAACATTGCCAATTGTTATCTATTATTGCCTCATGGATACCAGATAGATTGTGTCATCATAACCACCTCCCTTTTGCTTTAAAAATTCTGTCAGTGAATCCAGTAACAGAAAAACTCCCTGGAATATCTATACATTCTGACACATTAATTCATCCTTTCCCCTAACTGGTTCTCTGATGCCATTTGAAATGAACGTGCTGAAAATATTCCAAACACATTTTCTTCTCCAAAGATTGTTTGATGCATACCACAGTGTTTTCCATCATTTGTATCCACTAAGCTGTGCACTGTCTCTCTCTGTTCTGTCGTTTGCCGTGCTCCCAGGAGATTAACAAAGATAAGTTATTTAAGTTTTGACGACTCTGCAGGGCTGCTTTCAAAGTGGCTTTTTTTTTCATGCTAATTTTTTTTCTACTTGGAGAAAGTGTCTTCCCTTCTGGAACAAACTTCTGAAAAACATTCTGCCTGGTATTTTCTTTTCCTGCTAATTTTTATCTCCAGTGTTGTAGACATTCAGGAAATAAAAGTGCCAGTTCCGAGACCTGAAGGGCTCTGGTGCTTAGAAGGTGTTGAAGAAAGATCTTGTCAGAGGGTCACCCTTCTTTAGATTCAGAATAAATCCCCTACTTTTTTCTGCTCCTTCTGAAAACACTCATGCAAACTTTCTAAAGGCTGTCTGAATCCAGAAAAAAAATCTTCTTTATGATGCTTAGATGATTTCATTCCTTCACGGCATCATAGATAGTTGAAATACCACTTTAAAGTATACTTTAAATGGAGAAGCTCACAGCTTTAAAGAAAGCCACAGTTACCACATGCCTTGCAATAAATTGTACATTATGATAACCATTTTGAATCCTGTGAAAGAAGTCAAAGTATGGATGCACAGAGGGGTATGATTTTTTACTTATTATTTTTTGATTTCCTGGCATGTCTTGTAATATTCAATAGAAACCTGACTAGCTTTCTGCAATGGGTATTTCAGTTACTATTAACACCACTGCATGAGAATAAAAGCCATGCAGGTAATCAAGAGCCTTGTCATGTGTCAGTGTGCAGTTCAATACCTGGCTTCTAGTGGTGGTTACAGATTTACTGATTAATTACTACAGAACAAACAGAGAGTGAAGGGGAGAGTTTTCATACCTATAGCAGCTGATGTTTAACAGTGGTACCTAAGTTAGCAGACCGACCTTCAGCTCTTCAGTGAATGAGGATGGGGAGGTTCTCTCACAGTCATTTGGCTTTTCAGACCTCTGAATCAGGCACCCAAAATCTTTCTCTCTGCTCTCTCTTAGGCTCCTAACCCAAGCACCTCAGCTGCAGCTGAGGGGAGCATGAACCCCCATCATGCCAAAGATGGAACTGTGCCGTTTATTCTCTGTTATCCCAGTTTATTCTTAGGGAGTCTTTCAGTATCTCATCTTTGGCTCATTTCTCCTTCACAAATTTTTGTGCAACCTGATGTGGAGAGTACAACAGTCAAACAAGTACGTAATAAATACCTTGCAATGAGTGGAGCAAACAGCATGGCAATAAAGTTGACCAGCCAGCCTCCCTCATGAGTTGCTTTTTATTGTGTTCTGCTGTTCTGTCATTCCCCTAATGCTGCCCATTCATCTTGTGCTGGGTTACAAGTCAGACCTGCCTACAGTCATGTTCTCTTGGGGCTGGAGAGATCCAGCCCTGGCCTGCTCATGGCAAATAAACTGTCTCATAAAAATACAAGGGGTCCCCCATAATTTTTTTGCCTGACTTTTTGTATCATTGCTATGGAATAGATGATTGCAACTGGATAGCCCACAAATGCCTTCCTTGGCATATGTCAGACAGCTAGGCATCATTTATTTGAGATGCCAGGGCAACATCAGAGGGATTTGGGGTGGAGAATAAGAGATGTGGTACAATCTAAGCAGTGTGCAGTGGCACTATAATCGAGGGAAGATACAGGGAAATGGAGTTTACCTAGGAATAAACCAAGCAGTGTAAATTTGTTGGTATTCCCCTACTGTAGTAACTCTCACTGGGGAAGGAAAAAGCTGTTCCGTGAGGTGAGGGGGAACAAAGAAAAGAGAAAAATTCAAGCATGCTGTTGTAGAAGATTATAGTGGTAATTTATATGAAAGCAGCTGCTCAATTTCTCACCCTGAGTCAAACTGAGACAAAAGGTCAGTGAATACAGTGATGGCAGTTCAGTATCTACTTCAATAAGCAGCAAAGTGACTGTGCCCACTGCAATCTTTCAACATGAAGAAAGACTGCCTTGATTTTTTTTTGCACTTAAAGGAAGTAAATAATGTCCAGCTCTAGAAAGTTCAATAAACCTTTTTGGTTAACACATTTTAGAAACTCCACTCAAACCATCTAGTTAGTCTGAAATCCTAAAGCAGATGCTTTGACAACTCCACATCTTCTAATCCTGTCACTACAGCAGGCAGAGACTTTTTGTGCTTCACTATAGAAATAGATTTCCTGCTTCTTGTTTTTCTGTTGAGTCACAAAAAATTCCCTGCTATAAAAGATCCAAAATGAACTTACATCCATCTTTTCATATCCTGGTTCAATTATGGTTTTTATTACCTCAAAAGTTACCTTAAATGCTCCATATTGTCCAAGAAGTAGGTAATTAAATAAAAAAGCAATTTAACTGCAAGGGAAAGAAAAGCTTCATTCCAGTATTTACCAAAAAGTACTCTAAGCAACTGGTTCCAAGCTGTATAATGACTACCCTGGGTTAAGATTCTTCTCTCTGAACATTTCAGATAGAAAGGTCTTTTACTTCTTCTGTCTCTACTAAGGTTAATTTAGCTGACCTACTGAGACATCAGAGACTGCCACTGTCTAGCTTGAAGGGCAAAAGGAGAGGATGCAGTGATCACATGAAATGCACTCTGTGTCAGACAGAGGTGGAACTCAATGCTTATTTTGCCCCATTCCTCTCAAGCAGGGGACTTTGGAGAAATTTGAAAGCCCACAGAGGTGAATCTGGTACAAGGAGCTGGATTTTCACGTGCTGCACACGTGGCTGCAGAGCTCACTGCCACAGGAGGGGTTTGTGGTCTCACCATCATTTAAACAGGATTGAACGTGTAGACTCACAAAAAGTACATGTAAAATGTTCATAATACAAGTCTGCAAGACTATATGCACAGGCAGATGGCATTCTGGTTCTGACTCACCTGTGGCTGGATTTCCAGGACAATTTCTAAGCACTACAACTTACACAGTCTTTTTTTGTCCTTTTTTTTTTTTTTTTCCTAGTTACAGCTATTCATCCTGCTGCTTTTTTAGGAATTTCTAAACAGCTGATAAGATTTGAAGCTCTGATGGACACAAGCAGAGGGGTGGATTAGAAACTCACTGGGCAAGCCTTGTGTTTTCATGGTCCAACACTATTTGTGCTGGCCATCACAAGGTGGGCTGAGACAACCCTGACCAGGCACATCTTTCAGCCTTTGTGAGACCTTTAGATCTCCCAGGTGTGCTGGTTTTTTGAAAAAAAATGTGTTCCCTCTCTGTGCTCTTATGTGCTGCAGGGACCTTAGCTTAGTCCTGCTCCGAGGGCCTCGGAGAAGATAAAGTGTTGGCTTTTGTATCTGAAGGTACTTACACTGACATAATTGCAATTATTAATACTGCTGACAGGATGTGCCCAATCTATAATTTGAGGTAATGTTTGGCAACTTGAGCAATATGAATCATGAATCATTCATTAAGTGAGCTAGAATTAATTTTTAGATGTCCTCTGTCATTTTGTTGTGTAATTTAAGGTCACCAGCAGTAGTTTTTGTATATTATAAGTTCATTTGGGCTTGTATGCAATATCTACACTGCAAATATGTTATTTGCTTTAGTTCAAACTTTTTTTTTGATTAGGGGAAAGACTTTGGGAATGGTGCCTGCTTGATATTTCAGATCCTCTTTGGCTCTAAATTGGCACAGCTACATTGGAGTTAGCAGAGCCCTACCACTAAAAAAAATTAAAAACCAAACCAAAATAAAAAAGTGAAAATGTGGCTTTGAGCAGGGATCTGTTTCCTAGTCAATAGGTTTCCAGGCTGCCTATCACTCAGCCAGACACCAAATCATTCAAATTAATTACAGTCTTTTTCATTGCTTCACCAAAAATCCTCAAAGATTTTAGACCTCAGGACATGGTACCATTGCATTGTGTCAGCCCGAAATGGAGTGGCTTAGGCAGAGGAGCCCATCTTTTCTGAGATATAAGTAAGGCATCCTTTTCTGCACTGACTTAGGCTCCATTTTTCTTCCAGTATGCCCTAATAAATAACTGAGAAAATTCCCTCCTTTCTGCACAGTACTATAGCTTACATTTTGGTTGTACATGCTCTGTCTCTGGAGACAGTCATCCTCACACTCCATCACCAGAGGAATGAAGACAAAACTGCAGTTTCCTGAGAGACCTCTGAGATGTCTTTAACTGCATAATAATTGATTTTTCTTATGGAGTTCCAGATCATTTACTGATATTGAACACTTCAGTGGTTTAATCCTTCCTCACACAATGTGTAGGCAAATAATGGCTTGATAGACTTCATCATTCATGAAAGGCAGACAGAGCAGGCAAGCCAGCATGAAAATATTTTAATTATACTTTGTCAGAAGTATATCACAGGAGATAAGAGTGCTCTTCTTTCTCCAGTTTCATTTGGAGAATTTTCCCAAGTCTAAATGTATTTGCTATTAATTGCACTTGGGTTCAGATGCTGTGTTTCCAGAAGGCAAGAAGAAAGTGAGACAAGATAAGAACAAAACGTAGCAGAGCACTACAGAACTTAAGAGAGTTATTTCTTGCTTGAGGCCAGGCTTGGAAAAGAAAGAAACTTCCTAGAAAACAGCAAGTACTATAGAAAAGAGGATAGGACAAATCTAATGTTTCATTAACTCTTTGCTTTATGCAAGTTTAATGTGGAACAATACTACTGGACACAAATCAGCAGGGCTAACTCTCTTCAGAAAATCTTCCCTTTGGTAGATGTTCTCCAGCACAGTATGCGCTCTCCAGGCACTTCTTCCTAGCTTCCCAAACTATATTTATAAAGTATAAGTATCTAGAAGTGTAAATGAATGGCATCTGGGGTTGATAAGGAACATAGAAAACTGTCTTTCTGATTAAATAAAAAAGTTATGTCATAAGTAATGATTTTTTTTTTCTGGAGCTGGATCCAAGCTTACTAAGCCAGAAGGAATTTTTTCCACTATGTTTCAATAGTTTTGGGGTTGGGCCCCTGGGAAACTCTGCAAGACAAAACAGAGTTACTGATCATTATACTGCTCAGCTTCTGCTTATGTGGGTATTATTATTCTTATGTTGTATGAAACAGCAATTGATAAAGGTTGTCAAAATTATTTTGTCTCCTGAGCAAATGTAGTATTGCTTTTATGTGTGACTGCTGTTTTGTTACTGGTGGCTTATCTTCTAACAATATGACATGGTAGGAAATACATGAGAGAATCAAAGATAAAAAAATGGGGTAAACCATATAAACAATTCTGTTTTCTTTCTTGTCAGTGTTATCATAGCATCATAGACTACAGAGTGCTCATAGTGCTGAGATAAATTGTACTGAAGGACTAAAGATAAGACATAAAGTATTTACCTGGCCTTTGGTGAATGTGGAAAATAGTGAACAATTTTTCTGTCTCCTTGGTTGCCACTTGAATGTCTCAGAGCAAGAACTAAAGGAAGGAATTCCAAGAAGTAAAATTTCTAGAATTTGCTCTATTCTGTTATCATTTAAAGTCAATAACAAAGTACTCTTGACAGTCATAGTGGTGAGGTCGTAGCAGGACAGGGAATTGAAATTCTTCCCATCCTAAAAGCTCTACACATACTATCAAGGTAATGGGATCAAGCCCCAGGTTCCAGCCATATACCTTGCTTGAAAGTAACTCCAAAACATAGGCATGTATCCAACATGAAATTCATACAAACACAAACTGTTTTTAATCTTGCCAAGCTTTTAGTGTCAGTAAAATTTCCCTGCAGTGAGAAACAACAATTCAATTCAATGTTGCATGAAAATATTTCTTTTCCCCTGCTGTACATTTGCTGACTATTAATGCATCCTGTGTTATTCAACTCAAGGTAGACAGACATATCTATTTAGCTCTATTTAGCTTTCTTGATGCAGTTAATTTAATTTTTATAATTCTGTCATGATTGATATAACTATTTTCTTTGCAAAAAAAATTTCCTAGTGTCTTCAATTCCTTCTTACATGGAATGATGTAAGATGTCTCCCTCAGTGGGAGGAGGGAAGATGTTCCCTCAGTGTCTTTAGACCTTCACATTTCTGTATTTTTCTTTCTTAAAGACAAGATAATTGAAACAAAAGACAAGAGGGCTAAAACCACTGTGGATGAGACACTTAACTCTTAATTTATTCACTTTCTCCCTCTTCAGTTTTATGTTTCTCATTAACANTATAATTATTTAGGAGTACATTAGAACCTTACATATTCTATCTTGGCTAACCTAACCACTTCCATCAGCTAATTTTGCCAGCTCTATATTTCCCTTTAGCCTATTGACTTCATTAGCGTGGTCATAATTGCAGCTAATTAAGAACAACTACTGCAGACATAGTCCATTTATCTGTTCAATCTTACACTGAGGTTTGACAGTTATTATTTCTGTTGCCTTGCTACCCCTTTGGGAAAGCTTTTTCCTTGAGAGTGTGGGCTCTGGGAAGAGCTGAAGGATGGAGGTGAAGTGTCTTAAAGAACATAAACCAAGCCTTAACAGGACTTGAGGGTATTCAGGGACTTCAGAGCCTGCATGCTATAAAAACACACATTGGTCTGAATAGCTTCTCAGTCAGAGAAATGTGGAAAATTAAATTGTCTCCCTGTAGGAAATATTACTAATTTGTTTTCAGCCCACACTGATGAAATTTTGACGTCGCAACTATTTGCACATAAAAGAAAGTGGAGAACAATCTCAGTGTGGAAATATTGGACTGCAAAAATGTTTTCTCTCTTGACCAAAGAGAAGATTATTAATGTCAAAAGGCTGATATATTTGGCATGCGGAAATTTGTACAATACTTCAGACAACTGGATATATTAGTGCTGGTATTTTTTCTTTTTGATTGAAATGTTTATTTGAAATCTTCTATTACAAATATTACAGGGAAAACATCCTGTTTTGTTTTGTGGTAGTGGGTTTTTTTTTTATATATTCTAGGTTTTTAAGGAAAAGGTTCATTCAAAAGGTTTTAGATAGCTTCTCTCCTACTATTTTCCAGTTAAAAAAAAAAACAACCCACTAAGTATCTTTGAGAAGACTCTCTCTTGGTTGGCTGAAGACATAGACAACATTCATGCAAGTGCATCCATGAAAATGCCCTTCCTGGAGCTTGCCAGACAAGGGGCATTTTGAAGAGATGTCCATTTTAAAAAGACACCACATGTTTCTGCATGAACTCAGAAATTCACTTGTTTTCATTTGATTATTTTGGGCCATAGATTATTTCTGACATGCTGGTTAACACATTTTCTTAATGGTTTGTAGTTTTGATTTTTATTAAAACATTTTTGATAAATTATGTGCTTTCTTTATTTGCTGTAGTTGTTAATATAATATGGGAGGAAATAGAGGATGAAAGCTTGTTTCAGTGTGGAAATGGAGCCTAAAACCTAATAGAAGAAAACTTCTGGTGTTGATTTCAAGTAAACATCTGTNATTTTTTTTTTTCACTAAAAAGGTTACTTTGATTTCAAAGCTGATGTTTGTACATGGATGCACCTGAGACTGCCAATTATATTTATCAACTTTGTATGTNGTACAATACTTCAGACAACTGGATATATTAGTGCTGGTATTTTTTCTTTTTGATTGAAATGTTTATTTGAAATCTTCTATTACAAATATTACAGGGAAAACATCCTGTTTTGTTTTGTGGTAGTGGGTTTTTTTTTTATATATTCTAGGTTTTTAAGGAAAAGGTTCATTCAAAAGGTTTTAGATAGCTTCTCTCCTACTATTTTCCAGTTAAAAAAAAAAACAACCCACTAAGTATCTTTGAGAAGACTCTCTCTTGGTTGGCTGAAGACATAGACAACATTCATGCAAGTGCATCCATGAAAATGCCCTTCCTGGAGCTTGCCAGACAAGGGGCATTTTGAAGAGATGTCCATTTTAAAAAGACACCACATGTTTCTGCATGAACTCAGAAATTCACTTGTTTTCATTTGATTATTTTGGGCCATAGATTATTTCTGACATGCTGGTTAACACATTTTCTTAATGGTTTGTAGTTTTGATTTTTATTAAAACATTTTTGATAAATTATGTGCTTTCTTTATTTGCTGTAGTTGTTAATATAATATGGGAGGAAATAGAGGATGAAAGCTTGTTTCAGTGTGGAAATGGAGCCTAAAACCTAATAGAAGAAAACTTCTGGTGTTGATTTCAAGTAAACATCTGTGGAACTATCTTTTTTTTTTTTTTTACAACTGCCACCAAAAGAGATATTTGATGAAAATGAATGTTCAAGATACCTTGTTTTATTTGAATTACCTTGGCTTGTTTGGATGAGAGAGCTCTGTGGCAAAATACATGCCACCTTTCAGGTTTCATGAGGGCTCCATCTCATCTCTGCCACCACATGTAGGGAGCCCACAGTGTTCCCACCCTCACTGCAGGCTTGGCTCTCAGGAGACCTTAGGAAGAATTGTCAGCCACGTTAGACATAAATGCCTCTTTTGGATTTTGTCATGACACGAAATGGGAACTGAGGTTTTGGAAGACATTGTCATATGTGCTTTATCTGCCAATAAACTAAAGGTTTATCCCCTAAAAGTTGATGTCTGATGCCAGCAGAGGCTACGTATCAATGCATTTACAGATTCTCATTGAATTGCACTGACCTTTTGTGTACAACAAAAATTTAATATTTTAATTAAACTTTTTTCACCTCCACCTCCATTTTTTTTTCTCCCCTAATTTGGTCTGCATGAACCCCTGAGTTTCTTCATGGTGCCAGGCAACTTTCTATTGGAAATGGCAAGTTTGTGCTGGTAACAGTGGTACTGGCACCAGATGAAGTACAGGAATACAGGTACCACAGTGTTGCCTTCCAACAGAGCCTTCTGAGACAGTGGAAATGGATTTTGCATTTTTAGTGATCAAATATGAGGATGTCAGATCAGGGAAACTAGATCAGCAGTGACTGAAAAATGTGGCCACAGAGTAAGCTACAATTAGTATTTTGTTTCTAATTTACTCCCGATTCAGCCTGGAGCTAGTGCGCTTTCAGAAGTTACCAAACTGCACAGAGAAATAACATCAAGAAGACATTTTATATTTTAAATTAACATTGACCTTCCATTCACCTTTCAATCCTCTTGGGTTACCATTGCTTCATATTAGAAGTGTTCATCTGCCTTGCTTCCATCCCTCTTCATTGGTTGTGTAATTGGAAAAAGTCAGTACAACTGCACTCCTGGGGCTTGGCTTTAGTAGCTCATACTGACAACACTGTGGAATATTGCAATATATTGCAGTTTAGAAAATCACTCGTATACAACGGCCTTTCATAAATATCAATTTTGAAAGCTCTTCTGAAACTGCATGAGGTAGATAGGTTTAAATTGATTTTGCAGTCAAGCTAAGGGAGCCTGGTGGAGGCTATGGTAACCCATAGAGGGTTAGAGGAATTTCAACAACTGTAGTGTAAACAGTTCTCTGCTAAGCTCTACCCAAGCAACAAGGCTTCGTATTTCAAAACATATTCAATGCTTGATTCCTACTCATTGTCTCTCATATTTTGTTTTGGGAAATATGGAGCATTTTTCAAGCAAACTAGACTTTCCAGTGAAAACTGGGTGAAATATAAGGTCGCAGTTTCATTTTCTGAGACATTTAACTGTTACATTTTAAATGAAAGCAATGAGAAATAGAAATGAAGAGGTTCTGCCATAGGTTACAAGTGAAAAACTCACACTTTCACAGTTCAAGCCCTGGTACCTCACTTCTTGCTATCTCTATGTGAAAAGCAAACATATCTCTGGATTCTTTGCCACCTGAGGAATGTAAGTTTTATCAGAATTAATTAAAACCTATAGATACTTAGGAGACCAGTATCTTTCCTTATTATGGTCCAAACTCAAGCTAAATTCTCCTCTGTGGGAATTTGCTTGAAGAAAACATTGTAAATTGGCCATCTGTTGGATTAGACAACCACAATCCCAGACCCAGAGTCCCTCATCGTCTCCTTCTCGCTTGCCTTCCTGCTGCTCAGTGCAGCACATTTCAAAGGCTAAAAAATCAGCTCTTACCCTAGAAACCCAATAATATTCTCTGAGGAGACAGATTCTCCTTCAAGGGCAGGTCCCTTTGGTCGTAATTCTCATGCAAGCTTGTTTTCCTTCTCATCTCCTGTCCTGGGACTAGATATGGGTGTCCATTGCGTCTCTCCATGGTTTGTCATTGCTTCACTTCTAAAACCTTGAGTGCTCTTCAGCAGAAGTGAGAGCTTTGGGCTCACTTGCCCCCTGAGCCACAGAGAAATCCTGAATATACACAACCAGGCATTGTGTGCCAACAGCAGGCACTGTAGGTGGAAGGTGTGTGCTTAACAATCAGCTACTAAACCTGTACAGGCTTCTAATTGAATTGCTAAAACCACGCAAGGGAGGGCTGACCTTTGCAACACAGTTCCCACCAAAGCTGTTTTCCTGCTCCTAGGGCTTCTCTTTCTAAATGTTTTCATTTTCCTGGCAGTAATTCTATTCTCTATTATTGCAGTTTCTCTTCAGTGGTTATTCAGATTAAGCAGATTGAAATTCTTTGCTGTTGAGCTCTGGAGTTTTCAGTTGTGCAAATGGTAGGGGATATTGAGAGAGGGTGGAACTCTGGAGTCCCTGAAGAAGTGCTTCCTTCCTCAATATGCTGATTCAGAGACCAATTCAGATCCTTTTCTTCAAAGCAGCACACTTCAACAATTGAACTGTCTTTTTTCAGAGGCCGTACTAGAAATAAATGTTTGCTGCTCCCATTTTCTAGAGCCTGTGACTGCAGTGACTCCAACACCCCAGCACTGCCTGCTGCTCTGCCCTGCGCTCTGGGTACCTGCCAGTGCCAGGAGTGCTCTTGTGGCACTCGTGGTGACAGTCATCTGTGTGCCTGTGCTTTTGACTCAGAACACAGGAGTTCAGACACTCTCCTAGTCTGAATATTCCATCAGGTAAATTTAGGACAGTCTCATCACAAAACACAAATATTTGTGATTCTCCTGTGCATCCACTTGTTTGAGCTAGGCCTACAAGCCTTTCCCCCTTCTTTCCTTCTGGCTTAGGACGAGAGGCATTTGGTTCATATATGACAGTTTCAAGGAAATCTTAAAACAAGAGCGTAGTGGGAGAACTAAAGACAGTCAGTTTTCATAAAATCCACAGACAAAACTCCAGAAAATGTTTAACAGCAGAGTTCAGGTAGGTGTCACCTAAATTATCCTGTGAAAGTCTTCCCCTGCAAGTGCATTGCAAGGATGGCTTCTTACACACTTGCTGCTAGAATCTTGACTGCTGAAATCAGATTATTTGTCTTTGTTTTAGTTAGCTGACGTTGTCAGTTGTCTAGAAGTGAAAAGTTGCACAACTGCAACTGGTACAGCCATGCAAGGGAATTCAGACACTTGTGCATCCTCTCACTAGGAGCAGGGACGAGAGTGGAGTAGGACATGCCATTCTAATTGGTATTGCAGAGGGTCACCTAATATCCAAATTCTGTGCTCTTTTTGCCTACATCAACATAGAGAAGGGCTTTACATTGCACTTATCAATAACATCCACTGATCCAGCTGAGATATATTTTATTTGCTGAGCTTTGGCTTTTGAGATCTGTGGCAGAAAACACAGTTGAAGGGTTACATCAGACATGGCATATTTGGAGCTGTACCAAGGGATAACAGGAATTCTGTTCTTCAGCAATTCACTGCTGCCATGCCTTGGACATTTTTCCAACTCTACTGGTGAATAAAGCTGCACTCAAACTCTATGAACACACAGTAGAGCACACACCAGCTTAACCTTCAAAATCATGGCACACAGTAATGCACCACCAGTGAAGGTGCCAGACAACTGAATTACAGTCTCTTTGATTTTCATTGCTGATACTTGAATTTAAAAAAAGAGGAGTAAATACTGCACTTTTTTTAAAGACCAAACTGAGATTAAGATAACAAAATTTAAAACATTAATAATAGATTCACAGAATGGTTGAGGTTGGAAGGGAGCTCTGGAGGTCCTTCCCACTCAAGTGGGGTAACATAGACCAGGTGACCTTTATGCATCTTTAATCAACTTTTGTTTTGAAGTTTTTTGGTTGCATTTGCAGTAAGTGACTCTCCAAGTGCTTAATTGAATTTAGATAAGCATCAAAGAGCTCAAAATTCTCACTGAAGAGAAATTTAATTCCTCTGAAACTTGGTAAACAAATCCTTCTGAAAAATCTCATGAATATCACTTTGTCACACTGAAACAAAATGGAGTAGAAATTAATTTACTGGATGGATCTCCACTTCATTTACCAGAATTTCAAAAGTAGCTGGCCTCATTCCTTGAACTATTGATCACCTCTTTATTTGATATTTCTAAGAGTTCCTATTTCTTCTGCTTTTGAACTAATTTGATTAGACTAGTGTTTGTGTTGCTCTCTTGGTATTTTCAAGTATGGATAAATAACAAAAGGAAAAAATCCCACATGAAGCCAATCTTTTCATAATTGCAAGTCGAGCTTATGCTATTGAGAAGGAACTGCAGTTCATTAGTGTTCTCCTGTATTCACAACCACAACTTTCTTCAAGTTTCAATTACTTTCAGGTTCCAGAGTTCATGGCCAAACAGTGATTGTAATAAAGAGATTAATCTGAGTCTCCAATGTATGTAGACAGCACACCTGCTCCAAATGTGACACAGGGAAGAGGAAAGGCACAGAAACCCACCCTGCCTGCAACTGCATGATTGTCCTGACAGTGTTATTAACACTTCAGAACCTAATGGGAAGCAACAAGGTGAGGAGTACAGGGTGCCTGTAGAAAATTATATTAAACACATGACAGACCAGAAGAGTGTAGAATTTTCAACACTCTGCTCGTCTGCGCTGATGGCAGCACTTTTTAAATCTGTTTCAGGACACAACAGATATCTTCCTTGCTTTGGGACCAGGGACCCAGCAGTCCTGGAGTATATTCCTTTAAAATTTTCAAGGCAAAGTCACCAGCTCAGATAAAGCTGTATCACTCATTGTGGCTTTAATTCAATTATGTCTGTCCCTGAGCATCTTGCCCTTGAATAGGTGAAGAAGGAAGCTCTTCCCTCTCAATGGCTTTATCAACTAGATAGATAGGCTGGAAGAAAGGAAATATTACTGCCTGAATTAAAACTTAACTTATTATAGGCAAGTAATTAAGGGATAAAATCAAAGAGTGCTACATTTTCTTTCTCACCAAGAAGTCTCTGCAGCAGAGTCAGGGAAGACATCAGAACCTTACTGGTGGCTGCAGCACTTTAATTTTCATGGTCAGCCACAGACAAGTAGTGTCTTAGAATAGCTCTTGTGCTTGGTGTCCCCTCAGAGGACTTTCCATGGCTGGAAGGCTGGCATAAAAGAGATTTGTTGTCTGTGCTTCCTCCTTGAAGAGGAGAAGAAAGGTGACAGATGCAGACTTCCCTTACAGTTAATTTGCACTGAGAAACTCCCTTTGAGTATACACAGTGAGGACACCAATCTTTTTCACAAGTGGTGTGAATTAAGATAAAAATAAGAAAATTTTGCTCATAACTTTTTCCAAAGGAAAACCTAGGAAGTCCATGACAAAGTACAGTTTGGAACCCATGTTTGAGCATGTTTGTAGCTTTCCTGTTCATGAAGTTGCCCTCCCTACATATTTAATTTCTTCTATCTTTGTTTCTGCTTAAGGGAATACCCTGTCAACACCTTTAGGTAATAACATGTAATAAGAGTAATCCTATGACACATTTAGAGATTTCTTAGCCACTACTGTATTTGTGCCCTAATATTCTTCAATGCAGCTTTTCTTTGATTTACACCACAGAAAAATAAATTTTGATCTCCACTCCATCCTCTTCCTACTGATCTTTTGATTTGTTCATATCTGTTTATACTTAAACTCTATTAAATTTCCTCTTGGCTTCTTTTTTTACCTTCTACTTCCAGTCATTGACTCTGCTATCAGAGGTTACTTTATGCACTGCTAAAGGCATTCTTTACAGCTATCTGAAATGCCTCCCTAGAACCAATTTTGACTATCCCACGTTTTGTACTTGATCCTGCACTTAATCACGTGCTTAAAGGATGGAAACCCATCCTAAAGAGGATAAAACTTCCTGAATTTCAGTTCACTTGCAACCATTTCTTGTACACAGGGAATGATACATCCCACTTCTCAGAAGGAAACCATTCAGTTTGAGGGCATCTTTGATAGTTTTATTATTTTAAATTTTTTTTTATTGGTTTTTTATTCTGTGTTGAAACAGAACTAGGACCCTTTAAATGTTTCTACAGAAGTGAAACTCTGCCAAAAAGCTATTAACAGGCCAGGATGTCTTTGATTCAGGAACCCTGCTAAGTATATTAACTATTTTCCCCCTATGATTCTAGCTGCTGACATTATGGAGCTATTATGTGACTCTGTGGAGTCACAGAAAAGAAGCATGGTGAATCACAAGGTATTACTCGTTTTCAAACGTGATCTGGTATGAGAACCATCCTACCAGAACCCCCCTCTGCAGTTTGCATGGAAAATGTTAGTAACAACATCCCTGCCAGCATTCCTTGTCCAAGAAGGTAGTTTGTCTTGCTATGAATTGCAGGTAGTCTTTACCTAACAGTAAAGTTCAAAGTATTTTGCATCTGCTCATTGCAAAAATGAATCAGCAATTAAACAACCCGAAGTCAGTTGTTAGCAGCCCAAGATGTCACAGCTGCTTGAACTTCCCTGCTGTAGAACAAACTCACTTTTTAAATGACCACACCATCTAAAACAGCAAAGGAGGGAAGGAGAAGAGAAGGATGGGAAGGAAAGCCTCTTTCCCACAGAAAAGCAATACCAGCTAAGCACAAGGATAAAATACCATGACCCTGCCAGTGACCTGAGATTGTCAGGAGCTGGCTCTGAATTGGAATGGAGTGAAGCAAGAACAGTTTTGTGTTCCACCTCACACTGACAGTTCCCACTGCAGGAAGGGGAGAGAATGTGCTCAGAAAAATGGTAGGAATCTTGTAAAAATTGAGGTTTGGACCTGTGGCATTCTCTGCAATCTGTTGCCAGGGATTTGGAAACTGTAAAACCAAAACCCAGTGCGGCAGCCATGGATGGCTGACACTCTTGGGTAAGCTGAGGCATCCCTCTGGTGCCTTCTGCCAGCTGCTGGCCACTGCTGCTGCTGGACCCTCTGGAGGCTGGGTGGGTACACCAGAGGAACCACAGAGTGGGACATTACACATGGAACTCTCTGTCCAGCCTTCTGTTTTGAACTTGCAGGGGAGGGACCAGCTTTACCAGTCTTCCCAGGTGGTCTATGATGGAAGAAGAATTCTTCCTGAAATGAATGTGACACCTGACTGCAGCGGCTGCCGTGAGAGAGAAATCCTGTGGTCAGTGAGATAACCCATTGCCTCATTTAACCACTGAGGTCACTGGAAGTGCCTGCTAAACTGCCATTCCTTGGGGGGAAATGAATAGCTGAGAAGGAAAACGGCCAAGCTCAACGGCACAAATGATATAATTGCAGAGCATGTTAAAGAGGCATTATTAAGTGAAGTGGGCTGGATGATTTACTTCGAATCTGCTCAGTGAAAATTTTACACTGAGAGACATGGGGCAGTGCCAAGGTTAATCATCTGCATGGCTTGTCCATAGCAAACACTCCCTGCGTAGACATCTATCTGCTCTTTAGAACAGAGAAACCACAGAGTGTAATCAGAGAGGAAGAATGAAAGATCAAACGCATAAAATATATTCTTTTACATTGCCACATGGTACTAATGAAACCACAAAGTTAACAGAGCATAAGGAGAACAGCACACCAACTCCCACATGGAGTTTGCATTTTAAAGCACCCTGGGGCATGTCTTTACATGTAAGAAAACTTGTAGGACCTAACTAAGAGGTATTATATAAGTCAAAAGTGTTTCTGCATGATTACACTGCTTATTAAAGATGCAAAATATTGAACTGTTCTTCCAGATTGTTTGATTTCTTAAGACAATTTGACATCACTCCTTATGGTTGGTTTCATGTTTGCCAGAGAAAATACAATCAATACTTGCAAAAGTTTCTTAAATAATAAAATTCAGTACAATGCCAGAGACTCCATCTGGTCAAGAAGGGAAAATATATCAGCTGGATTCTTGACAGTGTTAGGGAAACAGAAGAGTCATGCAGCCAGTTTCACAGAGGCATGCATGTTAATTCCACTGTTTATAGTAATTCTCAAATTCAGTTTGGTTTATGAAGGCTTAAGCATTTGTAATTTATTAAGAGTCTGCAACAGTTAAGGTGTGTTTTGCAGGTTATCTTGTCTTCAGAAAAAATAACTGCATTAGTCACATTTCTGCTTAATTGATATTCATACTATAAGAAGTGTTATCTGACAATAAATGGCTGCTTTTGAAATACTCATTGGTCAGGAAGAGCAGAAGAATTAAAGAAGAGACAAAGACCTTGGATATTGCTATGACAGAATTAGTGTATACATTCAGAAAGTATTTTGAAGTAATTTTAAGTTAAGAGTTATTGCAGGTGTTTTTTTAGTGTTCTAGGTGTATATAAGAATTTACAAAATTTTAATGTAAATTTCCTGTTTACAAGGGTAAAAAATAGGGTTTTGTTTTAAGATATATTTGAAAAACAAATGACCATACAAAGCAAAGCTTTGGAGGAAAATATTTCACTGAATTTGATTAAAAATACCTCTGTTTCTGTTACTTTTGAAATCTTCACCAAGATGCAGAATTTAGGATTTTGATAATGCAAATTATGGAGCTTGCTTGTCATGTTAGGCCTGTGTATTTGAAATCCCCTTCCAGACAATACAAGGGTGAAAGAGACCTGTGAGGAAGAAACATGTTCTCTGTGGAAAACAGTGTTCCCTGTGGAGCTGGTTTTTCCAAAGAAATTATTCTCAGCTGTGATCCCTTAAACACACATTGGCTGGTCAAGTAGGGAGAGCTAAAAGCAAAGAAGCACTTGGGAATGATTTTTCTTTCAGCCTTTTGCTACAGAGGATGATAAAGAATAGATTACTTTGGGAGGATTTAATGGTTAGGGATCCTTGAATACATAATACACAGATTGAGACACATCTGAAACCTGTTTAATACATTTCTAGCAGTGGAGGGCTTGTCCCACACCCTTTACCTTTGTGCAATCCTCTCAGTTGCCAGTTTTTCCCTAAAATCCTGGTGGGCAGCAGGGTTGGCATACTTCAAGCGGGTTTCTGCTTGCAATTTCTAGCACAATTTTGGCTTTTTCCTTCCATATGAATAATACAGAGGGGCTTCCTGCAGAAAGTGGAACCCTGCTGCCTTCACACATGAGCCTGACAGCCACCTCTGCCCAAAGCCCTGCCCTGTAGTGCTCTGGTGAGAAAACAGTATTTGAATATCAGGCTCATACTTTATATAAAGCTGATGAAATGACCTTATAGAGATAGGCTTTGTTATAAACAAACTGTTGATTCTTTCGTCCTTTTATGTGTCCTCAGAGAAAATGGGGCTGCAACCAACAGCAGCTCTAAAAAAAAGCATAGAATTTCCTTTTCAATAAGCAGTGATGCCTGGAAGAGGCAGCCCTTAGCCATGCCCTAAGAGGATGTGTGGTGCCCAATCATAACTGAGCTTAGTATTTCTGGTCACAGACCCCTTCCTCTGGAAACCTGTGTGATTAAAGACCTAATTACATTGTTTTCCCTATCCTTAGTCTGTATGCCCCGACCTGACATTAGAAGTCTCATTTGCTTAAGCAACTGGAAGATGTCTGTCCCAGCTAATTAAGATTTGGCAACACTGCAGTAGAAATTTTTCAAAGAAAACATCGCTCCTGTCTTCTTGCCAGAGGCAGGTAAATGTGATGTGAGTGACAACCTGACTGCTGATTCTGGCTTAAGAATTAAGAGGGTGAGGCTGAGCCCCTGCTGTGGAAGCACAGGGGACAAAATATCTTGGCAGTGACAAGCGTGTTGCAAACTCTCTGCACCAGCAATGCCGATGTTTCAAGGCTGCATAAAATTCAAGAAGAAAGGTCACTAAGGAACAGTTGATTGCAGAATTTGAATAATGCTGTTCTGAGAAACTGAATCTCATAAAAAGTTTATGTTTCTGTTTGAGAGATTGTGAAGTGATATTATAGTTGGCCATTTTTCTTCTCTTCTCTCGTCTAACAATACATACAACGAAATTCTGTTAAATTCCATTATGATTTCCTTACCGTTTGTGGCAACCTTACTCTCTGCCAAGTCTGTTGGCAAAATTCCACTGTGCAACTGGGGAAATCCATCAGTTAGATGAGCAGAAATCTTAGTAATGCCCAGTCATAAATAGATGTAATTGCAATTGATGAGGTATGCTCAAGATGAGGACAGTTATCAAAGTGCAGCACTAGAAAGAGTGTGGTTATTTTAGATAGGGGTTTTAACAACTTTTGCCCAGTCAAACCTAGTAGAAGTAGATAAATAAGTAGATATTTGAAATTCAGAAGCAAAAAAAGGGACAATAATCCTGATTTCATGAAATTGCACAAGACAAAGAAATCTTTCGAGAGGGAGAGGGAAGGAAATGTTAACTATTATTAACTGAATGGTGAATTACCCCTCTTAAGAATAGAAAAGTGGCAGGTCTGGGAAAGAAATCCTTTCAGAAGGTCCACACACGCTGAAGCATAAAATTTAGTTACAGGTTAATGTCCAGATATGTTTCAAAATAATACAGTAATAGGAAAGAAATAAAAATATCACTAAAGAAAAATGAATGGCAAATTATTCTATAGGCCATCAGACTCTAAATTGTCCCTGTTATTTGCACTGGTAGAATGGTGCTGTAAAAAGCATCTAGATTTGGAAAGGAGTACAAAAACAAACAAACAAACAAACAAACAAACAAACCCCAAAACCCAAAAAGACGGAACAGTGAGGGTAAATCAGAATTTAGGTTTCCAAAACTGATGAAGTCATTAATTGGGAATGGGAGGAAGGTGCAAATGAGAAGGAAGAAGCAGAAGAAAGACGAGTAGCTATGTTTTGTACAGGTTTTGTGTGTCACTGTTATCTGAACACTTCACAACCTCACCATGAGATGAGTCAGTTCATCCTATCACGCTCATTTGAATAATGAAAACTTTGCTGGACAGATGAAATGAAAAAAGCCTCTAGCAAAAGCATGCGAGGGCTGGCTGTCCTGGCCTTTCCTCCTGAGACCCACAGTGTGGGCACCCTCCTCATGCACCAGCTCTGTCCTGCTCCTACACCCCAGCTGTGTGACACCACAACATCCAGGCAGGAGACAAGAGGCTCCCTTCCACTCTGGTGACATGGGGACACAGTGCAGCGAAGGGGAGGCTCCCAGAAACAACTCAGCTGTCTCTCAGCTCACTCCATGCCCATTTCTGAAATCTCTTAGGACTAAATTGCTGGCTGGGTTATCTGCTCCAATGGTCATGCCCTGTCCAAAGGGCTGTGTGGAGGTTACAGACTGAAGCATATGCAGCTTATATGACACTGGTTCCTATCCCAGATGGAATAGGAGAATTGGAAGTCATATCATCCTTGACTTTGAGGATTGTCCCTGCATGCAGGTTTGAGCCCTGCTGGTCATCTAGTCCTGCTAAATGGGTGAGATTGTCTTGCACTGAGAATGCCTATGCTGTGAAGCAGAGGACTTTGTTTCCCAGAGTCATCTGTCCAATAACTTTCATCAGTCCTGAACAACCTTGAAGGAGAAGTGTAATTTCTTTAGCTTTTTTTAAAAAAAATTGTCACCTTAAGGATGTTAGAAGACAATCAGTGTCTGACTATTGTAATCATCTTTTACAGGAGAAATGACATGTCCCAGTCCTTTGGGGACATGACCTCTTTTATCAGCACACTTATTAGAGTGGACCACTGGACTTAGAGGCTACCTAATGAATACAAATCTCCTTGCAAAGTAAAAACATTCCTGTTGAAAGCCTCTGCAGCACCTGGTGGGTTTGAACATGGGTTTGCTGTCCTGCAGCAAATGGAACTTTATATTTACATCCCTGGAGGTTTCTGTGTTTATTGATTGTTGCTAGAACATATTATAAGTTTCTCTGCATGCAGGCCTGCAGAAAAATCTTCTCATGGAAAAGTATCTTTTTGCTGTCTTTTACTCTGTACAAGTTTTCTGTAAACAAAATCTCTGGTGTGTAATTCAAAAACATGTTTGGATTTCTCTGCCTGTCTCCTAAAAGTGGGAGAAGGAGGTGAAGAACTGTTATCTCTCTAATATTGTAAGCATTCTAGCATTCTAGCATTCTTGTACAAGGCAATAAAGAAGAAGCATTTAAGCTCTGTACCTGAGCACATTATAGCCTGAAATCCTCTGACTATGGAGTCGTTTTAATAAATCATATTTAGCCTTCTGAAATTATTGTCAAGAGTCCTTTATTAATGAATGGACCACGGCAATAATCGATTACCAAAACCCCACATCAAGTGGGGTTTTTCATCCTGGGGTCCCTGGCTTGTACCTCGCTGGGTGCCCATTTAGGGACAGAGACTGAAGTCTCTGGGAGCCTCTGGGGTCTCAGAACTGAATTACAATGAGCAGCTCCCCAGCCCTGGCTGAGCACTGGCAGCTGGGGGATTCTCCCATACAGCAAGCTGGGTGTTTCCAATCTGTAGGTAGAACCTTCTGGGAGAGCATCTGCTCCATCCACAGCACAGGACTGAAACCCTGGCAGGAAAGATCGAAAGAAATGGGAAGTGTCTGAAGATTGAGGAGTAAAAAGAGGGACAGCAAAAGGAAGACCAAGGGAATAGGGAGAAAAATGGGGAGAATGAAAGGTGAGAAAATGAAAGGCATAAGAAAAGGCAAATGAGATGTTCTGAAGCTTTTACAGAAACGGCACAGGTTTTCCCTGCAGGATGTGTACTGGGGTTGTAGTTGGTGTAGAGCAGTAGAATTACCCCATGTTTGAAGCTTCAGAAGTTTCAGTTGGTTTCTGGACACACAATAGTTGGAAGCAGTCTAAGACTAGTGAATATCCTTGTTCTTTTCTCGTGTAATAAGAAAAGGTTGAGTTTGTTGATAAAAGACCGATGATTTTTTTCCTTTAGACTTTCTTTCAAGCTAACAAAAATTAAAGAGAAAAAATTGATGTTGCGAGCAAATCATTAAATACCAGACCTCTGTCCTCTGTCTACTTTCATCAGATCACCATAAATTCTACCTTAGGAAAGGTATACAGTCCACCTTGAGAGAGGATATTGAGGGAAGCATGAAATATCATTAAAAACCTGCTTTCTCACTGTGCTTCAGGATGCTTCTGCTCATCCCAATGCTTTTAAGCAAAACTGAGTGTAGTGCTGTATGAATATCAGATAGTAGCTCGGAAGAGGAGACTGCCTGCTGCCCCCAGAGCACTTAGCAGTGTTGTGCTGTCTGTCTGTCTGTCAGTGATCTGAGCCAGTACATGGCATGGAAACTCTGCATTGTTCCAGGCCACCGTGTTACTGCACCACCACAGCGAGATGCAGCCCCACAGTGTTATCCCGTTGTTGAGCTTGGTCCTGAAAATAAACTCTCTAAAGGTTGCAGCTATAAATAGACCTGGTACACTGCCTTATCACCTCCACAGCCCAAGCTGAGGGGTGGTGGCTGGTGTTGGCAATGAAATGGGGTTGGCTGCATGTCCCCAGCATGCCAGAGCACATCACAGCAGTGCCACCATGGGCCTGTGTTTTGTCACCTGTGTGCGAAGCTGGATGTTTCCTCTGATGGAATATGGGTGGTACCCTGTCTACACAAAAGAGTGGTATTGTTTTCACCAGCCCAGTAAAGATCTAACAAGCCTTGGGTCACAGCAGTCTTGGGGACAAGTCTAGTGACAGGCAGAACCCCCCACTGTGGGCAGTGTCAGATGAGCAGAGCGGTGACACAGCTCGGGTCTTGCTGCCTTGCTTTTGCCAACACCACAGCTCTGGCAATGCCCCCTCTGCTGTCACCTGCACCTTAGAGCAGGCACCTCTGCTGTCACCTGGCACCTCAGAGCAGGCACTGCTGCAGTGATGGCTCCGGCTGACTGCTTTCCCCAGGCTCTCACCCTCTGCCTCCCTCCCCTACTTATTCCTGTTTGCTCCACCTTCTCCTGCCTCAGTTGTGACCAAACCTTTAACCCAGCTCTGCATTATGTGCCTCAACATCCTGTAGCTTCACTGGAAGATCAGAATGTGTTTAATAAGTACCAGAGCCCTCAGTTCAGTACCTGTACTAATAATGCATAATTATTAGTACCTACAGGTACTATAATACTAATTATAATTAATTATACTAATAATTAAAATAAATGCATAATAGATAGATTTTTAAAATTTGCATCCCTGTCATATGCTTTATCTGCATATTAATTTTGCAGATAGTGCTCTAGGAGACAGAATATCAAATAGTTTTCTAAAGTGATGTAATATTATAATGAACTATGTAATGTAGATTTCTATGAAATGTTGCTATCCCCCAAACCCCCATCTGACTTAACTAGGAGCACTACTGTCTGTGAACTAAGGAAAAACAAGAGACTGCAAATAAAGATAACAGTTCTGTGATATGTCTGATCTGGGGAGTGATATCCTCTAATGTGGCTACTGGGAGAGCTGTTTGATTTAATTTTATTTAACATATTCATTAATTCAAGAACATAAAGAGCTTAGAAATGAAATAATATGAATGTATTATAAGAAATAATGGAGCAGATGGAAAATAATACAAATTAAATTGAGCTCTGATTTGGGAAAGCACTTAGAACAGGCACTTAGTCAGCAAAATTCCTATGATGAAATATCAAATTTTAGGAATATGTCTGTATTCCTGGTGGCCAGAATGTTGATGGAAGACATTGCACAGTGACACCTCTTTTTTTTCATATGCCCTCATGAGTGCAGGAATGAGAGGATGGGAAGAGATTTTTCCCCTTAGGTGTGAAATATGATGCTGCAATTTTGAATTGAAACTCATGATTAGTCTTAAATGTATTTTTAAACTTGTTCAAGGAGATATTTTTGTGAATTGAGTGCTCAGGAGATCTGGAACCAGAGCAGGAGTAAAGCTCTGTCAATTGTGATGTTTGAAGAAAAATTGTCCGAGTATTAATTTACAATGAAAATGATAAAAATTTGTATATCTAGAGAGGTTTGAGCAATAAGGGAAAATTGTTAGGTAGTGTATTACACTGCAAGATGGATATCAAGGAACAGTATTAATTAAAACTGTCTTTAGAAAGCTGATTTACCAAACAAAAAGCAGCAACTGGCCTCCCACACCATTCTGCTGGTATCACAACATGGATGAGCACATTTCCCTCAAAGGGCCAGGTGGAGAAAAACTACAGGGGGTTCCACAAAGCTGATAATCTTTCCCCCAGAAAAATCCTGATCCCCCACAAACTTTGCCAATGTTAATATGTGGGTATGAATGATAAGCAGCTAGCATAAGAATGAGAATCTCAAGCGATTCAGTACACTGGAAAAAAATAAAATCAGAAATTAAAATTTGATAAAGGCAAGTACAAAGTCCTACGTGAAGGAAGTGGAAATTAGATAGGCAAAAAAATAAAAAGGAGACTATTGTTCTTGTGGAAAAGATATTCATATCAGTAAGATCCAATATGCAGTGTTGCTATGAAAAGATAAATATGATTATACTATGTGCAAATCTGCAAGTTGAGGAAAATAATTATTTTGGCACCTAACTATAATGAGTACTCAGCTGGAATACTACATTCTATTTAGCACACCACTTTCAGAAATTCCCAAATGTATTATCAGGTGTCCAGGGCAGTAGAATTAAACTGATCAGAGGTCAAGAAATCCTGCAATAGACTGAAAATTGGGAGAATTGGATTTTTTTCATTCTAGAGAAGTTTGAATTTCAGAAGGCTATTTCAAAGTATGAGAAACTGTTCTCTACACTCATAAGCAATAGCTTAGGAATAATTACTTATCACAAGGAATAATTACTTTGACCTGTGGAAAAAGAGGCGATTTTGATTCCTAATTAGGTAAAAGTTCTAGGTAAAAAGAGAGTTAAATGCTGGATCAGTGTGCCAACAGAGTTTTGTGGCATCTCCATCCGTGGAGGTCTTTAATATCAGGGTATACAGATAATTATCTAGGATAATTAAGATATGCTCAGTACTGCTAACTACTTACTTCCATGGAGTAAAGGTAAAAGCATCACAGGCCCCCTTCTAGCACTTTCTGGTATAATTTATAGAATGTCTAATCATGACACCGTTACCAGGCTTGCAGGAAGATCCTGAAGAGGAGGCATACACCAGTGGGTGGTTTGATAGCTCTTTTCCATTTTTAATCTCCTGGTTTTTCACCTTTACCTTATTGAGCTTGTCTGGCATTCTGAAGGATGACTAGCAAAGTCACATATGATTTTAGTGAAGGGAGTGTCTATGAGTGCACAGAACAGCAGTACCATTCTCTAGCAGAGTGGGCTAAGTTATATTAAAAAAATAGTAATTTTTCCATATGAAGAAGGGGTTCTCTCATACAACACCTGAACCTATGGGAAGAAACAAAGATATCTCTTTCATTATTTCAGTGTAGCTATGCAACACAATCTGCATGCACCTCTCTTTCTTGAAAACTCTGGAATGAGCTCAGAAAGAATAAATTGGAGCAATCAGTGTTAAAGACCCTCAGCTGTGGTGGTGGCGGTGGCGGTGGCGGTGGCTGTGGCTGTAAAAGTAAGGAGAGGGGGAAAAAATATTCCTGTATGGGTACAATTGAATTTTTTATCCATATTGACACGATTTGAGGAAGTTACTTGCATGCAACTTCTAAAAGGGAAGCTCAATGACTTGCATTCAAATGGAAGAAGAATTCTCTGCACAGGGCTCCCTGTAGTTTCTGAGCTGCTGGAAATATTATGGCTATACCAAATTGTCCTTCTGTTGACTGTAATGAAGCTGTGTCACGTAACAGATGCTGAGATGCTGCCATTAGAGCTTACTAAAGATAAAATGCCTTTTGACTTAATGTGACTTCTATTTACAGTCATTTGTCTTTACATACAATCTAAAAATACAAGCATTTATCTATGTATGTTTTCTAAATCAAGTCACTTCATACTTCTACTGGGCTCCCTTAATAATTCTGCACAGATAAAATAAAGAATTAAATGGGTCAAAGAACACAAATAACGGTGTAAAACTTCCTGCACAGGTCTTTGGAATCTGAAATCAGATTCCAACTTCCCATACTTATGAAATGCTACAGGGCAGGGCAACAAAGGTGAGTGACCTCAGAGTAAAACAAACCCCCTCACTACTTTCATTTTTTAGGATTCAGTTTCTTTGCTGACAGAACATCTGATAACATACTCAGTTGGGCATTATTTTCGAATATATGTCCATTTTGGAAAGGCTATCAGGAGAATTAGGAGTTCAAAGCAATCCTTCACAGCAGGACAGAAGCTGTTAGCCCCAGTAATTCTCAGTGTATGTACATTAAGAAAGGGCATGGAAATTAACTACACTATAATTTAAAATCTGTCTGGCTTTGTAACATGCAACTCACCTGTCCTGGGGTATACAAAAGAACTAATTTTGTAGGCTTTAGTGATTCTGCAGTATTTTATATCACAGCAATTTAATTTTGAGATAACCTAAAACCACATAGAGAAAGGGCAATCTGAAATCTTAACACTGATGCAAGTTGTGGCTGATTCAAGAAAATGGATAGATGGAAAGGAAACTACACCATGGTATTTTGAAAACTGTACACTGCAAAAGGGAAACCATTATTCACTCCTTCTCTGTGTTGCCTGGCATCAGGAAAAACAAACAAACAAACAAACAAACAAAACTAGAAATCCAGATTTCATTGCTGAAATCTTGCTTGGAATGTATTTTTTAAAATTGATATGTGACCAAAGTAAAATATTCATATGGGATTCAATAATTCAGAATAATTTTTTTCTGCTGGGAAAAGAAATAATTTGACACATCAGAGAGTTTTATACATAGGTAAATAAAATAGTAATTGATAAACAGTGCAGCATGTTGTAGTTTTAGAAAGCAATATAAGTTAGAAAAAGAAGAAAAAAACCCCAAACAAACAAAAACCCCCACAAAACAAGAACAAAAATCTCACAACATTTTTTCCCCACTCCAGAAGTTGAGTTTTCACATTAAAAATTGCAGAGACACAAAGACTATAAAGTTGGAAAGCAGGACTAAGATCATTGGTAGCAGTAACTTGGTGGAGCATTGGTTATCTACTTTTTTCTGAAAATAATTTATTTATGAAACTTTGAGAATCAAGCTGTGTGGAGCTAAGTTAGAACTCACTGCTTATTCAGTATCTAGTACAAGAGGAATTTTCATGGGAACTTTGAGTCCTCCTCTAGTGGCACTATTAATTAAATAGGAATTATGTATGGCAACTTTGGGCATACCTTTATTTGTTAGAAAAAACCCTAATCTACAGAAGTAGCTTGCTCTATACCTTAAAACTAAGGCAGAGCATTACAAATATTGTGCTGGGGGTTAGGGTATGTTCCAGGCTCAGGGTGCCAGATCACAGACAATTTCTTTTTCAAAAAGCAGAGGCTACTGAAATGATTGACACTGTGCAAATGCATAACAAGTTTTTCACAGACACACCTGCTGATAAAAATCCTTCTGAAATCAATGGATCTGCTCCCAAGAACTTCCACAGAAAAATCTGAAGTCTCAACAAAGTAGGTGGCAAGGAAGAATAACAAGGAAAGTATCTTCTTTCAAGTACCAAGGGAAAGAGGCACCAGGTCTCTGTCACTGGGGTATTTCAACCTTTGTTCCCTGTTCTTCATAGTTAATCAGAAGCTTTATATCAAGGGCTGTAGGAAGGTACCCCTTTCTGGTTGAAACAAATGTCCATTGGGTTTTGAGGCTGGAAAGAGGAAACAAGAAAAGCAGACTTCAGAAGTGATTTTCCTTCTCCTTCCATGGGATACTGTTTGACTGATTTCAGTGTTCTGAAAGTTAGGTACCTCAACAAAGCTATCTAGGATCCTTCCACAGCAAACATCACAGAGAAGAGAATCCAGAAGGGAATCTGCCCTCTCTTCCTTATTCCCATGGTAGAATGGAATTAAGTGCCACCAGTGGATATTTCTTTACTACACAGGAGCACTAGTCAGGCTTGGTAGACTAGAAGACCAGGTTGTAACTGGATTTTGAAACCTAACTGGGAGGAATCCCACCTCCCATACTGAACTGGAGTACCTCACTGGACTGAGTAAATTTCACTTGTGAAGCTTCCCACTACAAGAAAAGACACACCATCACAACTGTGATATGGAATTCTCAGTGCTTCCTAAGTAGTAAAGCTATTATTCATTTTCCTTGGCATTAGAAAGGGCTCTTAAAGCACACAGATTTCTTTGGCTATTGTTAGGCAAAATGTCAGTCCTCTAGCCTTTGATTAGAAAGCTTTCAAGCTAAAGGTGTTATTACCTTCTTTCCATTACGTGTGTGAGCCAGAACTCACAGTTGGTGGAAATGAGCTGGAAGGGAGTTCTGAAAACAAAACAGAGCAATAATGGGATTTTTTACCCTCACTGCAAAGATTGGTAGTAACCACGAAAGCCACACTGTGCAAGTACCAAGTAGGGTTCTAGTTCACGTTTGCTGCCTTACGTAGATTTCTCTGTCACATTAGCTCAGTGCACAAATAAAAAGTCAATCTGAGGTCTGCAATCCTGCAAAGCCAGCCTCGTGCCTAAGCCCTCCTATAATAAAAGTGCAGTGCCTGAGGCAGAGCTGCCAATTCTGCTGACAGTGCACACATCAGATCTGAGCACAGCTCATTCTCCCAGATTGCAATGGCTGTGCATTGCTAACAATAGAAAATCTTGGTCAGTAAACTGGGCACAAACCTTCAAGGACACATACATAATGGGGATCAAGAAGTGTCTTTTTCACACTTCAGACTGAGGGTACATTAACTGTGTGGATTTGTGCCCTGCTGTTGCTTCACAACACCATTAATGGCATTGCTCCACCACAGCCCATCAAAAGCACCTGCTGAGGAGTGCCTCATAATGAAGATCTTTGATGCAGAAAACAAGAAAACGAGAAAGCTCATCCTGTTGCCTTCAAGAGGGCAGCAAGCAGTGTTGATGCAAGTGGCCTGATATTAGCTGGGAATTTAAAGCAGGATCTCTCCTGTCACCTAGCCCTCAAAGAAGGAATCTGTGTCACAGCTAGGAAGGTACAAGCACAATGGTCACAGTTTCTATTCTCTGAGCAGAAAACAATGAGATGGCTACATTCTTCAAGCAACTATAAAAAAGAAAAGGAGAGCAGTAATCCAACTTGTGAACAGGTTATATTCATATTTAAAACTGGCTTTCATCTTACTGAAATCCTTCAAGAGATTGTTCATTTTCTTGTCCAATAAAATAATATTGGTTAACAAGATGAAGTTTTGATCCATGGTTTTGGTTGTTTTGTTTTGCTTTGTAGGTTTGTTCTTTTTTTGGGAGTTTTTAGGGTCTTTTTTTGTTTTGTTTTTCTAAAAATGGCAATAATAATGTACTAGGAAGACCCCTCAAAAAAAAAAAAAACCAAAAAACAAAAAACCAAAAACCAAAAACCAAAAAACACCAAAAAACCCCCCAACCTAAAAGCCTCTATAAATCAAATGCAATATCTAGTACTGCCAGATCCTGTAATTTTAATGCCTTATATATTTGGGTTTTTTTATTTTGTTTCTCTCCCTTAAAAGACCAGTTCTGTGAATCAGGTTATGATAGCGTCTAATATTTTGAAAGAAAGTGAGTTTCCAGACCTCAAAACATTCCAAAATCTGGAAGAAATTGAGAACAACCCAAATGTTTTGTTTCAAAAGATGCCTGTTGAGGAATGATCTTCCGTGAGACTGCTCTGGGGAGATTTACGGGGTTGAGGTGGAGATGATTCCATATCTGTTGTTTGTAGAAAGGAATCACAGAGGAGCCCAATGAAACCTTGACACTAAAATAAATGTTGTTGCTGCCCAGTGTCCTATATATGAAGTGCTTTGTGCTGCTAGTGAGGAAAGACAGAAACCCTTGCTGTGCTGAGGGTGGCACAACTTAAAACCTGCACTCTCTTAGCTCATGTGCTGGAAGATAAGAATTCCTCCACTTGTCTCTACTCCTTTTTCTTTCCATGTGTGAATGACCAAAGAAGGGAAAGGAAAAAGCAAATTCCAACTCATATTGAGGTGCACTGCACTGAATAGATTTAGATACCCTGCCCAGTGCAATATTAAACTGGATTAGTCTGATGGATCTTTTTTGCAGCTTGTGGTAACCAGATTCAAATAGCTGCTGCATTGTTTATCCAGCCACGCCAGAATGGGAAGGATGGATTTATAACTCTTATGAAATCAGCAGGTTGAAAAGGACAACTTGATTAGCCAGTTTGCAGTACACTTCACACTTTGCAAACTAAACACACCAGCTGGGACTAGCTACCCTGCTAGAAAACATCCATATGCCATGAAATTTCATAAACAAAGAAAATTGGTCTTGTTTTTTTCACTTTGGTTCAAAATATAATCTACTTTTTAAGCGTGTTTGCATTTTTAAGAGATGTTGCAATGAGACAGAGAGCAGCTGAAGTCAAAGCTACAGCTACAAACGTGAATAAGCAGCTGTCATGGTGTATTGTAATTCAGCACCAACCACAGTCTAAAAATAAGAGCCATAAACATGGGGATAAAAAGCCCTAAACCCACAAAAAATGGTGGGGAGTTTCTTAAGGGAACCTGAGGGAATAGGAACATATTTTCTTTTTCAGAAGACAAGGGAAAAGCAGGGACAATGACTACACTCTACTCTCCAAGGGCACATCCAGACAGATCAGTATAGAGGGTTCGGAGCCCCTTGGCCTCAGCAAGGTCCCACTCTACTCCAGGAGTTGTTTGAGGACAATGAAAGATGCATTACTGGGTTTGTTTTCAAACACATCAGTGATCTACTTTAGTATAATCCACTCACACAGCCAAAATTTAACACGCTGCATCACAGAGCGCTTTTGAATGAGCGGGAGCATTCATTTGTTCCTGATCCAAACTGTTTTCTCCTAGTAACAGTATCTGGTGAGTCCTGGCCACTTTGGAGTCCAAAAGGTTTCTTTCATGACATTAGATAACCAGCACAGAAGTCACACCCCATGAGCTGCCTTGCTCTCTGTCTGCTGGGGGCAGATGGCACCACTGCAGATTGCCTTGGAGAGGGCTGCTACCCTGAGTCAGCCCAGCAGTGTGACAACAGGGCACTGGAGGTGAGTGACACCTGCCTCCACTCCCCCTGGTTGCCAGTCCCCCCCTTTTCTCAGTCATTACCAGCAGCTCTAAGGGCTCAGGTAGAACGGTGAAACAAGAGCCCCTCAGCTGCGGGTCCTGTGCCAGTTTATACCCATGAAACAGCCCTGGTGAAACAGAGAGCAAGGGAGCTTGCAATTCCATGTAACTCACGGCCATGTCACAGTCAATACTGTACAAGAGAGGTGCATTGTTTGTCTCTGAAAGTCATTTTATCTCCCAAAGAACTCTTTCACTCTCTTAATCTCTTTTCCTTTCTTTTTTTCCCCAAGAAAAAGAGAAATGCCTTATGGAAAGCAAAAGAGCTCTCTGAAAATCCCGTCACTTTTAGACTGCTCGTCAGTGGCAGGCCAGATATACTTAAATCACAGTTCAGTGAAGCATGCATGAGGATGCATCTCGCTTTACAGAGCTCTTGCTCATGTCCATTCACTTCTAATCTCCTATTCTACCCTCAATTAGGAATCCCGTGTAGTAAACAAAAAAATGTAAGTCAGTAAGCAATGGCCTAAGCTTTACCACTGACAATTCCTGAGAGCAAAAATTCCTGGTTTGCAACGATTCATAGTCAATATCCTTGAAAAGCCTTTGTGCTCTCAAAGGCAAAAAGTGAGTGACCCAACAGCCACAAGGTCTTTAACCTGAGCAGCTGTCTTCTGCTCCAGGGTAATTCCCCTCTTCCAGAATGACAAGGCTTGCCTTTACCCAAGTGAACCACGGAGGATTCAATCTTGAATTACATCAATGTACATAAACACATGCTATCACGCAGAGGACATGCTCTTCTATAGGTATGTCTACACTTCAGGTGTAAAGTGGGCTCAAAAACAGATGTAAGGGTGCCATTTCCCATGACCTCAAAACTTTCCATCCACATTGGTATTTATAGCTCAAATTTCCAGGAAAAAGGAAAAAGTTGTCCCTTACATACGTGCTGATACAGTGGGAGAGTAACATACTCTGCCCAGGCACAGCCTGCTCTGCCTAGAACACTTCAAGAAGATTTGGGTTCATGCAGAGGTTGGGAATGGGCTCAGGCTGCCCTCTCTCAGAAGAATCATAAAAAACCTGAATTCAGAACTGCTACCACCACTGCAGGTATTCACTGAGGATGGAAGGCACCCATCCACACATGTTGGAGAATGGCATCACACCCATAAATTTTTGACAGTGTAGGCATACCCCTTCAGAACATGCCTGATTTCTTTGCTTTAGATAGTTACCCACTTACTATTTTAATGGTTTCACAGAGAACATTCACCTCTCCCTGTGACAAGGAATTGAAGTTTGCAGCATTCACAGCAAGACTGAAGGAAATCCACTTCAGACATGTGCATGCACGTGGTCTCACTTGTAACAACCCAGAAATCTCCTTAGCTGTGCATCAGTATTGATCGTGCTTTAGTCCCCAACAGAGAGATGGTTTGCTCTGTCTCGTCAGTCGTGGAAGCTTTTGGCTGTTCTCCACAGGGAATTTCCTCCAGAGTGAGTGCAGGCAGAAGAGCTCCAGAGGCAGGCAGGGAAAATAACCTGGGAGTTGAGAGGAGTTTATTGACTTCCGCTGCTTATGAACAGCTCGACAGCATGGAGTCCTCCAGGTTGGTGTATCTCTATAGCCTTGACCCACCTGGAGATCCATGGTGTCGAACCATGAACTCGTGAAGGCAGCCCTGCTTCCAGTGTTCATCTTCATCCTCAGGGCGTCCAACGGGGATTGCTGAGTCCTCTACCAGTTCTTCTACAACAGGCGCATTCCTTTGCTCCTTTTTAGCACCCCTTTTCCACCACTGTACAGTTTAATACACATGGATAAGAGGTCACACACACCTTTCCTTTCAGCATTGGGTAAATGGCAGTCACTCTACACCTTCCATACTCAGCACCTTCTGCACCAATTAGAGTATCAAGGTGGAGACCTCCATCAGGAATTACAAAGTGTGGGGTTCCTTTCATGCCCTAACCATCTCTGAACAAGTTTTTTGGGTAGCTGCTTTGTTTCGCAGCGATGCTGAAGAAAATGAATAATAATGTGAGAAATATAGTCTGGTTGGCCAAGAAAGATTTATAAAAGGAGATTCCTTAGTATTTCTCAAAGATTTCTCAAATCTGAATTGTGATTCCAGCCTCCAATCACACACTGATGTCCAAGGAAGAGTACATGCTATGGTGATCATGGTGATCTTAGAAATCTTTCTACCATTTCCAAGCACAGTGCAAATGTGCAAGCACAGTGTCATAAACTGTTCTTTAGCTCCACTGACTTTGTACTTCACTTTGGTGCCTCTAATGAGACCTCGCTTGCAACCTATTATTTTCAAGCTTTCTGGCCTGCCCATTATTCTCCTACACTTTGGGTTTGATGTATAAATAATAAATGGTCAGTGTGATGGCTATAGGACCTTTAAGGAAAAATATTAAGAAATCCTCTTTCTATGGAGGTTTAGATAAATTAATTTTGCTTAAAGAGCAAATTTCAGCTGACTGCTTGACATTAATTAGCCTAGCCTTACAAAACTCTTCCAAGGTATTATATGAATTTTACAACATGCTATGCATTTTACAGGTAGGTATGCTGAGGTTCACAGAAAGACTAAATGCCACATTATTATTTTATGCAAACAGCTGACCAGTGTGGTGATTAAATTGTGTGATGATATATTCTCGACAAGAGTCTTTAGCTTGCTTCACTGGGGAGTGATAGCAGGACATTTTGAACAAATAGGCATCTGTTTTGGAACTCATTTCCCCTACTGATTTGTAACCTAGCTGTCTTAATTGTTCAGTGCCTGTGCAAAGGCAATCTGTTTAAGCTGTGCTTGTATTTTTTTTCCTTTTTTTTCTTGACTGAATGATAACTATTAAAAAAAAAAAAAGGAAAAATGTCACTCCAAGGGATAATTTCTGGAGACTTCATACCCCATAGATATCTCTGAGGCTATGGATATGTGAATGAAGAAGCAAACCTTGAGAGGTAGACTTAGGAGAAATTGTGCAGCTGTACACAGAAAAGTGAACTACACATGGAAAAGCAGGCACTAGAAACCCCCAGTACTTGTTAAGTTGGCAGGTAGGTTTGCCATTCATTTTTCTGCCACCTAAATGATATTTTTTTGTTCTTTTCAGGGGGAAGAGGCTGTAATTATTCACTACTGATACACAATGACAATGCATGACAGCATTTCCTGGCTAGAAGACACAGGCCTCATGCATGCCCCACAGGGAAGAAGCACACACAGCCACCTCACCCTGTAAAAGCCTGGGTAACCCAGGAAAAGCTTAAGAAGAGACCTTGCACACATTTAGGCTCCTGTTCAACAGCACAGTAAAAGTTACTCTCCAATCTTCTCTTTTTCTAGAACCATAGAAAAGGAAAAAGAAAGCAGATCTAACATTTAGTATTGATATATATGATACATTCCTAAAATCATAAAGAAATGACAATGACAACTCAGTTTTGAAAACAACACTGTTTCAAGGAAAGACTAATAAGGCAAAGAAATTATTGCTGCATCTCACAGCTCATCCCTATAAAGATGTCACACATAACTGTCTGAAAGTATTTGAGTCAAAGAAATTTTTGGTTTCTACAATGGCTGTGCTTGGTGTTTATTTTCTTCTGCAATGTATTTGCATGATTTTTTGTTCAGAGTCAAAACACATGAGCTGAGGGGTTTTAGGGATGTGTGTCTGTTCTTGTTGCTTTATCTTTATTTGAAATTACAGCACTGTTTGTGCCATTAGCTTTAGTTGCAGCAGAGATGCTGATGATGTCCCAGCAGGGGTAAATAATGAATATAAGCAGAAAGGACAAATGAAATCTTAGTGTTTTTTCATGCACTTGCCAACAGTTGCTTCAACTAAATATATGCACAGTAATTCAAATTATGTTGATGACATATACTTGGTTTATGGTGAATAGTACATTACTCCCTGAGTTCCTGTGGGGAAATACATGGGATTCCTGCTTAGTAAGACATTATTCCTCAAATAGCCCAGCTGGAATACGTGAACTGCTGCTGAGTAAACGCACAGAAATGTGCAAGACTAATAGGAAAACTAGCTCTTCTCAGAACGAAATAATGTTTCAAGATCTAACTGTAAGGGAAAAGTAAGTAAAAGACACAGAATCCGATACATAACTAAATTACAAGACTGTGTTTCAGCAAGTTTTCTACAACTTATCAGCAGCCCTTTGATCACTTTAGTGTGTAGTGGCACTGTAGATTTGTTGTTTCCTCTTTCATTTCCATCAAACATGAATCTGAATAAAGTTTTACTAAAGTAATTGTCATGAGAAAATCTTTAAGGAATAGAGAATGGGAGCAGCCAAAAGGTACTAAGGGAGGTGAAAGACAAATGAAACGTGTAGTGTGACCTTCCAGTGCTCTTTTCATTTTCACTTACCTCTGCTGCCTCCTTCCCTGCTCAGGCAGGACTGTAAGCCTATGCTTCAAATATCAGGGATGACTGACAGCAGTAATGCCAATGCGTGGGGAAAGATAATTGATGTTGCATTCTGTCAGTCTCCCTTATGATACTATCACTATAAGAGCAAATTTCACTGCACCACCAGAGACAGTTTCTTAAGAACTTCCTGACTGTCAACAACAGAGCAGACTGAAAAGTGTGCCAAAAAAAAAAAAAAAAAAAAGTTTGTATTGTTCTTTATCGGCACAGAAAATATTAAGATTTTGTTTCTACTGCTGTCAAAGTTCCTGGCTGGGGATCTGCTCCAAGGTTTTTTTAATGTGTCTGATTATATGTAGCACCTGCTGGCTGACTGACCCCTGTCCAGATCCCATATCAAGCAGAATTTGATGCAATGGAGAAGAAGACAAATCTCTTTTGCAGGTCTCAAAAGATGACCTCATCTCTGTGATTTCCTCTGTCCTCAGAAAGCAAAGAGGAGTTTTAAGAGAGTCAATTTCTTTCAAAGGCCATGAATACTGTTGGAGGTTTTCAGTTTAGAGTTCAAATTTGTTGTTATAATACTACAAAATAATATTAAAATATTATGAAGGTACAATACATAAAATATTATATCTGAGCTGTATGTTACTGCAAAGTCTTCCAGTGATTGATTTAAAGGCATGTGAAAGACATTCCTCAAAGCAGATTTTCTTTTATTCCTCACTTTTTTCTTTGAACAGCTCTGGTTTGAGGCCTTTTTCTTTTAACATTACAAGGGCTGGATAAAACTACCTCTAGAGACCATTGGTATCACCAGCAGTAAATTACCAGCAATTGTGCTATTCTCTGAAATGATAATGAGCTGGATTAAAGCAGATAGAGAACTGCTACCCTAATACAACTTGGGTAATTAAATTTCAATATGTAAAATTCTATCTGGCATTGCAATGGGATACCATACTCTATTTCCTACCCTTTGATAAGGTATAATTCTGCTAAATACTCTGAAGCAGCTGGTATGTTTCAGCCTAGAAGTGTGCTGAATATGATGTAGTGGAGAGTTTTTAGTGTACTGGAGTTGAATCAGTTGGAAATATATTTTATTATTCCCTTAAGGTGATAGATAGCATGAAAATGCAAACCATTTCCAGTAGCATTTGATTATGGAGAATCTGGCAGGATTTTTGGTAGTGTTGAGCTCTAACACCTCCAGCAGAAGGCTGTGAAAGCAAAGAGATTCCCAAAATCTCAGTAAATCAGCCTCATGGGCTTCCCTAAAATGCTACAGAAGACTTTCCTGTAATTACTGCTGGTAGCATGACGGAATGCAGCAGAGACAAGATGAAAGCTCTGGATAGTAATTTTTATAATCATCATACAACTGAAAGTTCCTGGGTAGAAGTTATAAGGTGAAAGTTCTGCCAAGTCAAGGGTTTTTCTGTCTATGTAAAGTTACAAGTCCAAGGGAAGTGTCAAAGAAATTGATTAGTATTTGTATAAAATTTATATCAGTGTAGAATCTTTTCAAACTGAATTTCAGTCAAAATTTTCCACTAATTTCTGTGGAGGACTTGATCGAGACAGATACCTGTTTTATAAAGTTGCAGGCTTGTCACAAGATTAAAAAAGTTTTATATCTCTTAGGATCTCTGGGTAAGTATGTCTGCATTGTTTCCTTTTAACTTGGAGTAAGATGTTGTCTAATACTACCTGGCCACAAAGGTGCAAGATGAAATTTTGTGACAACTAGGAGAGAAAGAAGATCTACTTTGACCCCCGTGGAAACAAGATTTCTCCCAGTCCAACTGTTTGTGAGCTGAGATTTCTAGATTTCTACCTAATGGGCAGAATTGATTTGATGTGAGCTGTGTGTTGTGTACTATTGAGCTAATGAATAGCTGCTGATGGGTATGGTATCTGCAGGGCATTTCACTCTGCTGAGTCACATAGTTTTTGCAGCATGTCAAAAATGAAATGATTCTTCTAAGGGCCAGCACTTTTCTGAAGACAAATAAAGACCAACATGCAGCTAAAATCTTTTTAAGGGACAGCACAATCCATCATTACAGACACGATTTTGACATTCTCCAATATCTCAGCTACTGACCATGCAAACTGCCTGCCCCCAAATGCTGCCACATGCCCTCTTCCATCCAAGAGTTACAACCAACACTGAAATGATGAATGGTTCACTACAATTGCTTTAATTGTCTTCTAGAACTGAGCAGCTCTCTGGTAAGTACAGGAGGTGATTGTCCTGCTTTACTCCGAGCTGTGCAGCCCCACCTCCAGTCCTGTGTGCAGTTTTGGGTGCCACAACTGTACGAAAGATAAGAAAGATATAAAGCTGGTAGAGAGCATCCAAAGAAGAGTAACAAGGATGGTGAAGGGCATTGAGGGGAAGCCTTATGAGGAGTGACTGAGGTCTCCTGGTCTGTTCAGCCTGGAGGAGACTGAGGGGAGACCTCACTGCAGTAACAACTTCCACGTGAGGGGAAGAGGAGGGGCAGGCACTGATCTTTTCTCTGTGGTGACAGTGACAGGATCCCCTCGAGGGAAAGGCCTGAAGTTGTGTCAGTGGAGGCTTAATTTGGATATTAGAAAAAGATTCTTCACCCAGAGGGTGGTTGGGTACTGGAACAGGCTCCCCAGAGAAGTGGTCACAGCAAGAGTTCAAGAAGCATTTGGACAATGCTCTCAGGCACATGGGGTGATTCTTGGGGTGGCCTGTGCAGGGCCAGGAGCTGGGCTTTGATGATCCTTGTGGGTCTTTTCCAACTCAAGGATATTCCATGAGTCTATGATAACACTGTGGCAGAAGCCAAGAGAAAACACTCAAGTCTGAAATAATTTCATCTACTCCAAGGTGTGCAATAAAGAGATCATCATTGTGAAACACTTGCTCATGAGATGTATCCATAAAAAGGGAGAAGAGAATTTGAATCCTGAAGAGCGTTGCATAGGACAGTATGCTAAAACATTACCAAAATTATTCAGTTTTCAAAAGAGATTATCTTTCAAATTCAGGAATATCAGAGGCCTCAGTCATTGGAGAAATTTGCTTGAAAACTAAGACACCACGATTTTTTCACCTGAGAGACAATCTTACCCCAGCCCATGGGTGGTCATTCCCATCAGGGATTTAAATCAGACAACTCTTTGAAAAAGACTCCTACTAGCTGTACCATTATACAGTGAAAACAAATAGCCTGCTGAGAATTGCCTACAAAAACCTTGCCTCTTTGATGAGTTTAGCTTCTGCTGTGAGGAACATGGGATGTTTAATCTTGATCAAATGGGACAAGGAACACCTTGATGTCCCTGGCATTTTCAAAAGAGATTATCTTTCACATTCAGATTTTTAGCTCCTTGCCAGCTCACTCCTCAGTGTGCTAGTCATTTGCTTAATGCCAAAGAATGAGCCATCTAAATCCTGAAAAATCTCAAGCACATCACAAGCCATTTCTTGCACTAAAAAGCTGAACTTCAATTCAAGATAGTCAGGTGGCATTTAAACAAATTGCACTCTATCTCTTACACTGTTAAAAAAATTAGCCTGGCAAAAGTAGTCCTTTTTCATACTGCTGTTTTATAACTGGGCTTTACGTAGGGCATCAATCCTCACAAGCAGAGGACAATTTTTCACAGGAGTGTAACTCTGGTGTCAGAAACCCCAGTATTTTCACAAGGGTTCTGATCTATTAAGAACTGAGCACAAGCTTTAATAGAAAGCTTCATCTTGCCTGAAGAGTAAGTGGCTTTAACAAGGTTTTGGTGTTTTATTTCTAATGTTACTTTTTGGTAACATACTTTTAGTTTATTTGTTTGCTTGTTTCTGTACTGGGTTTGTGCAGGTTTGTGTGTTTGTGCAAAACTCATGATGCCAGAAAGAAACTGATGAGAGTGAAAAGTAAGAGAGCACTTCTCATTCTCTTGTGTCCCAGCCTTGTGCTTCTGCTTCTATGCCAAGCTCAGGAAATTAGGTTAATTTTCAGGGAGACACTCTGCTTTGCCAGCATCTGAAAGCTCCTAAATTCTGTGAGTCTGCTACACATCACTCATGACAGGTCACAAAGAGAAAGAACACTCACCAAAGAAAAAGAACAATCTAAGGGGCAGCAGTACTACCCAATAAAACTCAAATGCTGCTTACTACACAATGAAAAATGGATATACAGAGTGTGATCTCTTCTCCTGTCAATGACACTGACCAAACTAAACAAAAAACTAGACATTTATCTTAAAGGAAAGTTTATCTTTCAAAACAGAAATATCTCCAGCAGGATGTACTGATTTTGAGATAGTCTTGTTTAGAGACTTAACTGGAAATCCAACTTTTTGGTTTGATCTGTTTTTCTTTTGGTTTTCCTATTTTGTAATAATTTTGTCTAAAAGCTAAAGGGAAAAGACAGGCAGGCAGAGAAATCTTGTAGTCAAAGTATAAACTGATTAAAATGAAGGAAACCAAACTACATTAAAGGGCTGTGATGTGTTGCAGGACAAAAAGAAAAAAAAAACACCACCAGCAGAACAAAACCCTGGCAAATGAGGGTTTTATTACTTTTTGTTTTCTGAAAACAATGATTGCTCTTTCAATCAGTTGAAACATTTTTTTAGAAAAATGGATTTTTCTCAGGTAAATGGAATGAAATCTGATTTTCTCTCTTACTACTGAAGCTCAGAAGAAATATGATATTTTTGGAACAGGCTGCTGTGCATATCGGAGGTAACTGGATAGAACAGCCCAGTAAAGTACACAAAATCAGGAAAAAAATTTTAATTCAACTCAGGTCAGTGTACACCAACATAAAAACCAGAGCAGATATCAATTGCTTCTGCTATTTCATGTTAATTCTTCAAAGAACTGCACTGCACAGAATTAGTTAAGTAATACCAAGAGATAATTTGCATCTTGTCAGAAAGCAGGTAGTAATTGACAGTGAGCATCCTCATGGTAATACCCTGGAAAAAGAGACTCTTTAAAGGTACTTTGGTTATCCTTGCTTTTGTGGGGCTTTTTGCTATCCCAGGCTTTAAGTAATGTTCCAGACTTCTTGTTTTAATAAAAGCAGAACCACGTGTCTTATAGGAGTGATATTTACCAGCTGTCAGGTAATTTCCCAACATAACTCATAGATCTTCTCCTCAGCAGAAGGCTTACTGGTTTTCATATCACCCACAAACTCCAGTTATCTTGTGAACTATTTTCCTTCTCCCATCAAAAGACCAAACTACTTTCTAAACAGTTTCAGGGTAAAGTGTAAGGGTTGCTCCCACTGTTCCTGGATAAAAGGATGCCAGCTGAAAGCAGCTATAGATCACAAAAAGACTTCTATTCAAACGTTAGCATTAACAAGGAAAAGTCTCCTTCTGAAGAATGCTGCCGAGTTGGAACAGCAAGCAGGGCTTTCTGATTAAGTTTTTTACTTCTTCTAAGCCTTTTAGGGGCTTTTTCAGTAACACTTCAAGAAAATCCACACAGATATGTAGAATGAATATAAGAAGAGAATAATAATAATAATAATAAGGAGAAAGGATAAAGAATAATATGGTTCCTTTGTGCACTTTTTTCTCTTGGTTTTGTTTATAAATCTGGCTGTAAATTTTCATCTAGTGTGGAAAAAAAATGAAAATTACAATTGCTAAAATTATAAAGTACAGATCTGTCTTCTTTTTTTTTATTTCCAGAGCAGCCTGGGCTTTGAGAATAATTTATGCTGAAAAAAGATGCTTTTTTTTCACCTCAGGGGACTGTGACTGGGACAAAACCCACCCTCTGCCAGCTCTGCTGGGGCACATTCTGAGCAGTCAGGCCATTGATCCAAACAGGCTAACACAGGGATGCTCAGAGGGGCAGCATCAGGTGTGTGTTTCACACCCAGGCAGTGCAGGGAGTCTGGAAAGACCCTGCACTCCAGAGCTCTGCTAAGGTAACGTGGCACGGGTGAAGCAGACACATGTAGGCTCTCCTTTCTGCTCCAGGCACAGGCTGCCCTTCAGGGCTCATCATTAACTGCTTAATGTGGGAGGCTTTTGAAGTTTCTCTGGCCTGCAATTGCCAGTCTCTCTTAATTCAGTGTTCCTTGTGTTATTGCATCTGTGGGCGCTGCAGGTAGGTGACAGTGCAGGTGTGAGGGTGCAGGCAGACAAAGGCTGTTCATCTGCTGTTTGTCTGATGCCTCTGAAAAAATGGCTGGTGCTGGTAGCTGACAGCATGAAGGAGACACTGCTTTTACCCTCTTCTCATATCCAGATATTTTTAAAAGAAATACTGCAGGAGGTTTTGCTGTTTCCCCCATAANATTACTACTATTACATACCACTACCTAGTTCACCTGTGTTCTCCAACTCATCCAAAGCCTTAGCAATTTTTTCCCTGGGACAGAGGTTAAAAACAGTGTCTGACTGGGGGTCAGGGCTTTTTAATACAGGCAGGGAAACACTCCTTGTGCTCTGGATTACAACAAAACACAAATGCAAGAGCTCTGGCAGTAGCTGCCACAGCAGCATGGCTGGGGTGAGCCTGCTCCAAGCACTGTGGAGGTGAGAAATGCCAGTGGGTTTTTTGGACTGTCTTTGCCAGCATCTACCTGTGGATATGATGGAAGGCCACAGAAAAATGCACCAAGCTGGTGCAGCTTTGCTGGCCAGCAACGTATAAATTATCCTGGGGTAGGGCTCTTTCAATCACCCTGTGTGACAGGAGCTGGAATACCAAACCCTTCTGTGCTGGTAGAAAAAAGGAGAGGCGGAAAATGAAAATTAAGTTGGCATTGTACTTTCAAGAGAATGCATTAAAAGTAAAATAAAAATCAAGCCCCACATTTGTGAACCAAATTCTAGCTACTCTACTCGGCTTTAGAATTCCCTCTGTGACACTCAGAGCCTGCAAAGGATCGGAGGATAGGGTTGTGCCATCTCATTTACTCTGCAAAAGTCTCTACAGATTAACATATAGGGAATTAGATATCAGGTAGGGAGGTGGAAAAGAGAAAGCAGAGGCAGGGAAAAAACAGGAAAATCCCTGTGTATGTGTATTAAAACAAGCTCCTGAAACATGAAAAGGAAGAATGGACAAGGATCATACACCAGAAATATAACATTAAAAAAAACCACACCAAAACAAACAAACAAACAAAAAAAGTCCAGACAAAACTCCCCAGAAAAAAAAAGCAAGAAAAAAACCTCAAAACTAGTGAATTAGGTAACATAATCAAACTTCTTGTGAACCCCAGCCAAAAATGCAATCTAGTTAAAAAAAAAAATCAGGTAAGGAGGAAGACAGCTGGAGAAGAAATGACTGACAGCTAAACAGAGTTTAAGAGACAAACAAGAGTTTGGCTTAAAGCTGTGGGATGTATCCATCTTTAATCTATTTATCTAAAACAACTATCTTGGTTTGCTAACATCATTCATTTCTCAGTCAACTGATCTGTCTGTGTTCTGCTGCAAGGGTACAGTGGTTATCTCAAGTTGTCTTCTAAATCCATTCCTTCATCTTTAAATTATATTCTCCATGGGGCAGATATTGGGAAGTATTGTGATGTTTTTTATTTATTTTCCTGTACATTTTCCATACAGTAAAGACAAGACACGCATTAGTACTCACTTTAGCTCAGAACAGAGAGGCATAATTAATTGGTTTGGAATCATGTTTAAAAACCTGTGTAAGATAGATAATTTTACTGAGGTAGAATTTTTTTTAATATATCTAGCCAAAAATTATTGCCTCAGCATTATTCTCTCCAGCACTGTGGTCTGTCCTGTCCTTGAATTGCCCATGCTCCTCCAAGTCTTCATGTGGTAAAAGAGGCTGAACCAGGGGACAATTTGAAGAAATTGCCTGGTGATCAAAGCCCTGCCACAGTCAGGCAGTCACAAACAACTGTGACCATATTTCAGGATTTTCAACAGGAAAATATGGAACAAGGGTTACTTTCAAACTCATACCTGCCTACTTTGCCCAAGCACACGAAGAGCCCACAGCAGGCACAAAAAAAAGTATTTCTTTAAAAGTAGCAAACAAAGTTTGTTCTAAGAAATTCTCCTAGTGGCCTAGTCACAAAAAAGAAAAACAAAAAACCAACAAAAAACCCCCCCAAAAATCATTCTAAATTTAAATGGATCCAATCCAATCAAATACATATTCTACTGTCCTATAGAAAAATAGCAAATTTTAGGTCACAAACTTATCATGTAGTGGGCTATATCATTGTAGTAAAAAGTATATTTTTTAAAAATTACCATTATCTCTTAAGGCTTATATCTCCTCATTCTCCTTTTCTCCACTGATTAAATTTGTCATTGTATTTGATTTCTTCACATACACCTTGCATGCTGCTGAGCTGGTACTTTGATCCCTCAAAACAATAATAAGCAAAAAAGTTCAGCAAGACTTTCAAAACTTTGTTTTAAAATGAAAGAAATTAAAAGCAAAGAGTTTCAACAAGCTGTTAAAACCTGAGAATATGGATTTGCATTTTTTTTGTATTTATAATGAAGCAATTAGTAGTTTTTGCTGTTTTGTTTCTTTTTAACCTAGGCAGATGTTTTCCACCAGAATTTTTAGCTAATAGAAAATCGAATATTTTACTCAGGAAACTTCTTTAATAACTTTATTAAAGCAATAACTTTCTTGAGCTTCTGTAATTTTTGGCAGTCATTGCTTTTTAATACATATAAATGTCAGGTGCTGACAGTTGGAGCTGTTCTCTGTTTTCATCTTCCTCTCCTAATAGGTCTTTTCTTGTTCTTAAGCATAGGAAATTACTGAATCTGAAAAGAAAGAAACCCTCTCTGCTCTAAAATACTGTTTTCCATTAGAGACAGTAGTAGTTCTATAATATACATACTAATAAGGAAGTTTAACACATAAAGAAATACTATAAAGACTGAAAATGAAAGAGTAAGACTGTTTAAAAAAAGGACTCAGTCGGAAATGGAAAGCTTCTTGCAAATATGGTGTCAGCTCAGAGTCTTAAAAATTAATTAAAGAATGTAAAGAGAAAGAGTAAAAAAATCACTAAAATGGTAATACTTCATTCTAAATCTGGACTTTCAATAGAGACAAGCATAGCTGAAATCTTCCTATTATTGAGAATTCCACATAGACACTGTAAATACATCTCAGGTGAGAAACAGGTTCATGAAGCAAACCTGATGATTTTTTTTTGTTCCTGTTATTGCAATGAGAACTCAGCTTAGCCTGGTCTATTCAGGACAATTATCCAGTCAATGACATGTCAACCTAAAGCAGCACTGGGACACTTCATTAAAGTGCCAAAATCAGACCATTTTGGTCTCAAACAACTTATTGTAAAATACGGAGTGAACATTTTGCCTTCTGAGTCTGGCTGTGTGTTAAAAACCCGACTAACAGGACCAAGGCACAAAAATTCAGCAGGAAAGTGCAGTGCCACTGTGTAACTACAAACCCAAGCAGGCTGCTCACTGCCAGCTCCTACAGCGAGCCCATCCTGAATACCAGCAGGTTTTCTCATGCCTGTACAGGTACACTTCCATCCTGCATGTTCCAGGAATAGCAGTGCCTGTGCCATGGCAGCAGCAGCCTTGCAACACACAGGTGGGAAATCGGAGCTGGATCTCTCCCTCTGCTTGGGGACAGCCAATGACAGCTCCTCATTCCCAGTCCAGGACTCAAAACCTGCAATTCTGGCTCAAACAAAAGCCTGTTACTCATCTAAATCTCCTAACATCTTCTGAGGGACCACTTGTGAGAGTGACAGTGTCCAAAGTGTTGGCAGGAGAAGAACACCCACTCAACCTCAGGCTAAGGACACAGAGGCTGCTTTAGAGATGGCAGCCACTCAAAAAGTATAATCCCAAGCACTTTGCTGTTTGCAGAGCACGGGGAGGATAAGCCAGCCCATGAGTTTGTGAGCAATGCTGCAAATGTTGCTCAAGTTACTTCCAAACACAACTTCTATAAAACAAAGCTGGGCATAAAGCATGCCCAACTTCTATAAAACAAAGCATGGGCTGGATGTGTAAATGGGAGGTCTAGCAATCATAGATGTTGCTAACAAAAAATTGGTTATTGTTCTACAGATAAATATTAAAATAAAAAAAAAATTTCTTTGTCCTAAAGAGATGATTTTTCCCCCCATAGAAAAGTCAGTGTGGAGATATGCTCTCAAGAAAAACACTCAGCAAAGAAAGATCCAGGGCTCAGGCAGAAATCATCTTTACCTCTTTCTGCTCCAGGCATTTTTTCACTGCTCTCTGGAAATCTGAAACTCCCAATGACAAGCTGTTGAAACCCTTAGGTTTCAACCTACAGAATTGCTGGGAATAAGATTTTTTTTTGATGGTTTGTTGGTTGGTTTTTTTTTTTTTTTGGTTTTCTTCTAACTGATAAGTAAAGGAATGAAATAAAGCTTTCAAAATTCAATATTGCAGTACTTTGACCACTTTTGTGATTAATGTCCAGAGCTGATTAAGGAAGCAGTTTATGTTGAATGCACTGCATGGAAGCCCCATCACAGTTTATCCTGCTTTTTGATCTGCCTGAGTTCATCCCCTCTCAGGCCCACTGCAGCATGGACCTGTAAGAGCTCCTCTGTAATTCTCAACTGTTGCTATGAACATATTATAAGTTTCTCTGTGTGTAAGCCTTCTGATCATTTTCCCATGGGAGAACATCCTTTTGCTGTCTTTTACTCTGTATAAGCTTTCTGTAAACAAAATATCTGTGTCTGTTCTTCAAGGACATGGAATTGGTTGGCCTCCTCCTACCTATGAGGAGACTGAGCTGAAAATTACTTTATCTTTCTGATATTGTAAACTATTTGGGGACACATTTTCCTAGACAAAGCAGCAGCAGGAGCATGGAATGCTCTCTGCTGAGCAGATATAGAAAAATACTAGAATTATGGAGTCATTTTAATAAATCATTTTAGCCTTCTGAATTTATTGTCAAGAGTCCTTTCTTCAATGCATAAACCACGACGATACTCAACCTCTCTGCTGCTGCTTTACAATAAAGATACCAAAAGTATAAAATCAGATTTTACTTTAAAAGGTGATGACAAGTAAATATTAAATGTGATCACGGCAAGGAGATTTATAAGGTAAGTAGATGGCTGGGATTTATTTCAGATCAAGATCTTCACCAGTCAGGAGCTGGAAAATAAAAACAGTTTGTGACAGGCAATAACCTGTAGTGATGGTAGAACAGGCCTTGTAATGAAGCTGCAATCACTCTTCTGATCTCCTGCCTTCTTGTTTCGCTCTTTTCCTTCTTGAGGAACTGGCACTTCCCATCTGTTCTAATTCTCCTGATTCTAGGCTTTGATTTATACTGCTCTGGCTATTGTACATCCTGTCAGAGGAAGGAGGAGTTAAGCCCTCGAGGTGGGAAGAGAGGCAGCAGTGACATGAGGGTGAGTAAGAACAGAGAATAATGCCAGCCATTAGACAATGCTGACGGGTGACGTACGAGCCTGCCTTGCACTGTAATTATACAAAATATTTTTTCTTCAGTCTTGGCTGATGTGAACAAATACAATGTACCACCACCCCCCAACACCCTGTGTAAAAAAAAAAAAAAAAGAAGAAGAAAAGAAAGAAAGAAAGCTCCATGTAAAATTATAGTCCAACAATAAGAGCACGGTGTTGAACTCAGGGTCAGGACATCTGGGTTCTGGCCCCTTGGCATCAGCATGAGGCTAGACAGAACACATTTATTCTTCCTGCTGCCTTTGTTTACTCTGATGCATTGAAATAGATTTCTAGAAGCTCTGCTTTGCTAACAAAGTGCAACAAATGAAGAACAGACTCTTTAGAAGTGACGTCTCAAATAGACTATATCCAACCCTGCCAGTTATCACACTTGTCTGTCTATTTACAGGTCCCTGGGGCCCTGTGAGTCTCCCATGCTCTTTTTGGTCATTCTTTTATGGCTCTGAGACATTTTTGAAACATAAGAATCTCCAAGTAGGCAGACATCACTGATGCCCCTGTTCAAGAGTACAGCAATCACAAGTTGACATATAACAATTTTTTAAATATATATGCTAATTATAATAAGTTATGTAGTCAATAAATAATACTATAATAAAACAATATAGTAATTATTTATATTTAATTATTTGAAAATCATGCACTTTCCTCAGTAATCAGCAGCCTTTTACTAAGTGGAAGGATACCTCTCTGAACTCAGTAATCAATGTAAAATCAGGCACATAAGGTCTGACACCACTAGTAATTTTAATCATACTTCACAGTGATGTCTATTTCCACATGATTGACCAATACTTCTTAAAAATGCATTTCATTTTTTAGTTTGTCAGCTGCTTATATTCTGCTGCCTAACAGTAAGAAAGTCACTGAGTAAAATATACCTTGCAAACACTTTCAAACGTGCTGCCCTGTATTTTCAGCATGTATGAACAGGTTTTATGTGTAAAAGAGGAGATGCTAACAAATGTGGGTGAAAAGCTAATGGAATATTTTGCAGTCTTTGCTCAGACTAGCTATTATTTCATTCCTTTAGTATTTTGTGCCATATCTAAGGACTATCGCTCACAGTACGGAGCAGTTGATGTGGCAAACATTTCTGGGGTGTTGTTCAGTGGTGAAATGCTAACCCAAAGTGAATAAAAGAGCAGTTGCCTCAATCCTAAAGTGAGCTGAAGAGACAGCAGGTAGTATTAAAAAAGGCAGTGCTAAAGCAGCAGAAATGTCATAAGACAGGAATCCCTTTGCTCTCTTTGCAAGTTTTTGCCAAGTTTTCAAGAAAGGAGATGATGGAGCAGCCAATGCTGAAGTGAAGGAGATGATGAGACAGAAATTAACTCCCCAGGGAAGCCAAGTCTGTTTTAAGATGACACATTTTCCCTTGGGACACACACAGCCAACCAGGTTTGCACTTTTGGAGTGGACTGAACCCTGTGCCACTTCCAGGATGGAGGAGATGCAGCACGGTTTCTGCCTTGTGTGGAAGCAGTCCTGGTGTACTCAAGGAAAATCTGCCCAAAGAGAGTTTCTACTACTACCCACAATGTAGACCTGCAGTTTAATAACTCTTTAAAGGCACTTGTCTTTAAGAAGACAAGAGGATGATGCAAAATAATACTGAACCATAACATATCAGTGTTATATTCACTGGTATTGAACCAAAAGATCCTCTTGCCAGATGTGATCAAGAACAGGCTGAGGTATGGAGTCAGCCACCAGTGATTTGCAATAATTATCTGATGTGGGGAAGGGAACAATAAATACAGCCCCTGCTGAGCAGCCCATGCCTTTGGTTTTGTCTTTTCTCCAAGACATTTCTGGTTTGAGATCTCTCTCTTCAGCTGTGCTGCTCCTGAGCCCTTCCTAGAGCAAAAGGGAGCAGTTGTTATCCAGCCTGTCTAGAGCACCTTCAGCTTCTGCCTGTAGGTATCAGGGCATTAATTCAGAGGTGGGAAGCTGGTTCACTTGTGTTAGGTGAACAGTCACACACAAAAAGTACCAAGTTCTCAATACTGAATGGGAAAAGCTTAAAAGAATCTTTTGGCCTTGACATAATAATTGAAACTATTAATCAGACTGTGAAGCTTAGCCAGCACACTTGCAGATGTACAATTTAAAATATAGGGGGGAAATATCCAGTGGACAAATTAATGACAATTAACAGATTGTTCTGCATAGGTCATTTTATTTTCAGTGATCTGAAAGCAAAAGAAAGAGTCAGCTGTCTGATGAGACCAGTGACTGATGAGACCCAGGACTGAAGGAATGTCTGTTCTCAGAAAAGCCCATCTTCACACAACCCTCTTTGAGGCTTTTGAGAAGACACAATTTTCCTCACAAGCCTAGCAACTTTTTTTGTGTCCTGCCCTCTCTTCCTTAGGCTGAGAAGGCAGAGGTAACAGCCAGACAACCCCACAGAAGGCACAGACTGCAAACTGCTCAGAGCAGCGACGTGCTCCTGCAGTGAGAGTGCAAAACCAAGAAAATCAGTAGCTCTGTGTGTGAATGGGGCTGGATAGGTGAGCATAACTCATTGACTCAATGACTCAAACAGCAGACAAAGTCATTTTGTGACTGACAAGGCTGTGTCTTTGAAAAGAGTGATGAGAAGTGCGTGGCAGAAGGAAGAGGAGCATGGAGGGTGGAGGAGTAAAAAAGAAACTGAACAGAAGAGTTCTCTGTTTTGCATCTGCTGGATGTAGACCAAAGACAGAAAGTTTCCTCTCTCTTCTCCCAATCCAAAACAGAGCCCTGCTTTCTGTATAATAATAAACCTTTAACTTGTTTTTGTAAAAATGTTGCTCTCTTCAGTTAGATGTTTAATTAGAGTAAAAATAGATTATTAAAAAAATAAATAAATAAACATGAGACAGCTTTGGCAAAATCTATTTTTAAAAAAAATATCAAGGAAAGAATTATTTGATTTTCAGATTATTTCCCCAATTAATCCTTTCATTCCTCACTGTTTGGAAGATAGCATAATCATCTATGTATAAATAGTGATAAGAGCAACTGCATGTACTCTGTTGTGGAGAATACGGAGGGTTTTTTTCAGAATTCATTTCTTTCTTTTGCCCTTGAGGGACTGTAGGTAGTCATTTCAGCAAGCAGCAAGAGAAAAAAAAATAGGTATTGCACCAAATCCCTGGTATTCCTGAGCTGAGGGAGCTGGTTCTGCTCCTGCAGAGCAGGATTCAGAGTGCAGGATTGCACCCTAGCTGGGATGACATGTACACAATTTCCTGTAGGAACACAAACAGCTATGTCATTGTTTTGTTAATTTGCTTGAGAATGCTTATCTAAGCAAAGATCAGCTCTCCTTTTCCTCACTGTGCAATTCAGTTCAGAGTTTAAGGAATGGTGGGAGATCAGGCAACATGCAGCCCTTCTCCCTTTTCCCTGGTGGGATGTACCCACCACTTTAAAGCAAAGACAGTGATGTTCTCACTTTCTAGCTAATCGATTCCACCACTAAAAAGGACTGACATCTTAGCAGCAGCAGCACTGAGGGATAACTGGAAACACACCTTGGCTCCTGCCAGAGCCAGGAAGTGCAGCTGAGTATTCTGAGGTGCTGTCTTCTTTTAGCACCTCTCCTCCTGCTTTCATGCCTGCCTCATAAGCACCCATCAAGCCCCAGCTTGTCAAGCCCTGGTGTCAGAGAAAACGTGCTGCCAGCTGACAAGGCCTGGATTAGGCTCCTTCTGAGGCTGCACTTTGAGCACCCAGAGTGGCTCACTGCAGAGCAGCCAGAGGTCTGGCACTCAGCACACATACTAATCCTCTCACATCATGGCAGGGAACACAGGCTGGGCGAGAGACAGCAGCCTCTAAAATCCCTGTGTCTGTACTCACTGGGTGATCCTGTGTGCCCTTTTAGTGTCCAGGATGCCCTGAAACCAGGATGGGCTGTGCACAGCCTGAAGCCCCCCAAACCCCACCTGGGGCTGACCCCTGCAGCAAAGAAGAGCTGGTTAAAGAGGAGTGGGGGACAGAGTTGGCATGATGACCACAGAAGGGCTCTAGCAGGCCTGTACAATAACTGATCATCACACAGGAAAGAGTGATAACTACTCCTTAACACTGCAGTGCAGGAACTGCCTTCATGGCAGAGCACGGGAGGTTGAAGAGATGAGAGTGTTTGTCAGCACAACAAAAATATGTTGCTGTGATTCCTAAAAATGAGGTCTTAGAAGAACTTCAAAATAAGCAAAAGATTCCTCTTTATTTAGTTATCATCTCTTCCCTGTCTATGTGTTCAGCTGCAAAAAATATTTTCCTTTCTGGTTGTTGTGCTTTTAATTTTGTTCCTTTGTTTAAGAAGCAATAATGTGCAATGAATAAAATGTTGATCTGGAGCTATTCTTGTGAAATAAATAAATTATTAAAGAAAAAAAAAATGAGAGCTCTCCTGGGCTTTTTTCCCTATCCTTTTTGTTGTATTGCATTAACACCACTGCCAGAGGGTTAGGAAACAAATTTAACCACAGCTTCCTCATGCCTTGAAGGAAAGGGCTGAAGACCTTTTTCTTTGCTCCATCTACTCAAACTGGAATAAAAGTTAAATTGAGAGCTTTTCACCCACTAAGATGTGCATTCAGAAGTCTCTGAGCCTCCCAGCTGACTCAACCTGAACATAGCATCCAAAGAATATCAGAAAATGCAGAGGATGCATTTTTCCTTTGCTGTTGTGCTGTAGGCATTTGTTATGCTGTCAGTCTTAGCACAAAATCAAGGCACCTTCAGCTGGTCCTGTCTACTGACCTGCACTGGGGAAACTTGATGTTTGCACTCTTAAACAGTGGAGAAAAGAAAGGTGCAGGGAGGGCAAGGGGCTTATTCTCATTCAAGTCATGGCATCACAGAACATGCTGATGGCCAGATGATCCCCCTTGAGAGAGAATGAGCAGCCTGCCTGTGCCCCAGGAAAAGGTGATTCAGACAGTCCTCAGTGAGACTGAGTCTTTAGAAACTGCACTTTTTGTCCACAGCAGCCGGATCCAACGCTCTCCCTGAAGAGCAGCAGTGACTTCTAGTCTGCCACTATATCACCTTGTCACATCTTCCTAAACTGACTAAATACTCCTGTTGCTGGTTTGTGGGGCCAAGTGCTTTCTCTCTGCAGCTTTGCACCTGCCTTTCCCTCAGGGCAACTTTCCAAAGTGTCTTGTAGTAGTTTTAATTTTAGTAAGAACCTAGCCAAGAAGGAGAAAAAAATTTCTGGTGAGCAGAAAAAGTAAAGCAGGCTGAGCATTGCCCAAAGAAGAGGGCTCACCTGGTGACTCTGAGTACAAAAGCAACGGTCCCTAAGCCAGAGTTCCCACTTTTCTCTCTCAGAAGTGTGTGGCAGCAAAGGGAACAGGCACACAGTGGTACCACCCCAGCATAAATTGGGATACCACCCCATGTGTATCTGCCTGTGCCACAACACCTGGGGTCAGTGGAAAGGCTCTTACTCTCCAAAGGCCCATGTTATTAGGTAATTTGCACATGGAATAAAAAGCAACTGATTATATGAAAGATAATGTATCATTCATTTCTTTCTATGGGTGCCCAAATTTAGGTATATTTAAGGGTAAGTTTAGTGCTGATTGTTCCAGAAATGCAGAAATGACTGTTCCAGAAACACTTTAAAATCTAAACAGGAAAAGCAGACAAAGCTTGTGAGAATGAAAATGTTATTTTATACTATTTCCATGTTAGAAGCTGAGGTAGAGGAGGTTACTGAGTTTGTCCAAGGCCACGTCAACAACCTGTGGTGAAACCTTTGCCACTACTTTCTGAAAGTACTTACAAGAAAATTACTCCTCATCTTTTTAGCTATGTGTCATTTCCACACCCCACTTTGATTTTTAAGAGGAATTAAAGACAATAATGTGGAATATTAATTGTCAAAGCTGACATTCAGAAGGAATGGCAGTGCTTGACTTACCTGGGCTTTTTTAAACCTGATACTTTGCATTCCCCTGTGCTTCAAAGTAGGAAATAAACAGTCTCACTCTTTGCTAAAGAAAGGAGAGAGATAGTTACAGGCTTTCTTCAGACAAAACATAACAAATGCTTTTGTTCATCTTCTTTCTTTTTTCTTTCCTTACTTTTTTCCAATTGTATACTTCTGGGTTTTTTTTCCTCTTTACTGAGCCACATAGCAAAATAATTAATAACAGTAGGATAGTCCTTGCAGGAAACTGCTTCTTATGTCAAAACCTTTCAGTAAAAATCCCTACATTTACTCCCAGTGGATCAGATTGTGAATTACTAGCAGACATCAAACAGACATTTTTAATGAGAATTTAAAAGCGAACCCTTCATGTATTCTTTCCTTCTAGTGGAAGTTAAGTGTGCTGGCTATCACAAAGGTCAAAAGCAGAAGGGTAACTTCTTTTACCTTCCTTCTTCCCTGCTTTTCCTCATATTTAAGAGCTTTATATGTTTGGCTAAAGGAAGAAACTTCACAACCAAGATTCCCTGTTTGAATTCTCAGTGCTAGGGCTCAAGGTCACACTGAGAAGGCATGACACTGCCAGGTTAAATATAGCACTTTCTTTGGTGGTGGCCTCTCCTTCCATGTCACTCGTGCCCTGACACCTTTCATCAGCTGAATATGCACTGCTAGAAAAGTGAAATTAGTGTGGATGAAAGAGGCCAGTAATGGACCAGGGGATCAGTTTGAGCATGGAAAAGCAACAGCAGAGAAAACCTCTCTCTTTTACGTCTCACCAACATCTGGAGCAGTTGCAGCTTCAGTACCTTTTTGTTTGAGCGGTACTGAACATTTTAGCTTATCCTCCTTTTCTGAACAGAAGCTTTCCCAGTAAGCATCTCCTAAAGGCTCAATTTTCCAACACTCCAGTGCAAGGGAAAGCCCTGTGTATGGAGTCTGTTCCTTTTTTTTCATTTGGCAGCACCACAGCTGAACCTCACTATCTGACAGTCTGAGGGATGCAAATCCCTACAACACTGTCATGGGACCAGGAAGAATTATTGTCCCTGCCTCAGGATGCCAAGGCAAAGCCCACCCAAGGTAACAAGAGTTGGTCGCAGACCTCAGGCCGTAGGAATGTGTCAAAAATCACGCAGCAGGTGGGTGGCATGGTCAGGAGCTTATCTGTGATCAACTTGGTCCAGTGTGCTAAGTGAAAAAATATTCTAATTCAACCCTGGTGCTTGCACAAAGGGTGATGCTAGCACCCTTAGTCCAGGAAATGTCTGGGATGTTCAATGGGTTATTATGGAGAGAGACCAAAGAGGTATGAAAGTCTAAAAAAAGGGTAACCATCAGTGAGTTCACCCAGCTGTGTGTTGGTGAGTCAACTGGTACAAATAGATTTTAAAAACCCATCAATTCCTAAGTGATTTCTAGAATAAGTGGAGAACATAAGAGTAGGTGCTCTTAACTAAATAGCTGAAGACACGACACAGCCAAAACACTGAAAAATAATAAACTTATTACTACATTAAGAGCACAAGACAAACAGATTATAATTAGTAAACTGCTTAAAAAGTACTGAAGGCAGAAACAAAACAAATTAAAAATAAAAAAACCCACAGAGAACAAAAGAGAGAGTAAAATCCATGGATTCAAAACAACAGGTATTTCAACAGACAGTTTCTGATTCAGTGAAGTCATGCAGAAAGCAAACTGGAAGGCAAGACAGGAAAAAAGTTACTGTGAAATGTTAAGGTCCTAGAAGATGTTTGAGCCAAGCAACCAGGTTTGTGGAAATGACACTTCATCTCTGGTGAAGCCCATGGCTAAGGGAGGGAGCTAAAACAAAACACAAACAAAATGTCAGTTGTAAATGAAGAGGACCAAGGATGCACAAACTGACAAGAACTGGTGCAGAGAGGGGAACTGCAGGATATTTCTCAAAGGTCTTAAATTCACCCAGTTTAGGAGGGAACCAGTGGGATCTGCTGCACATCAAGAGACAATTCTGAATATTTAATGAGGAAAAAGGACTCTGCAGAGGTTTTGAATTATTTTTTTGGTTAAATCTTCTCTGCAAATGATGTGCTGATATCCATGTTAGACTTTTTTTTTTTTTTCAAGGCAAGAAAGAACATGAGCTGTCAGAACATGAAACTCTGAAAGGGAAAACATTGGAACAAATTGATAAACTAAACAGCAGCATATCAAAAGGGCCTCATGGTTATATATGCAAGAGTTTGGAAAGCATTTGAAATTGAAGTGGCTGTGCTGATAGCAAAAATATGCAAGTTGTCACTGAAGTCAGATATGCTGCAGAAGGACAGGAGGGTAGCAACAAGCATACCTATCTTTAGGACAGGCACAGGATTAATTTAGGTATTATATACTGAAAAGCCTTGTTCCACTTCCACCTTAATTGATTGAAACTAACAAGAACTAGATTTACATATAGGAGAGGATAAAAAAAGACTCGTAGCTTTTTTTTAAAAAAAATGTTGTCTTATATATATTCTTTGAACTTTCAAGCTAAAAGACCAAGAAAAACAACCTGACAAGGTTGTATTAATATATAGGTATATATATTGTATTTAGGTATTTATATATTGTATTAAATTCTTTGATCAATTTAAGTTGTGATATAATAGCTAGATGATTATTACAAGCTAGAAGCTGGTTAAGATAGAGGAAACAGAAGCTACACATGAATGATCCTTTTTCACATTAAAAGATTAATAGTTGGGTTGTCCAAGAACTTAGAACCTCTTTACTGAAATTATTGCTCTTAGAAAAAGAGAATAAGGATTGAAGTACTTCATAGTATGTTAAGTTGGGAGAACCTAACATTTGGATAGCTCATGGAAATTAACATTGGCTGAGGCAGAACAATCACAGGTGGAGTGAAATATTTGGAAGCCTTGCTGGGTTCTGAGCCAGCTGTGGCCACTCATTATGGCATTACAGTGAACAACCCTACTCTGCTCTATTACAGCAGTGGTCAGAAAAAAAAAAAGCCCAAACCCAACAGACAAACCAAAACTTTCATTAGCATGGGAGGAGTAAGAGGTGTTAAAATGGAAATTATTTCATTGTTCTTCTCTTCTCTCATGGTGGAGTAAATGAATGGCACTTATACAACAAACTGGCTGTTCCAGTTGGTCTTTTTGTTTCATATAACAGGGAGATATCAATGAACACCAAAAGACAACTAATTTAAATAGATCAAAGGTTGTCTGGAATATGATTTTCCAAAGAAAATATTTAGTTATCCTACTGAATTCCCTGTTACATGCTATCACGGAGGTACTGAACTTTCTGGGAGGCAAACCCAGATTAGTTGCTTATCTGGCCAGTGAGTACATCTGCAGCTTGTCTAAAATCTCTAGAGGTTTCCATCTGGGGAGGGAGGTGAGTAGATGTTTTTGTCATTTGGAAAAGATCTCTGGGTAGTGAGCAAACCCAAGCTGATGGGTATAAAAACCTTTGACCTGAGGGCAGTGCAGATATCTAGGGCAGCATTCACTACACCTGCCTTTTTGGTGACTAGCATTGATAGAAACAGGAGGAGACAAAAACACCTGTCTGATCCAATGCTGTAATCATTATGTTCTAATGCTCTGTAAGTAGATAACTGATGCCTTCTTGAATAGGAAGATAATGAGCAATGAGAACAAATAACACAAACTCTCTTAATTATTCATGCTAACATTCATGAAACTTTTGAAATGTGTGAATATTTTCATGAATAAATCATTGGTCACTGGCTTGCTTTAAAGGATTTCAGAAATAATAGTGGAATAAGCTTGTTGCCATTACTCATGAACAAAGTTATGAATAATTTTCAATACATGACTGCTCTGCTTTCTAATTGACTGAGCATGAGATAGATGAGTTTAAAATAGACACCGGTAATTCATTGCAAAGCTGAGAGAAAATTTCTCAGGAATCTATGAAAATGCTATGGTCTATATCAGAAACGGAATTTTTCCCCATGTATACTTTTTGCTAATTTTTGTTTCTCACAAGGTGAAATGGATTACGAAAGAGAAGGATCTAACCTTCATGTTTGAAGATCATCCTATCTGCACAGAAATAAAGAGATCTTTATATATTCAGGCTACCTGAAAATCCTCATCCAGAGAAATCACTAAGCAAGAAAATTCTTTTAAATTACTAGGTTTATTTTATCACCTTGGTTTCCAACACTAATTTTGACAATGATTCAGAAGAAAGACCTATGGAGATATTTTTGTCTCATTATATCTCTCTCAAAAAAACCCAAAAAACCCCAAACAAAACCAAACTCCAAACCATAAAACACAAGCAACAAAAAAACTAAGAAAAACCACACAGTTTACTCAGAGCTTGAGGGAAACCCTGGGAAATGCTGTTTTACAGAATTTCTCGCCTATTTATGTTGTGGCTGCTCACAGAGATCTTTATTGCCATCAGTGCAAGAGGTGCCCCATGCTATTCCCAATGCCCATTATCACATTGCATTTCCCTTTCAGCAGAGTCTGATGAAACAGGGCTGTTCCACGAACAGTTGTCAAAACACTGGCATATTCTAATTACAATCCTTACTATGTTTCAGTGAAAGTCAAATTCTGAGCTCAATTGCACCAGAATAAACCAGACGCAATTAAAATCACTGGAGGCACCCCTGATTTGAAAGAACGCAATTAAGATCAAAATCTTAATTTTTGGTCTCATGGAGTCTCAAGAAATACTGGAGTGACGGGAATCAGAGAATCATCTTGTCAAACAGAAAACATGCAGAAGACTCTGAGCAAAGCAGCTGGCCCTAAATGTGGTCTGTTTCATTTAATCTATATCATATCCTTAAAAACAAATACATGAAGCACGTGGACTACTGAAATCCCATTGCACATCTAGTGGCATTGGCAAGCATTCTCCAGAAAGTGCTTGATGGAAATGAGATGAAACTCCCTTCACCCTATCCTATCCTCTTGGGACTTCAAATTGTGTTATATGAGAGATATTTTTGGAAGACCTGCTGATATATAACCCTCTCTATGGGCATAGGTGGTGTTAGACATAGGTAAAAATACAGATTATAAGGTAGGACAGGCAGTCCAAAAGGACTGGCAGCTCCACAGCCTAAAGCATTTTTTACATTGTGGCAAGCTCAGGGTGTATGGGAAAAGGAGGCAGCCCTTTCATGCAACTTCAGGAGTGGTCTCAACTTTTAATTCTGCCCACTTCAATCAGGCAAGTGTAGGAAAGTGATGAGATAAGTCAGCAAGGGATCCCTCCTCGATTTAATATGGAGAGCTAGGGAATGCAATCTGCTAGGCACAGGTGTTTGGCAGTCAGCTGGTGGGATGTGGACAAGCAAGTAGGGAACAGTATTTTTTGGGCAGCTCTGACACAGGAAAAGCTGTGGAGACCCTGGCAAAACTCAAAGCTACCTTTGCCAAAACACAGAAACTGGAAAAGGTGGGCAGGTGGTGTGCGTGGAGTCTCGTTTAGCTGCAGGAGTTCTCAGGGCTTGGTGCTTTCTGCAGCCTGGATCTTAGAGTTGGGAATCTCCAAGATGGGTTTAACAGGGCTTGAAATGCTACCACACAATTTAATGCTACCATACATTAAATACCAGCATACAATTTAAGCTTTTTAAGATTTAAGGCTACAAGCATTTGTGAAAAAGTTATCCCTGTCATTCATATGAGCTGGATCTAAACCCCTTCAGTTGTTCTTAGCCTGATTACTGTTGCCTATTCCATCCACCCACCTAAACAGCCAGTAGAAGGTCAGGGCAGCAGTTTCACAAGTGAGTAATCCTCTTCTGTGCCTACAAATCTCTCAGAATTAGCTAAGAGTTGCTTCAAGCTGTGAAGCTCAAAGCCAGAGAGATCCAAAATTTCCTAAAAAAATGGTCAGACATAGTCTGGGCTTCCCAGCACCAATTTCTTCCCACTTTTTACTCCACAGTTTAACCCACCCACCCCATAATCTCTGAGTGACCAAACCAGGATCAGTTGAATCAGCTGAACACCGTCTGCCCTTTTTTTCATCTTGGGGTTTGGAAGAGGGAAGATCTGACTGGCAGCAGACACTGGGAAGAATGGAAGAATGTCCTTTTCTCCTACCACTTGCTTCTCTCTCTCTGATGTAGTTGGCTATGAAGCCTCACATTCCTTGTGCCCGGGGAAGCTCTTCCTCGCCTGCCTCTGGCACTAGAGGGCGCGGAGATCTGGGCTCCGGGATGGAAATCCAACTCTCCTCAGCTTCCTACTTTGCCTTAAACTGAACCCAACTTTCAAAGAGGTCTTGATTTCACAGAAAGGGAATTGGCTTCCTTATTACTGGCTTGTCTGAGTTCCCCATGCTGCATTGCTATGGAAACAGGACCAGAAAATACGTCTTTTGCATGTAGGTCATGATATTAGTGGAGAAGGGAAAGCTGGGTGAACGGGTGAGTGGGTTACAGGAGTGAAGTGGGACAGAGCAACCTCCCGGGATTATATTAACAACAGTGAGGGATTTCATGGTAGGTGTCCTCAAAAGACTTTTTAATGAGACACCAAACAGGCTGAAAGAGCCAAGCATTTTGAGTAGCTGAGAACCATCACACACACACACAGGGATTCAGCCCAGAGGTGACAACCAAAGTGACAGTGGGAACTGGGCTGAACACTTAGGAGGGAAAAAAATAGTTTTGTTTATAGATTCTGTTTTTAACTGATGGCCTCAGTTTCCTCCTTTCAGTGTCTGAGTTTCCATCCTGGATGATGACAGAGCACAGCCAGACTGCTGTCCCTTCCATCTCCTCAGGACATTCTTGACCGCACATGGTCCAGGTCTCCCTGAGCTCTGCCCAGGTGCAGAGTTACAACCATTTGGGCAGAGGATACTACTCAAAACCCTGGGTTTGGATGGGAGAAAAGCATGAGCTCTCCTTTTTATAGTTTTGCCCTCCATCCCAAAACAATTGGGGACATCCTAGACCCCCCCTCCCCATGCACTGTGCCTTGTTCCCAAGTGGAGTGCACTGCAGAAATCACAGAGTGCTGAGGGAAGGAACGGAGAGGGCAGCTCAGTGGGGCACACACTCAACAAACCAGTGAGACTGCTGCACTTCTCACTCTCCTGGTAGCAAAAGCAAGCAGTCCAGGCTCCTGCAGTGGGGAAGTTCAACCAAACTTACACTCAAAGAGTTCCTAAAGGAGAGAGCAAGTGTATTCTGTGTAGCTTAGAGAGGTTTATAGATGAGTCACCGAGAGCGGCTGGTGTCATAAACCACACAATCAAAGCTGGTGTGTATTCAGGCAGGGGTTGTGATTGCAAGTGATGCAATACCATAAAGGCAGACAGCATGCATACTTCTGCTCTCCTGTATTAACCTTCCTTATCGTTTCTCATAGTTTGTGGATTTGGTATATCCCCTAAATAGCTGCAAGAACAGGCTGTCAAGCAGAGGTTAGACCTCTTTTTTGTCCTTGCCTTTTTCCTTCTGCAAAGAGAATATCTTCCTTAAGGGACAAGGACAAGCCAGTATGTGCCAACGTGCTGGTTGATACATAAAAGTGGGAATAGATGTCATTCTGGCTAGATTTGCACTAAGAATTTCCAGCTGGAAATAAAGCCATCTCCTTCCCCTGGTAGGAACTTCAGCAAATGAAAATAGCAGGACTAAACAATCTTACAGGGGTGGGAAGAAGCACCCCTTGTTCTTCACCCAGCAAAGGGGTGAGGACTCACCTATGGGCCGGTGGGGGTGAGTTACAAGCCCTGAGAGCCTCCACTCGGAGCTGGCAGCAGGCACAGCCATGCTCCAGGAGCACCTGGCATCAGGGCCCTCGGGCTCGGCTGCCACGCAGGGGCACGAGCAGAGGAGCTCCCAGCCTGCCTTTCCCATCACCCTGCCGCTGGGGCAGCCGCCAAGCATGGCACGGGCAGGCTGGTGGGAAGGCACAAAGCCGGGAGAACTGCCCTCGCTGGAGGGATAGTCAGAACCGGCTTTTGCCCGAGAAGAAGCAGGAATCACTTTGTCCCTTCAGAGCCCCCTATACAGCCTTATTGTGGGGCTGCCACCAAGACCTCGATGCCTCAGGGTTGTTTTTGGGAGGCAGTTTTCCTCCCACAGCTTGATCTGAACTCCCTCTCAAACTATCAGCTCGCTCCTTCTGGCCCTAAGCACCCCGTGGTGGCGGCACGGAGAAAGGAAAGGGACCGACACAGCCCTGCCGGGGTCTCAGCCGGACCGGGACAGAGGGGCGAGCCGGACCCGGCCCTGGAGCATCCTCTCCCGCAGCACCCTGCTTCCTGCTCCGGGGAGCGAACCCCAGGGGCAAGGATGCAGGGAAGCGGGGCTGGAAATGAGCCGGGGCAAGCCCAGACCTTTCCCACCTCCGGCGGCGCCCCGAGCCCGCTCTCCCCTCCCGGAGGCAGGACACGAGAGATGAGGCAGCGGGAGCGGAGCTGCTCCCGGGCAGAGCAGGGGTTCTGGGGGCGAGGGACCGGCCGGCAGAGCGGCAGCCCCCTCCCCGGTACCCCGCATCCCTGCTGGCCCCGCGGGGCAGGGATCCCGCCCGGCCCGTCCCTCCCTGCCCGCCCGACAGCGAGCGCGCACCGCGGGCAGGCTCCGCTCCCCGGGGACGGCTCCGCTCCCCGCTCCCGGTGACATTCTGTCACAGCGGGATTTGGGAACGGTAGCTCGGCAGATGAGGCTATGTCGGAATGCAGCTTTTGTAATAAAACCCCCTGTGTATAGCGCTTAAAAAATGTGAAGGTTTCTCTAAATCAGGCTACAGTGTCTCTCCTGCTATACCATGCTAGGTTCGGTTCTGGGATTAATATCGCAACTGAAACTCGACAGAGAAGGGCTCTGTGCCGGGGACAACCACTTTGCCTAATCTCCTCTCGCTGCTTTTCACCAGTGGCCCGCTCAGCTGTGACCCATTCAGCAAAAGTTTCCCTATGCTCTGTTCTGCTTCTTCTGCCAGGAAGCAAAAGCTCGTTTCTTAGACATAATTTCCTTGGCGGGAGCTTTCCCATGACAGCAGCGGATGAAATCCTAGGTGCGGCGAAGAAGGGGCGGAGGGTAGAGGACGTGAAAGAAAAGCCAAGAGGAAAAAAAAAAAAGAGATAGAAAGAAAAAGCAAAAAAAGAGAGAGAGAGAGAGCGAGGAAACGTCAGTAAAAACCAAAGCTTTCCTACCTGTGATGCAATTAGCAGAAGTTGCGTCTCATCCCGCTGCAAGCGGCTCGCTGGAGCGGCGGCGGTGGCGGCAGAGGCATGCGGGCTGCGCGCCGTCAGCGCCCGCAGCCAGCAGCTTTATCTTCCTCTTCCATATCTTCCACGAGGAGGGAGGGGGGTTGTGCTGGGGGAAATACAGATCACTTGGTACCGTGATAGTGAGGGGAAAGGATAACAGGTTGGAAGCTTTAAGCAAGAGGCGTCATTGTCCGGGCTGATGGAGTTTTTGTCTCTCGCTCCCTCTCGCCCTCCCACACGCACAGGCACACACATATACACACACACCCTCGGTGGCTCTAACCCTCGGGAGTCGCTGCTTCACCTCAGCCAAGCGGAGCTTTCAAAAAAAAAAAAAAAAAAAAAAAAAAAAAAACCAAACCC